>JAXQJP010000050.1:0-238279 GCA_037042015.1 Furcasterigmium sp. R96-07A1
GGCACCTGCCCCTTTTTTTGTTGCGGGGGGGGGGGGGGGGGGGGGGGGGCGGAAAGGCGACGGACCTGCCCCATGACCCTGCCAGCCTTTCCCCGGATCAGCTCGAGGCTGTCGGGGTTCTTCTTCTGGGGCATCAAACTACTACCGGTGCTGTAGGCGTCGGCAACCCGGACGAAACCAAACTCGGCTGTTGCATAGATGATCAGGTCTTCGCTAAGGCGGCTGAGGTGCACCATCAGCAAGCTCGACCACTGCAGGATCTCGGCGACAAAGTCACGATCCCCGACCGCCGCTAAGCTGTTAGGATGGACGGAGGAGAAGCCTAGGTCCTTGGTGAGAAAAGCGCGGTCGATGCCAAAGGGGTTTCCCGCCAGGGCGCCAACGCCGAGGGGACAGCAGTTGGTGCGGTCACGGACGCCGTGAAGTCTTTGCAGGTCGCCCATAAGGTAGGTGGCGTGGGAGAGTAACCAGTGGGAGAAGCGGACTGGCTGGGCGCGCTGGAAGTGGGTGTAGCCGGGCATCAGGACATCGATCTCTGCCTTGGCGCGGGCAGCGCAAACGGCCAGGGCGGCGCGCAGTTGTTCGGAGAGGTCGTCGAGCTGGGCTCGCGCCCAGAGGCGCATGTCGGTAGCGATCTGCTCGTTGCGGGAGCGGCCCGTGTGAAGCTTGCCGGCGATGGTCGGGCCGATGAGCTCGGCTAGACGACGCTCGTTGGCCGTGTGGATGTCCTCATCAACAGCAGGATGGATGATGAATTTGCCGTCGGCCCACTCCTTCTCGACAGCCTCGAGGCCCGTGGTGATCTTGCCGAGCTCCTCGTCGGTGAGCAGGTCGAGCTGTCGCAGTGCCTTGGCAAATGTGATGGAGCCCCGGATATCAGCCTCGTGCAGCACCTTGTCGAAGGGTAGCGACTCGTTGAAGATGACCATGAGGTCGTTCATGTTGCCTGTACGGTGACGCAGTTAGTACGCTCCGCCATGGGAGTCGCACGGTTGACAGAGTAGCACCGACCTGTGAAACGACCGCCCCAGAGGAGGGTCGACGGGTTGGATGCCATAGTAGATGCTAGTGGATACTGGCAAAGGATCTTCAGATGGGCGAGCAGTCGGGTCTTACTTATAATACCTCCTATGTAAGAATCAACAACGCGATTGGGTGAGCATGGCTGAGTCACATTTACAGTTCAGCCTCTCTACGATGATGAAACTGTCCTTGCCCGTTTACCCCATAAAGGGACGGCAAGATCTGTCGGGCGTGAATATCGAGGAAGTCACCGGGCCTTTGGAATTGTTCCTCGCATCGGGCTTGCAGTTGATACCGGTCGTCGACAAAGCTTGCGCGATGCTGTTTTGTTCAACCTGAATAGAGACCAGGCCACTGTTGCCGCAGCAGGAACCTAATCTCAACTGGAAGGCAGACCTCCCAAGGTGCCATTGGCGAGGAGCTTGGAGATGGTGGCGTTAACTCGGCGCAGAATTGTACAAATCTACCTGATTTCTACCTATCTGACATTCGTGGAACATTCAAAGTCAAAAGAGGCGTAAGAGATACAGCCCAGGGTTGGCCGATGAATAATCATCCGTAAATGTGGCTGGCAGTCCCCTGACTGAGTGGAATATTCACCTGCACCGAAACGGATCACGTCCGTTTTTATTTGCTTCCGTTTGTTATGCAGAAGTTGCATGAATTCGGATATTATCACCTGACTGATGTGTGGCTGAGCCTGAACTGAGCCGAGTATTAGCAACAGCACACGCTAGTCTGGCAGAAAGAAACTTGGAGTCTGAGGCGACCCGTATCGCTTGCAGCTTGCATTGTCATACACGCCATTGAATATTTTCTATCTACCTGGCTTCAAACCTCCCAGCAGTTTCTAGCATGAGCTAAGCTCTCCGGATGACGACCAGTCTCCTCTAGTTCCGCCCACCAAGGCTGCTCCTTGAACCTGGCATACCAGCGTTGGAGAATGTGCAGTTTCTCATCTTCCAGCATATTAAATGCGTAACTCAACTCGACATACCGCACCCCTCCTGCCAAAGCAACATCCACGATGCCGGGATGATCCAGTCCAGGAGTCAACCATCCTCCGGCCTCCAGACTTTCGCCCGCCCAGTCTTGAACCCTGACAAGTCCCCGAATCATGCTCTGCTTGGCATGGCGGGCGACGGACAGACTCCGATCTTCATTTTTCATGCCTGACCATGTGGTCGTGACGCCAACGGCATTCTTGAGTAGGTAGTTGAAGTCGGCCATGGCTTGGGTTGCGGCACCTTGTATGTCGTTCATCAGAGCCCGATCGAGTGGCGTCGGGCTGATCATCGGCACTTCTTCCGGGTAGAGCTCCTCGAGAAAGAGTCGGATAGATGCCGTTTCATGGATCCAACGCGGTGGACTCGCGTTCGCCGTGTCGGTGATGCGCAGGCAGGGGAGACTCTTGCCGTCTGGCTTCGGGTCTTTGGGGTCGGTGCCTTTCAGAGAAGTACCGTTATATACGATGCGATTGACCTTGAGTCTTGGATCGTTGATTTTGCCGCTGTATAGCTGCGCTGGAGAGTCAACGAGGCCCTTCGCGAGCATGTGATAGACGATTTGCTTGGGGAAGGCTCCCTCTACCCAGAGGAAGAGGGTCAAATTGGCGGTGGGAGGCAAAAGCATGATGAGATACTTGATGAGTGAAGCTTTCTCATCATACTGGAAATTATGTATTTCTCGTGATTTTGTACTGATCATGCTTCAGAAAGTCTCCGGGGCGTGGATACGGAGTTGATCAGAATCTCATGGGCACCTTGATGAAAGTCTCCGACAATACGCCCCGAGAAGGCCGAGTCTCCAACAAGTCTCCGAGGGTACAGTCTCTGGAATGTTCAAGCATCAAAGAACCCAAAGAAATAATGGGCCTCAAATCGGATTGTCTCGAACCCAGAAGTTCATCCAGTATCATGGCCTTTGGCCAACGTCGCCACTCCATTCGATGAGGGTCACGTCAATCAGCACAGCCCCGGCTTTCGCGACAGTGAGAAAATCGCTTCGCATGAGGTTAGTAAAATGAGATAGATAAATCTTGGCTACCAAAAACTCATGTCCCGCTCACGACGTGACAACAACCGATCCTGAAGTCGACACAGACTGCTGGTACTGCCACCACAGCTGCAGCGCGCTCGCCGCCGCCACGGCCTCCCAGTCCTCCCCCAGCAGCCCCGTGAGCCCAGTCCCCATGTACGTGAAGCGCAGCGGCTTGGTCAGGCTGGCGGTGCTGTTATGCACGGCGACGGCGACGACCTCCCTCCCATCGCTCGTGAACCCGACCTCGCGCTCGCTGCGCTTCCCGCCCTCCCCCCTCTCGGGCCCCGTGACCCACACGAGCTTCCACCCGGACGAGAACCAGCTCCCCATGTTCGGCGCGCGCACCTCGTCGCCATGCGACGTCCTCCACTCGAACGTCTCGTCCTGCGGCGGCAGGGGCTTTCCGTCCGGGCCGACGCCGCGACTCGGCACGCGCATCGTGAAGGCGTAGCGCCAGTCCTTCCAGCTCTCGAAGACGTAGCCGGCCTTGACGTCGAGCTGGGGCGCGTCCCGCCCGGGTCGAGCTGGGACGGTGATGATGCATTCCTGCGACATCTTGGGCTTGATGGGGCCCGCTTGCGCGATGATGGGCGCGTCGGCGGACAGGCCGTCGTGGATGGTGATGGGCGGCTTGCGCGAGTACCAGCCCCAGTGCGTCGTGATGATGAAGACCTTGTCGTCCTTGGAGCGGGCGATGTGGTACTTGGACATGGACTTCCAGGAGGAGTAGATGTTCCAGGACGGGGGGAACTTGGCTGTCGCTGACCCTTCTGTGGCGAAGAGGGGGCGCTCGTAGTCGGGCGCGTCTTCGGAGGGCCGGTCGCTGTCGCCGTCGGCTGGTGTGTAGGCCGGGGGCGGGGGGAGGTGGGATGAGGATGCTTCAGCATGTTCTTGTTCAGCTTCATCGGCCTTGCTGCCTTTGAGCTTGGAGAGGAGGCCCATGGTTGCGGGTGATGTGGATTAAGTGCGATGAGTGATGTTGGTGGATGGTTGTTGAACTTGTTGGCGGGGTTGAACTCTGTGGTGAAGGTGATCAAGGCAGACAGTCTGTTTGAAGGGTTCGGAGGGATAGCTGAGGGTGACTGACGGTCCTTATAAAGACGCCTGGATCTCAACCATCATGAACCTGGAATGCCTCGTCTCCGTCTGACTGCATCTCAGCCCGCCTCATCTCACCAAGCCCTGGCCACGTCCAGCATTTCGTCATACGGGCCCTGCTCTTAAACGCGTATTGGCAGACCTCGGGGCCCCATTGGGTTAGCGTCGCCGGCTGCTCAGCCACCTCCAAGCCGAGCCACGACCGAGCCACGGCCCGGAGGCGGAGTGGCGGTGCTCCACTCGCGGCGCTCCCGGCCGCCATCGAGGAGATATCCCAGCGCCGAGATCCAGGAAGCATTGTTGCACGGGCAAGTCAAAGAAAAGTTCAAGGTCTCGACAACCTCACTCATACAATCCCACATGGATGTCACGCAAAGCACTTTTCTCACGCGTAGTACTCGTCATGTTCAACTCGTCATTCATCTCTTCGTCATCTACACGGTCTGTACTATCTACACGAATACAGCCTGTTGGAGGGCATGGTTTCTAGACGACCTCCTTCTTGCCGTGAGCGCACGAGTGGCTGTGCTCGACCTCCTCCGAGATGTGAGCCCAGCGCTCGAACTCGCGGCGGATAGCCTGGACAGAGCGCTTGGCGGGCGTAGTCTTGGTGCGGCGCGGGACGCCGGACAGGTCATTCGCGAAGACGGCAGCAGCGTAGGCAGCGGCCTTGGCGTTGGCAGTAAGGGCGTCCCAGTTGATGTTGTCAATGTTGTCGCAGGCGAGATGGTAGCAAGGGTCGAAGGGGGGCGTGCCGGTGTGGAGGCCGGACGAGGGGACGCCGATCTCGAGGAAGCCGACGTAATCGGAGCCGGTGCCGAAGGGGGCGCGCGTGGCGGGGAAGCCCTGCTCGAGGAGGTAGTCCTCGAGGAGCTTGGCGCCGTACTCGTCGGCGGGGTTCTCGCTGAGGTAGACGTCGAACTTGGGGTTGATGGAGCCGATCATGTCGTAGTTGAAGTAGAAGCGGATCTTGTCGCGCTCCTCCTCGGGCAGGGTGCGGGTGTAGTAGAGGGAGCCGATGAGGCCGGACTCCTCGGCGCCCCACCAGATGAAGCGGACCTTGTTCTTGAAGCCCTTGTACTTCTTGAAGGAGCCCATGATCTCGATGAGGGCGGACGAGCCGGAGCCGTCGTCGTTGACGCCGGGGCCCTCCTGGACCGAGTCAAGGTGGGCGCCGAGGATGATGACGTTGTTCGGGTCGCCCTCCTTGGTCTCGGAGATGATGTTGTAGGTCTCGCGCTCCTCGATGACGGCGTCGACAAAGAGGCGAACGGTCAGCTCCTCGCCGGCCTGGAGGCGCGAGGACCAGTCCTGGCCGACGGCGAGGGGGATGGTGCCGACGGGAGGCAGCAGGCCAATGTTCTCAGCACCGAGGGTGGCGGCGGTCAGGCCGCCAGGGGCGTTGTGGTAGAGGATGACGCCGAGGGCGCCGTGGGCGAGGGCGAGCTTGAGCTTGTCCGAGATGGCGCAGGCACCGCGCTTGACGAGGACGAGCTTGTCGGTGGCGTCGATGCCCTCCCACTGGTCCTCGAAGCACATGGAGCCGCGGGTGTCGTCGACAGGGGTGTCGAGGAGAGGGGCGGTGATGCCATCGTCGCCGGGGGTGGCGGGGTTGTAGATCAGGGCGATGACATCAACGTCCTCGCCGTCGGGGCCCGTGACGGAGATCTCGTTGACCTGGACGAAGGTGTGGTTGAAGTACTGCTTCCACGTGTCCATGGTCGTGGCGAAGCGCTTCTGGGCACGCTCGAGGATGTACTCGGCCGAGGCATCGTAGCCGGGGAGACCGAAGGCACGGTTGCCGCCGTTCTCACGGGCGATCTTGTTGAAGTGCCAGAGGTTGCGCTGGAGCCTGGGAAGATTGTCAGTGACGGAACGTGAGATGCGATTGGGGCGGTATGTGAGCTTACTCCTGGGTCTTGATGTCGGCAATGGCCTTCTCGGGCGTGAGAGGGTTGCTGGCATGAGCGCCCAGGGCCAGGAGGCCCGCGGCGAGAGTAGCGGCGACCTTCATGGTGAACTACGGGAGAAGGGGTGTGTCCTGAAGAGAGGTGGCACAAAGGAGACCGAGAAGAACCGTCCTGGGGCTTCCATGCTTTATAGCTTCGGCTTTAGTCGAGCATTGGGCGGACCAGGAGGCGGGAGAGCCGTAGGTACGCGACATGGCGGATACCCAAGCTCGCGCGCCGGACAGATGCAGCTCGAGGCGAGCTACGCCAATGGCGCGATAGGCAGGGCATCTGAGCACATGCAAACAAGTGCTTCTGCCAGGGCGCTCTGAGAGAGTGGCGACCGATTGCCAATGGTGAGAAGATTATCATGACCAATGAGAAAGGCGTCGGGCCGTGGCGAGCATGGCAATGCTACGATGCGCTACCCCTTGCGAGGCAGGTGAGAGGAACAGGCGGCGAGGGTAGTACCAGGAACCCAGGGATCCAAGGTCTTGGCGCATGGCGGCTTGCATCTGCGGAGAAGTGAGCCAGCCTCGGCCGTGGTGGGTGGCCGGCAATGGCGTTATGGAACACGAAGAGGGCGTGATGAGGGACGAAGAGGAGGGCTGGGTTCAAGAGAGCCAGATGGAAGTGGTTTCCCAGAAGGGGAGGTCTGAAATTGGCGCCGGGTCGCCGTTGGTCGGGGCGCTCTTAGGCTCAACGGCCAGTGGAGCTACAGCGGAGATCTCTCGTCTTGGCACCAAAAGGTCCTCCAAGTGCCCTGCGCCAGCCCCCTCGGCTTGGCCCGGTTAGTGGCCATCATTGCCGAACAGGGAAGGTCATATGCCGTGCTCTCCTCCCACCTCCCTGTGGTTCTGGGTGATAGCTCCAAATCCCTTACCCTGAGATATCGAGAAAATTATGGGAGGTTTGAAGTAGTTGATGCGCTTGAGAATTGTCAACTGAGATGAAAATAGTCATTTCTTGTCTACTTGTTGCTGCGAAATTCCAGAGGGATTGTCTGTTTGCTTCGGTGCCCGCGGAGACGGCCAGCCACATGGAAGCCCGTATCTCATCCCCTGTCTAATGTCGTTTCCCCCGCACCGGCTCCTCCGTCGGGCTCATTCCTGATCTGGCAGCTGCTCAAGCTTCGCCCTGCATCTTCCATGCAATGCTTGGCCGGGAATTGCTCGGGAGTCAGGTCCTACCCAGCAAAGGAAAACCTCCTCGTCCTCGAAATGCAAGTGCAGAAAGTGCATTCTTTCGGCAGCGTCATCGTGGTTGATTCATGACTTTTCGACTCAATAGAGTCCAGATATTATGTTCAGCAGTCAGTACCTTCACGGACCAGTAGATGGTTTGCCAACGGTGTGATCCATCAGTGTGCTTGGAGGTATTTACTTTTTGATGACGGGACTTGCAGCAAGTTGCAAGAGCCCTTCCAGGACCAGGCAGACCTTTCACAACTCCGGAAGAAAACAGAGCTGAATCAGCTCCTATTCGTCTTGCTCATCATATATCTCTCGGATCACGGACCTGTCGCATACCATCCTTCTGACCTATATACCAGGTAGCCTTGAAGTCTCACGGCCCTTCACAAGATTACACCTCAGACTCCGTCCTCTACATGGAGGATCCAGCCGTCTAATGACCCTCTAACTACGTCTCGTGAGACACGCAATGCCACCCCCAGAGCTGGAGAATCACAGAGCCCCACGCGATGTACCCCATCTTCCCATGCACGGAAGCTACTGATGGAATGTTACCCATGTGGCCACGGCCAATTGGTCTCACTAGGAACCTGGTCGTCGTAGATCTGGCTGATCATCTGTCAGGTACACGTGTTCCCGATCCGTCTACTGCACGATCTCCGGGCCCGATCCCGCAGCTTCGGGCCAGGACATCAGGGTCATGTTTTACAACCCTGATGTCCTCGCGGGCCTACTCGAGACGGGCAGATGACCAATGGGATAGGTTCCGTGGACAGGACGACCTTACACTGACCAGGCTCGCTCTCACGGTTGGCCCGGAGCTCGAGCGGGGTGATTGAGGTGCACGATGTGGTTTTTGCGGTGGCCTTGGCGCTTATCGGTCCAGGTATATATATCCCCCTTCCCCCAGCAAGGCGTCCTGCCACTGTCTACGTGAGCTTTGTTTCTTTCGCAAATCTAAATATCCCTCACAATGGTATTTCAATGGGTATGCCATTTCATTTTGTACGTAGGCGCTGGCCCGGGCAGTCAGTCATTCGATATATCACGCTTCCAAGTACTACGAATTGGCCGTGAGGTCAACATTCTCTCCTTGATCATCCGGTTTTGCTGGGTGGTATGCAACCAAACGACTCTGACCCTTACAAAAAACTACCATACCCGTCATCAAGTCGAGCAGGACTGTCCCTCCAGATCCGGCGATGATCGTGCTCTTCATCAATGCTTTTTGCTCGTCTAGCCAAGTGGCTTCGTACAGGGAGGTGCTTTTGGATCGTGCAGCCCTGCGACTTGACTGAGCTTTCTATCCGATGGAGTTCAGCCCAAATTGTACATGCAGCCCTCTGAGGTAACACTCTGGTGCCTGTCGTCAGCCACCACGTCGACATCCGAGTTCTTTTCGTCCCCCCAAATAGCCACCTGAAGTCCACCTGCAGAGCCAAGCGGAGAGAGTGCTTGATAGAAAGTCGAGGCGTTCAATTGGCTGTGACGGACCAGAGCAGGCCAAGCAAAACCCGGCAACCCAATCGTTGGCGGTCATGGTGATATTCAAGCCACGGGTGCTGGTCACGAGATTTCAACCATCCCGCAACATTTGCGCGGCATGGTTGCGGTGCGTGGAATTGCATAAACCACTGTTCGTCTTTTCCCTCTGCGAGCCTCGACACAGCTCAGAAGCCAGGATTCGTGCGCCATTTGGGATTATGTTTGCATGCTGCGGTGCTTCAACATATTTTCCGTGGTCTCGTATATTTCGAGGCATTGAGGCACAACAAATGTTTTGGAAACAACAAAGATTTCAGGATTCGATAACTTTGGTGGGCTCATCTGCGCTTGACTCCAGGCAAGTCAGCAGGACCGCATAGCGCGTTCATAGTTTCGAGGTTGGCACATGCTCTCGTGGCTGAGGAGGTTATCTTTGCGAACATACATCGAGTTTGAGAGCAATTGAGCGTGTAGTTCGGCAAGCCTATTGGTGTTAGATGATACTATTTCCTACATTTGAAGCTTCGGATGGTTGTCAACATGCGCGAGTGAGTGTAGTGAGTGGGGGAAAAGGTAACCGATTGCTCAAAAGTCACAAGGCAAGAAGATCGTGCCTGGTATTATACCAGAAACTCATCTTGTCTATGAATTCAATTGAAAAATCTTGAAGTGGTCTCTCTTCATTGTAAATTCTCCTTGAGCGAGCTTAACCCCGCCTTTGACGGCAAGCTGCACATGGTAGCGCTTGACTTGGGGACTTTGTCCGCCAAGGATATAAAGGTCCGAGGACGATGTGCCATTGCATAAGTAGTCCAGGCCCTAGCAGACCAGCGCCCCTGGCGCCAAGACCAGTGGGGGAAGCATGTGAAGTTCATGAAGTCCTCATCGGGTCAATGTCGAGCATTGTCAATGTTCCAGGCCGCCGAGAAATCAAGACCGAAAAGCTTCTAGTGGCCATTCGAATACCTGTGTTGTCTGCTGTGGGGATCTGCTTCAAAGGTTGACGGCCATGTCAGGTTGGAATATGGCAACGGCCGCGAGCTCTGTCTGTATTGGCCCATCAAGGGACTCCAGGGGCAGCATACCAATTAGCCTTGAGTGATGCTCATCTGTATTGGACCATTTATTATCAAGTTGCGGGGCTTACTGGGAATCGTCGCGTGGGCTTCCCCTTGGCAGGCCTTTTGACGTCTTCCCATCTGTCATGCAGTGTAGTTGAATCTGCCCACGACCGAGCCAAGGCCGCGGTTTGCCTTGTCTCCGTGTCTTGTATGTAATGCTCTCCCCTCATTCCCCGGTCTTTTCCCCATGGCACTCTCCAGATGCCCTAGCCGTCGCGATGACTCCGCATAGCTCGCGCGCCGATCGGCGCCCATGGTGCCCGTAACAGTGAACCTGCAGGCATCGTCATGTCGAGCATGCAGTAGCCAAGGAACAGCTGCCGTTCTTCGGCCCGTTCTCGAGCGCGCCTCCGCATTCGCTCCGACTTGGTGCGTTAGACTCCGCACTCGACACCATCAACTCCGCGATCTTCTGCCCGCTGCTGTTTTCCCCGCGCCTTGGACACGGAAAGTCCCCCGCAATTCACGGATGGCGCCGTTACATCGAGCTTCCTGTCCGGGGTAGCTGCCGAATGCTCGCTGAAGTTCCCGGCCGTATTTCGCTGCTACTGGCAATCCCGGTCGACATGGCATCGCTGGTGACGTTGTAGTTGCTTGCGATGATGATGCCCACGATGATCTCACGAGGGGTGATGCTGCAGCTGCTGCACAGGCCGTACGACATCCGGGTGCGGACGATCCTTGCCTGCAGCTACGCTGGCCTGAGGTGATGTGACGTCCGGAAAGCCTTGCTTGGGTCGGCGCGAACTCTATATATGACGCGGTCGACTTTCCAGATTTCATCGCAACCATCTTCAATCTCGGACAGAGCTTCACGATGCATCCCTCGAATGTTTTACTACTCGCGGGTCTCGCTTCTGCCACCGCCGTGGTGAAGCGCGACACGCCGGATTACTCCAGACTTGCCGACTGCCCCGGCTACAAGGCCTCAGACGTTGAGGAGAGTGAGAATGGTTTGACTGCTAGCCTCAAACTCGCGGGCCCTGCTTGCGATGCGTACGGGGATGATCTTGAGGACCTCGTACTCTCGGTCACTTACGAGAGCGGTTAGTTAACTGCATCTCTCAAAATAGGCATCTGGACTGACGTGATCTAGACTCCCGAATTCACGTCAAGATCCAGGACAAGGGGAACCAGGTCTACCAAGTCCCGGAGTCTGTCTTCCCCAGGCCCGACGGGAGTGCCTCCCCAGATGGCAGCAAGATCAAGTTTGACTACACCGAGGAACCCTTTTCGTTCACCATCAGCAGGACCGACAGCGACGAAGTCCTCTTCGACACCTCTGCTGCCTCCCTCGTTTTTGAGTCGCAGTATCTCCGCTTGAGAACCAGCCTCCCGGACGACCCGTACCTCTACGGCCTCGGCGAGCACACGGACCCGTTCCGTCTCAACACCACCAACTACATCCGCACGCTGTGGAACCGCGACAGTTATGGTGTCCCTCCTGGTACAAACCTCTACGGCAGCCATCCGTTTTACATTGAGCAGCGAGAGTCTGGGGCCCATGGCGTCTTCTTCCTCAACTCTAACGGCATGGATGTCATGATCGACCAGGATGACGACGGCCAGTACCTCGAGTACAACACTCTCGGCGGTGTCCTCGACTTTTGGTTCCTGGCTGGACCGAGTCCAGTTGAGGTCGTCAAGCAGTACTCCGAAGTTGTCGGCCTGCCATCTCTTGTCCCGTACTGGGGCCTCGGCTTCCACCAGTGCAGGTAAGAAGACACGAGGCAATCTGGTTGGGAAGTTCTGACAATTCTCAGATATGGCTACCGTGACGCCTTTGAAGTGGCCGAGGTAGTGTACAACTACAGCCAGGCCGGCATCCCCTTGGAGACTATGTGGACCGACATCGACTACATGGACGCCCGCAAGGTGTTCACTCTCGACCCAGAGCGCTTCCCCGTGGACAAGGTCCGCCAGCTGGTCTCGCAATTGCACGACAACCAGCAGCAATACATCGTCATGGTCGATCCCGCCGTCGCTTACGAGGAGTCCGACATCGTGCAGCGCGGCCGGGACGACGACATCTGGCTACTGCGCGCCAACGGCTCCGAGTATCTCGGCGTTGTCTGGCCAGGTGTCACCATCTTCCCGGACTGGTTCGCGGAAAACATCACGAAATACTGGAACAATGAGTTCGCCATCTTCTTCGACAGGGATGAGGGTGTCGATATTGACGGGCTGTGGATCGACATGAACGAGCCCGCCAACTTCTGCGAGGGACTTTGCGAGGACCCCTTTGGCGATGCTGAAGGCTTCCCTCCCACGCCGCCTCCTGTCCGTGAAAACCCTCGGGAGCTTCCTGGCTGGCCCTGCATTTTCCAGCCTCCTGGCACATGCGAAGACAGCAGCTCTGGCTCTGAGCGCCGGCAAATCGAGCCACGCGCTGCTTTGTCTGAACCGACCACTCCCAAGAGCCTCCAAGGACGCCAGGAAGCGGGCGACCAACAAGGCCTCCCCGGCCGCGACCTCCTCTACCCCGAATACGCCATCCACAACCACGCCCCTCCGGACGTCTCCTGGAACTCTGACCGCGGCGGCATCTCCTTCAAGACAGTCAACACCGACATCGCGCACCAGAACGGCCTCGTCATGTACGACACGCACAACCTGTACGGCGCCATGATGGGCGCCGCCTCCCGCGCCGCCATGCTCGCCCGCCGGCCCAGCAAGCGCACCCTCATCATCACGCGCAGCACCTTCCCCGGCGACGGCCGCACCGTCGGCCACTGGCTCGGCGACAACCTGTCCAACTGGGAGCAGTACCGCTTCAGCATCCACACGACCATGTCCTTCTCCGCCATGTACCAGTTCCCCATGGCGGGTTCCGACGTGTGCGGCTTCGGGGGCAACGCGACCGAGGAGCTGTGCGCGCGCTGGGCGTCGCTCGGCGCCTTCTTCACGTTCTACAGGAACCACAACGAGCTCGGGGCTTCCGGGCAGGAGTTCTACAGGTGGGAGTCCGTCGCTGAGAGCGCGAGAAAGGCCATCGATATCAGGTACCGGCTGCTGGATTACATCTACACGGCTATGCACAGGGCATCGACTGATGGGAGCCCGACGCTTAACCCGATGATGTTCATCTATCCCGAGGACAAGGCGACGTGGAACCTGCAGCACCAGTTCTTCTACGGCGATGCCTTGCTGGTCGCGCCTGTGCTCGAGGAGGATGCTGATAGTGTCGATGTGTACCTGCCCGAGGACACGTTCTATGACTGGTACACGCACCGGCCGGTCAGAGGGCGCGGCGAGAGCCACACGTTCACGGACCAGGGCGTCACGGACATCCCGCTGCTCATCCGTTCTGGAACGATCTTGCCGCTCCGCGTCGAGTCGGCCAATACGACTGCCGAGCTCAGGAAGAAGGACTTTGAGATTCTCGTGGCTCTCAACGCCGAGGGCACGGCGAAGGGACAGCTCTACCTGGATGACGGTGTGAGCCTTGAGCAGCAAGGGACCACTCTGATCGACTTGACTTTCAAGGACGGTGAGCTCACGCTTGATGGCGATTTTGGATACGAAGTCCCTGTTCAGGTCGTCAAGGTCAAGGTGCTCGGTGTCTCCTGCCGCACAGTGGGTGGGAATGAGGGACGCGGCAGCAAGACGGTCGAGGTTGAGCTTTCACTGAACGAGCCTGGCAAACTCCGTGTTCTGTGATTGGTAATTGAGGCTGCAGTCTGTCAAATTTGTGAGCTAGGGGACTATTCAAAAGGAGAGCCCGTGAATCTGAAGGAAGTTCGTCTCCAGCGGTGTTTGCGCTGGCACCTATGCGAAGGACAAGACGATGTCCAAGCATGACAAGCCAGTTCCCCAAGTGAGTGATCCCTACAGGGAACATCCAAGAAAACGAAAGATAACGACTCTGGTCCTTAATTTGTATGAGGGATACATAAACAGATAGTTCAAATGAGTCAAAGTATGAAAGATGCCATGTCCCTACCACGCTACGGCATTGAGAGAGTTTTCGACAAGCATCTCAACTATTGCTCCTGCTAGATCATTGCTCTGACTTGCCAATGCTTCTCAATCAAATCGTATCAACAGGCGGTCCATCTCTGGACACGCCCCGAGTATCTTCAGAACTTCATATGCAACGTTTCACATGTTCTTCAATTGAGTATCTGCCAATGTCGCGGATTTGACGACCGTGAACTGCTAGAGGGCCCGTCAACTTTCCGCAGGCGTTCGCTAGATATGGTACCCTTCCTAATACTTGAATGCTTCTCGATCACTGCGAGACACTACCGCGAACGACCGGAGGTGCTGCCCGCCCTTCAAGCATTGATTCGGCCCAAGTTCCTACAGGTGCCACTGATACGGATGAGTTGTCTGTTTTGCATCCTGTTACTGACCCAGTGCGTCGCGAATGGTTCCCTCGCCGACTGTGACTGCGAACTGTTGCACACTTGGTCAGCGATTGCCTGGTCTGCGCAGAGGTGAGGTGCATGAACATACACGTAAGCCGCGTTATACTGAGCATCAAAGGATCTTTTGGTGCGGTTCACCAACGAGGCCAGCGCAATCTCGATGTACTCTCTCCATTCCCTTTGCAATGAGGGTATGGTAACCCCGGCTCCGTTGGCCATGTACCAGTTGTCAAAGTCGCCGAGGTGATCATAAATGGCTTCGTATGTGGCGCAGAAGGCTGCCCATACCTCGGGTTCGTTCATATACGTAAACACCAGGCCTGTTTCTCATTAACTTGGATTTTGAAAACAAAAACAAACAAGGCATTCAACGTACCCATTTCCTTAGTCGTGGACAGCTGCTCGTCAGGAGTCTTTCCGCTGTAGGAAATCGTCGACGAAGGCTCGTTGCCAGTGAACATGCTGCCTTTCATCCGATTTGGGCGCGCCAGAAATATGGTCAAGCGGTCCAAGTGCTTGACGTTTCCCAGTTCGTAATGAAGCAACTCCAAAAGGGATACCGGTGTGCCATCAATCCGCCACGGTGTGCCCGGGATAAAATCGACGATATAGAAGATCGTAGTCCTGCAGCCCATCTTGGGCTGAGGATTTCGGGGTTCAGGCAATTGACGCCGAGCAGCCCCCTTAGCCAACCATTCATCGAAAAAGTCGGCGAGAAGCTGCGCCTCGAAAACGTGCTCGGTCTGATAATTAGTCCTGACCTGCTGCATCGAACCTCCCGCATTGATCCAAGCTGTGTCGTGTGTTCGTGTCTTGGCGATGCTCCAGTCGGAGCAAGATCGAGTCCTGTTGCCCCAGTAGCGGGGGATGCTGTCCCATTTGCCATTCTCGATACCTTCCCAGGGGTTCGCATAAGGGGCAGGGAAAGGGGGGTATTTGTTGTCCGGACCAAATCTCCCTTGCTCCCCACAGACGGTCATTTTCTTCATCTGCGGCTTAGAAACGCCAGGAATTCGCTTGTCCAGAGCAGCAGCCAAAATGCCAGGAGAATCTTCTTCTTTTTTTTTGCCATCGAGGTTGTCACGGACAGCTCGTTTGGACGGAGGGCTGCCACCTAGGTATAGACCATCGTCCGGATTGCATGTTGGGCAGTCCCCAATGTCCGAATAGCCCCATGCCAGATACATGTTAACGCAGCCACAGCACCGGGACCGGCTGCTGTCTGATTCGTTGACGCCACACATGAGGCAATCGTGACACTGGAGCCGGTTGAGTCGCGTCGCTCCAAAGCTGTCACCCGCCTCCAAGAAATGGGTAGGGTCGACGTTGGTGTTGGGCGCGATGCCCCAAGCGAGGCCCTCGCCCATGGACGGTCGTGCCGTATAGCAAACTCCCGCGTCACTGGGTTGTATCTGATCACACTCCTGCGTTAGAGGGACGTCATAGAACCCGATAGATGTGGTACCGCTCCACGGATCTTTGGTACTTACCGAATCGCTGACCACATACGGCGTGTTCTTCCGCTCCCAGCCGAGGGTTTCGCTTGAGGGTCACCGTCAGACACAAAGCCTTTTGCGACGTTCGTGTTGTGCTCAGAGGAGACTCACCTTTCATCCGTCCTGAGAAGCTGGAGACCGTTGGTGCTGTTTGTTGTCATCAGCATGACGCTCTGTGATACGACCTTCCTTCACACCTACAAGACGTTTAGATCAGTGCAGATCTCGGAAGAGCCCACCCTCGCCGGATAAAACTTCCACATGAGCATGTTGTTGTAGTTCATGGACATCTACGAGAGATCATTAGCTGTTTCACTCAACGGAAACTTGAGCAAGAGGAAAGGAAGACTGGGGTAACTTACGTCGGCAACTTCTTTCGCCTCCGCGCGCCTGTCTTCGTTCAGATCTAGGCGGACTTTCATACCAAACGCGATTGACGAAGTGAGCGCAATTCTCCCGCCCTCGCCTGATGTTGCAAACACCCTGTTGTCGTCCGACACCTCGATCTTGTCAATATTGCGCTCTCCGTTCATGCTGCCCTGGTAGTCGTCTGGGTTGGGAGGAAAGTTGACAGTGAAACTTCCGAAGTCAGACTTCACACGGGTGGTCAGTTTTCCGTCGAAATAGGGTCCACTGGGGCTGGTTTGCTGGGTAGATGTGTCGTTCCAGGTGCCGACTCCATATGTGAGGTCGAAATACGGGCTCATGATCAATGTGACGCCCGTGTTTCCAGCTTGCAGCGTGTTGCCGGGCAGCCTGATGGCATTGGGCTCGGATCTAGCCGGGAGAACCCTATGCTTCCGATCCATGTTGAGTCTGCCCACCCCGCCAACGGAATAAGTCAGATCAGAGTTACCGGTGACTCTGATGAAGCCGTTGGCTTCTTTGGTCTTAAAGCTACTTCCGTAGTCCGCCTTCGAACCGGATTGGGAGCGTTAGAATCTCGACGATCGTCTCAGCGCAAAAGGGGGGCGGGGGGACGTGGAAGCCACGAGGTTACGTACAATGATGGAGAATCCGTACAGAAACTTGGCTTTGACTTCACCACCAACGTGGACTCCCATGCCTTGATTGAAAGTATCGCCACTATGGTCGCAGCCGTCGAGATCGTCCCATAAGACCGGGGTGTCGACCATCTGCGTGACCTGTGCAGACCCGTCGTTGGCGGGTGTCCCCATTGACGACGCCTTTGCTGCGTACATGGTCCGCCATTGAGCGTATTGAGGCGCAAAAAATCGTTTGCCGATTTTGGTGCCGTATTGGATGCCATCCGAGTCGACTGCCGCGTCCCAGTACCCGGCGGAGTTGGAGTAGTCGATGCGAATCTGCGTGTTCTCCGTGTCTCTTCGCGCGTGATCGATCTTCAAGTCGAACTCGAAATCAAAAACGTCTGAAGTGGGAATTCGCCCTTGAAGGAGGGATGTCTGGTCTTTTCCATGCTTCATGTCAGCATAAGTTGATTTTGGTACAATTCCCAACCCCAATTGCGTTGTTCCTGGAGTACTTACCGTCTGATACAGTCAAAGAGATGGCCCGGACGAGCTCATTGGGCGCACACTACACAATTCATTAGCTTCGAGTACCTGGAATGCCCGGTCTATCCAACTCACGTTGTCAGGCATCTCGACAATGGTGCCTTCGACACCACGTTCCATGACCCGGAAACAGCCCTTGATGTCGTCGCTGAAGCATGCAACCCTTGCCTTCTGGGGCTTGTCACGAGGCTGTGAGCCCGGTTCTGAGGGACAGTCGAGGAAAACAAACGGCTCGGGCTCGCCTTCTCGTTTTTTGAACGAGGACACAGCGTGGGAGTCACCAGTGACGAGGATCAGGCCGAAGCCTCCCTCGTTTGGATCGTCCTGTCCACCCGAACCACCGAAGGTGACCATTCCCCAGTTTGTTTCGGGGTCACCTTGAGGAAGCATGTCGGCTGGGAAGAGCCTTTCCAGATCGACCAGCGTGAAAGGGCTGTTGGTGCCCTGGATGACACCGCCACCTGATATGGTCCTCAGCGCCTCTAGACTGGAAGTGTCCAGATCAATTGCCCAGATCATGAGACCACGAAGACCCATTTTTGCTGCGTAATTGATTTTCAGCTGGAAGGTTGACGGGTCGTCGAAACTGAAATCACAGGAACCGTCAGTCCAGGCTCGCTTCCGCGACTTCAGGTTTACCGATTGCGAACTTACGAGATCCAGCTATGGCCATCGTACACCATATATCGGGCTGCGGCGGCTTCATCGAAGTAAGCTTCTCCTCCCGTTCGCTCCAGGAGATCCATAATTTCTGAAAGAACAAGCATGTTCATGTAAGTGTGATGTTCTTATTCTAGGCCATCTGCGAGCAAAGATCACTTACCATTGTACGCCAGGATACCAGGAGTACGGGAGCAGGGACCGGCGGCGCCTGGACCTTTGAATTTGCAACCAGGTTTCCAGCACTTGTTGGTCTCAAGCTCAAAGGACCTGCCATAGAAACCCAGGCCGAGAACAACGTTGCTCGGATCGACACCGACCCGCCAGAACTAGAAGCCAGGTCAGCAAATACAAATACCACTCACTATTTGAAGGGAAACCGTCATAAAACAGGTAGAGACTGTACATACCAAGTCCAACGCCAGGTCAATCTCAGTGAGGTTGGTATGCGAGAGAACCTGGTTGCCAATGGGGTTGTCGCTGTCCCAAACGCCGTGCAGATCGTATGACATGAGGTTGATCCAGTCGACATACTCTTCCATGCCCTTGAGGTCGAAATGACGGAGATACCAGTAGGACGATGGGGCTGTGAACGTCGAAATGTAGCTTTTGCCGCTGGCATCGATAGCTTCACGGAGCTCCTTGAGTAGGAGAGTGTAGTTTTCGCCGTCGCCGTCGCGGCCGCCGCGGTCATCTGCACCGGGATATTCCCAATCTGTATTTGAAGTCAGCATGCCACATGCCAACGCATTGTCATTCTCCGGGCCATGTTCCTCAAATGGAGACTATCCGAACGGCGGGACGCACCAAAATCTAGTTCAACCGTCAGCATATCATGCTCTCTTTGAAGGGTTCGAAATAGGCGAAAAGGGCGGTCACTTACCGACTCCATCGTAACCATATTCGGACATGAATCCCATGAGATTTTTGATGAATGTGGCGCGGTTACTCCTCGTTGATGCCATGTCCGGGAAGATGTCCTGCCAGGGCCCAGGATCGCTGAAAGTCCAGCCTCCCAAGGCAATGACAACCTTGAGACTGGGGTTGCGAGCCTTGACATTGACGATGGTCTTGTAAATCTGTGGGTCAATGCCGTCCATATTTGTGATTTCGAAACGGTCATTGATGTAGGCAAAGGACACGAACAAGTGCGTGAGCAAGTGCACGGGAATCTCGCCAGGCTCCATCGTGCCGCACGGCTTGTCCATGTTCCATGTCTCCCAATACCCAATGACCATCTTCTGGGGGTCAGACGGGGATGAATTCGGGTTTGGGGTCGCGCAGTTGGACTGGCAGCCTCCAGTGCAAAAGTCTGTGGTGGTGCCGCAGAAACCATGGGTCGAGCAGCAGACGTTCAGAGGACAGGTTTTGCCAGGGTTGGCTGCGAACCTGCCGCACTCGGCTTTGGCATCGCAGTTGGACTGACAACCACCTTCGCAGAAGTCAGGTCCATATCCACACCAGCCATCCTGACCACAACAGGCGCCGTTGTAGCAAGGTTTGTTGGGGCCGCAAGTGTAGTCGTTTCGGTCGCTGGTGGATGAAGAAGCCATAATCGAAGAAAGGGTGGAAACCTGTTCGGCCAGTGCTGCATCAGAGCGCTTGCCAGAGACAGCATGTAGCTGGGAATGAGCGTAGCCTTTGTGCCCATATCTGAGGTCATGGCCAGAGGCAAGGAAGGGTTGCGAGAGCAGAAAAAGGAAGTGAAGATAGACGAGAATCCCAAGAGGAAGTGGGAGCGAGCGACAGCCCCGGGAAAAGAACGTCATCGTAAGGCAAAAGAATGGTGGACAGGCTGGAAAGAGTGTATTGATCGAGCAGCGACCGGTGGGAGGGTATCTCCAACAAGCCTCGTGCTGGTGCGAAGTACGAAGGAATGTTTCAGAGCGAAGGCTGAAGACGCAGCTGGGAATGACCTTCAACATATGCTTCATCCTAGAGAAAATGCACTACCTGGTCCAAGAGCACATTTCCATCACATTTTCACATGATAGGTCTACATTGGCACCTTCTTTCCAGGGACAGCTCCATACGCAGCTTGGCTCCGAGATATTTGGCCGCTGATTCACCGCGGCAGCCGCGCTCCTTGTCGGCCTTGGCTATCCGAAGTTTGACCATTCTCTGCACTTGTACGCCGCTCCAGACCGCCGGTAGATTAGGAGTGCAGAATTCAGTAGGGATGTTGCTGTCGCTGGTGGTGAGCCTCTTCGCCCACATGACCTTGGGCTCCAAAGTCCAAGACACCAATGCCATTTGCAATCTCTTTACAGCATTTTCGTGATGCATGCAAGTGGAGGGATATGCAGCCAAGCTATGTTTACTGACCAATATGCCCTGACTTCTCTTTGCCTTTTCGCGATGGACGTGAAAATCAGTGGATATGCATCTTGCGCCATGGGTCGCGAGCCATGTTCACTTCAAAGCCAGCCAACCAGCCCAGTCTCTGCGACGACCAGGCCCCTGCAGGACAAAGTGTGGATAACTCTCAGGTGAACTGTTGAACCCCTGTTTGAGCTTGCATTAGCTTCCTTCCGCGGCCTGGATCCGACAACCCCGAGATGGCTTCGCGAACCCGGGCCGGCCCAGGCGGGTAATCGCGGCCGACGCCAAGCGACCAGGTACGATGCAACGTGCTATCGAGACCTGCATGCAGGCTATGCTGAGTGGGCTGATGTTCATCTGGCACCAACTGCAGATGAAAATTTGGAAGGTGGCAACGCTTATCCCCGTTGATGCCGGAAATACTCTTGTAATCACCCTGCCCTTAGGTCACCGCCCGATCATGATGATGCGGTTTTCAGGGGCTTGCAGTCGAGCTAAGTGGTGTGGGTAGTATTCATCTCCTTCTACGACCCAGACCGAGTTGGCATCACTTGGCGGCTTGCCGGGCGGCTCGGCCGCCAAATTGGGCGAGCGCATGTGGTCGGTTTTGCCTTGCCTCTGGGAATTCGCTCGACCTGATGCCTAGATATTAGGATATGTCCAGAGAACACATGGGCCTCTTGAAGCGAAACTTCTCTTCCAGTTGGTGGCCATTCCTTCACGGCACGGTGAAACTGCCACACTTGTCATTCTTTTTGAAGCTGCGTCAGCTTGCCCAAAGACAATCAGTACCCTTGGGTTGAGTTGTGCCTCGGCCGCCAGCCACGCGATGAGGATATTATCTCTCTTGAGCCTCTGGTTCACCTACACACGCCCGACTGCGGGTTCGAATGACGAAGCCAGCCTTGCCTGGACAGAAGCGGTGGCAGGTTGCGAAGCATATACTGTGCAGCTGGGCGACAGTTGTGTGGGGATTGCACGCAGCGTCAACGCAACATTTGCTCAAATTGTCGCTTGGAACGCGGACCTCATCAACTTCCAGTGCACGTAAGTACCGACCCATGGTGACGATTTGTTTGAGATACGGGCTGGAGGACTGATGGCCGCTGTGCCCGTTCAGGAATCTCGCTGAGCTATACGACAATGATATCTGCGTCAGCAACCCGGAGGGCGACTATGCTATCCCTCGCAATGATGAAGGCTCCCACGAGATTGTCACCACTACAGCGTAAGTTTTCTGCTGACACCAAATTGCCATTTGAAGGAGAATGTCTGCTAAAAAGTTCTGCTGACATCAGCCCTGTTCCTGAGCCCACGCCCAACGAATCTGAAGGCCGTTGCGCCCAATGGCATTTCGTTGAGGAGGGCCAGGACTGCGGCGACTTCACCAACCGCTACGGCATCACACTGAAAGACTTGTCTGTACCGCCCGTTGTGTTGCCAATGACTTCGGCTGACACGAAGCAGCGTGTTTCTGAACCCCCGCGTGTGGGAGAATTGTACCAACGTCTGGAAAGACTACTACTACTGCGTTCGGCCTGTGGGGTACATCTCAACTTATCCTGGCTACATGCCCCCAACAACGACCAAAGAGTTTACAGAGACGCCCTCGACCCCGCTGCCCGAAAGTGACGAGCCCAACCCCCTCGAAGTCTGGCTGGAGAGGGAAAAGGAAGCCGAGGCTGTCATTCCTTTGGGTAACAGAACACGCAGGGACTGCGAGCAGTAAGCAACAGCACAGCTTTCAAAAGCACACGGTAATCGAAAACATGACTGACGAGCTTCTAGTTATGTTTTTGTTGGTGATTTTGACGAAACTCCGACTCTGGCGAATTGCTGGGACCTGGCTCAGATTTACGACTTGTCAAGGGAGGTAGGTTGCAGTTTCTGTTCCGGGATCATGCAACAAGTCATGTTGAACTGGTACGCTAGGAATTTGTTCTCTGGAATCCTTCCCTCGCGCAGACTCCAGCAGTGGAGGGTTCTCACGAATACGACTATCCATGTACGATCCAAACCAGCGTGTCCTACTGCGTGGCGCTTGAGTCGGCCACGGCTGGTGAGAAGACCCATTCCTTCCGCACATCCATGAACGTTCATCTAACCAAGGTTCCTCCAGAACCGGTCCCCGACACAGTGGCGCCTCCTAGTCCCCGAGCATCGGGTGAGATCGAGGGTTGCACATTCTGGGCTCGTCCGCGGGTCGACGACTCGTGCAGTCGATTCCTCGCGAGGAACTTGTTGTCTCTCGCACAGTTGTACCAGATGAACCCGTCTGTTTCAGCAGATTGCACCGCCCTCACCGTTGGCACGTACTACTGTGTTTCCACGGAGGAGGACGGTATGCCTCCGCCTTCAGAGGACGACGACGACGACGGCGGCGCCCCCAGCCCCAGTGGTACTGCCATTCCCACGCCGAGGCCGATACAAGACGGCATGACTACCATGTGCGACCAGTTCTACCTCGTCAAGTCCGGCGACGGGTGCTGGGACATTGCCAATGACAACAAGATTGCCCTTGATGACTTTTACGCATGGAACCCAGCTGTCAAGACCGACTGCACAGGCTTGCAGGCAGATGTCCATGTTTGCGTTGGGGTACATTCTGCGGCAACGACGACCCCCCCGGAGACGACAACAACAACAGCAGGGACCGGCATTTCCACGCCGACACCAACACAAGACGGCATGGCGGGCAACTGTGGTGACTTCTACCGTGTTCGATCCGGCGACGGTTGCTGGGCCATTGCCAATGACAATAACATTTCCCTGGACGACTTCTATTCCTGGAACCCTGCCGTCAAGACAGACTGCACCGGCCTGCAACCTGACGTCTACGTGTGCATTGGGCTTTCGGGGAATGTGCAGCCGCCTCCTGTGACGACGACAACCTCCGGGGGCACTGGTGCGACGCCGAGCCCCGTGCAGGACGGCATGGTCAGTGGATGTAAGACGTTCTACCGCGTCGTGCCAGGAGATGGTTGTTGGGCGATTGCCGACACTCACCGCATCCCCCTCGATGACTTTTACTCGTGGAACCCAGCTGTCAAGACTGATTGTTCTGGGCTTCAGGCCAACGTGTACGTCTGCACCGGGGTGTAGGAGTCTTCCCGCTGCCTTGCGTACTGGGGCGATTAGCTTAGCTTCGGCCCGGATGAATGCGATTGGTCTCCAACGCCACTGTTGAACGAATACTAGGTACCTACGTACCTAAATAGCATGCTGACAAACTTTCGGGACCACGTACTTGCCGTGGTATGAGTTGTATCAGGAGTCTGCTTGCTGTCGGCTTGATTGATTCTCAGTGCGACGGATGCCCACGGCAGTTCCACCCTTTCCCCTGGATAGATTCTCGTACGGTCGCAGTAGTAGTGGCCTTGTCGGGTGGAGGAAGGAGCGACGCATACAGGCGCCTCCTACCTTCAAGTTGAGCAGGCCTTTTCCCCGTGCCAGAGACGGGAGTAGCCAGAACGATCCCTCCTTCAACATCAATACCACGTACCACACTCTTTCTTTCAACCCCCTGCCCACCAAACAGTGTCATCGCTGTCCACTTGGCCGGAGATCGCCTAGTTGGATACGCCAGAAAGTCGCTTTTTCTTGTGAGATCGAGCAATCGGCTTCCAAAGTGCGCAATCCCTCATCGCGTTTTGCACAGAATCAAGTTCTGCCCTGTGCACGCACGCAGGGGATGATCGTTAGGTGCCCACAGGCCGAGGGCCCCCCCAGCCCCTCCATTCAATCGTGAAAGGCGCTGGGACGTGGCGCTCCACCGGTACCTATTACTAGTACTAGTTCAGCAGCCTGCAGTACTAGTAAGGTATCTACCTTACTTACAGTGCCCGTTCTGGGTACTTATAGTAGTTCCCTCCCCGTAATCTGCTCATCTCACCTAAGGTAGCTTACTTACCTATGATAGGTCGAAGACACCCGCACCACACTGGCCCCTCACACGATTCCTGCACTCATCCGTCCCGAGACTGAGATGATGGCATCCAGATCGTCGATCATGACGATTGGCGCAATTCTGCAACCTGCGGCTAACGAGCCCCGTCTGATTCTTGGACTACCCACTGAGCTCGTGGACGTCGTCCTTGACCTCCTCACAAACAAAGATGTCAAGAATCTGCGGTTGACCTGCAAAGCGGTCGAGCGTGCTGTGCCCCTGCGCTTCGATCGCGTCTTTTTGTCCACGCATCCTCGCGACATCGAAGTTTTCATTGCGGTCGCCCAACATGGCAGGCTTCGTCACCAGGTCAGGGAAATCATATACGACGACGCACGCATCACGGACCCTCCTCAATTCGAGGATGGCTTCGACGGACCATCCTTTGACGAGTCCGAATCGCCCCCGCCGGAAGGTGTCCCCGGGTGGTATGTCCTTTTGTACAACAAGATCGTCGCTAGCATGAAGAATTGGCGGTCTTACGAATTTCGAGGCCCTGGCCACCTTGCCAGGGCAGCCAAGCTGCGCGATCGTCTGGACGTCAGGCTGTCCTGGGAACTATATCAAAAAATCCGGCGCGACCAAGAGTGCACCATGAGAACCGACGCAGACATCAAGGCGCTCCAATTCGGGCTACCTCTCTTCCCTCAGCTGAAGCGGATCACTCTCACGCCGGCCGCCCACGGAGAAAACCTACGACCGCTTTACGAGACGCCGATGATTCGGGCGTTACCTCACGGATTCATCTACCCCGTGCCCCGTGGCTGGCCTGTCGACAACATCGCGGGGAGCTACCTGGATGATCCTCCTGAAGTGGAGCCATGGGACGGAGAGGACGTCAGGAATCAGTGGCGCGGCTTTCGCGTCGTCACCCGCGCTCTGGCTTCTCATCTCAAGCAGAGCTCGTCCGGAGGAAACACGATAGCTGAGTTGGTGGTCGATTCGAACCTCCTTTCAACAGGTCTGAACTGCCACATCTTCTCCGAGCCGAACCCCGAGTACGATGATCTTGTTACCATTCTGCAGCAACCCAACATGACAAGGCTCGATCTGAGCCTCCACGTCGGCGGGTTCTCCTTCTCGGGCAGGGACTTCTTCCACAGCGATGGTCTCCGCCGCGCGTACGCACATGCTCCCGGCCTGGAGCATGTCAGTCTCTACACGAACATCGAGCCGGGATTCCTCAACCCGAGCTCCGATGGGACAGGCGCCATGTTAGAGTTCTGGGCTCCTCTGCAGAATTTCTTCCCCGTCAACACTTGGTCATCTCTCCGCCACTTTGGCCTTGTCAATTTCATCGTCCTACAATCTGACCTGCTCTCACTGCTCAAGTCGCTGCCGTCGACGCTTCGGTCCGTGGAGCTCAGCTTCTTGTACTTTATCAAAACGGAGGGTTCGTATACCGAGCTCCTGGTCGCCATGAAGGACAAGCTTGGGTGGCGCCAGCGCCCGCCCGGGGAAAGACCACGAATCACCATTCACGTCCAATCGACGTCCGGGGGTTCGAGGCCACTCTTCACCTGTGTCAGCCGCGAGACGGAAAAGTTCGTTTATGAGGACGGAGAGAGCCCGTTCCCTACACATGTGGGGATGTCCAGAAACGGCGTCTTCCAGGGCACTGGGTGGCGACATGATGCATTCGAGCCAGAGTTTACGAGACCGAACCTCGACCTTGTCACCTTGATGAAGATGGGCGTGCTTCCCTGGGACGAATTGGTCGCCCCTCTGCCCGAGATCACCCATTGAGCATGACTGCTGATGGCGATGAGGCTCGGCGGACAATGATTGTTTCAGCCGATGTTACAGCGAGCGACATTGCCGATCGCACTCGTCATACAAACTTGACGTCGTTGTCGTTTGTTCTTTTGTTTCTACAACGTGGCTTGACTGATCACCTTCTCATTTCCCTCGTTTCCTGCAACCTCTTGGCCGTTGCAGAAACAGGGGCACTGGTGTGTTGGCTGGCGTGTCGGCGCAGGCATGGTGCCCGTTTGCTGCACCGCCCCCAACCGGCGCTGCCGCCCGGATCTTCCGTTGCCGTCTTACATCGTGGCATGATTAGTGGACTTTACAGGGTAGCATTGATGGAGTGGACGGCGGTTGAGGGTGGGGGCCGGCCAAGCTGTTAGATCTATGTTTAGCCTCAAGCCGCCAAGTAGCACAAAGACTTCAAACGGAGCACCATATTCCCGACTGCGACCTTCATCTTCATCAGACGCGGAGTCCTCTTTCTTTCCCAGCCCCTGCTGCTGTGCCAGATGATATAACAGTCGAAGGTCGCGACATTCATCGCCACCTCATCACCAACCATGTTCATCCAGGACTTCCGCAGCAGGCGCAAGAGCAGCGCAGGGGTCCCGACGACGCCGACGCCGACCCTTACCCCTCAACACCATGAGATCCTCTTCCCCAAGCTCTTCGAGGAGGCTTGGGGCTCCTCGGGCGGCGCCCAGCTCGCCGGCGACAACCGCAGCGGCTGGGAGCGCGCGCGCGTCTTCCTCGTGCGCTTCGGCAACATGAACCCCGACCCGCGCATCCGCGGCGAACTCGCAGCCATCGTCGTCGACCCGGCGAACCAGACGGTCCCCGCCCTCGCGCACGCCATCATGACCCGCGTCTTCGGCTGCCGCCACGCCAGCTTCGCCGCCACGCCCGTGCTGCAGTGCGTCCGCTTCATGCTCATCAAGACGAATGCCGTCGGCCACATGCCCGCCGACGAGTGCACGCGGGCCGTCGTCGACTTCTTCTTCGACCCCACTTTGGAGCGCAACCTCGATCCCCCGCCGCCGGACCCCGTCGTCTACAGCTACCCGTCGGGCAGGCTCAAGGTCGCCATTGTAGGCGGTGGTCCGACGGCGCTGGCGTCGGCCATCTCCCTGGCCGAGAAGGGGCGCGGGAAGGTCGAGGTGCACATGTACGAGCGCAGGTGGGTGTGGAAACAGGACCCCAGCGGGCGATCATACGTCGACTACCCGCCCACGGCGCGGCGGCGGGACCAGGTCGTCACGCTCCAGGAGTCGGTGACGACATTATTGAGCGAGGCGTCCCTGCACGCTTTGTTCGAGGGCCGCCCGGAGAGGGTGTGGCCCGGGTCGGCGAACATTCAGATTCGCAAGGTCGAGGACAGGTTCCTGAGACGATGTCAGCACCCGGAATTTCAGGGGCTTATTCACCTGCACCCCGAGGGCATGACGAGGGACGAGCTGGCCAAGGCTGGGGACTTCCACGTTCTTCTCGGCGCTGATGGGGCTGCTTCGTGGGTCAGGAAGAATTACTTCCACGGCTATGAAAACGAGAGAGGTCGCAGCTACGCCCTTGGTCTCGCCTTCGATCGCCCCGAAGGCTTGCCGTGGTCGCAGCCACTGAATGTCTTTCTCACCTTGGGCCAGACCCGATACCTGCTCAACGCCAGCGACTACGACGGCAGGGGCTATCTCAACATGCAACTGACGGAGGAGGAGTGGCACAAGATGACAGACATGGAGGGAAACCCCGTCACCTTCGGCAACACAGGCTGCCTGCGCAAGGCCGATGGCTCAATCCCCGACGGCTTCGAGCCAAGACAAGTTTTTGCTCCCTCGGAAGACAGAAACAGCTTCCTCTGGCGCTCCATCTCCGACGGCCTGCGCCTCTTCGGCTTCAAAGAAGAAGAAGTCATCAACGTCGTGCGCATCCCCATCGTCGTCCAAGCCGTGCGCGAAGGCGTCCAGTACCTCCCCCTCGAAGACTCCCGCTCCGTCCGGCGCCCCCACGCCCTCGTCGCCGTCGCCGGCGACGCGGCCATGACCGTGCACTTCTGGCCCGGCCGCGGCCTGAACAGCGGCATCAAGTCCGGCATCGCCCTCGGCGACGAGATCGTGCACGCGCTCAACACGGGCCGGTTCGTGGGGCTGCGGGTGGATGCGATGCGCGAGTACAACGAGTTCCTCATGAAGCTGCAGAACCGCGAGCACGACAAGCGCAGCATTCCGATCCTCAACCAGTCGGGCACGCCCGAGATGCTGGGGTGGCTGCTGAGACAGGCGGATACGGTGCCGGACCACGTTGCCGTGCAGTGGCTGGTCGGCGCCATGACGCAGATCGCGCAGCGGCTCGAGGCGAGGCCCGACTGGGCGTTCGCGCCCGTGGCGAATGTCGAGCCGCAGCTCAGGATCGTGTTGAGGCAGATGGCGTCGGCGACGCTGCGGGAGATGGCGGTGAGTTTCCCCTGGCCGACGAGGGAGATGGGCGGGGCGGAGGTGCTGCCGATTCGCGCTATGAAGCCTGAGGAGAAGCAGACGTGGCTGCTGGGACTGTGGAATTTGGTCAAGGACGAGGTCAAGGAGACGAAGAAGGCGAATAGGCATTCGAGGTCGCCGTCGGCGTCGGCCGTGTCGGCGTCAAGGTTTGAGGCGCCGAGGGGATTCACGCCCGAGCGCATGGAGTCGACGTTGCGCCGGAGCAACGCGTCGAGGGTGGTGTCGCCGGGCCCCTCGGAGCGGATGCTGGCGGTCCCGGGGATGGAGCCGGATGCGCCTAGGCGGCCGAGGCCGCTGTCGGTCGGGTCGAGCTTGATGGTGCCGTCGGACGTGTCGCCCGTCTCGTCGAGGTCTCCGTCGCCTGTGAGGAGTGATGGTGGCCTGGTGCGACTTTTGAGTGTGAAGAAGCCGAACAACGCTGTCCTGGCGGATGCGATACAGCTGGCGCTTTTCCGGGTGGATGAGTAGTCAACCTTCGAGGTCAGGTAAACATGATGATGACATGATCTACACTGCAACTGGATTCGGCTGCAAGTGGCTCGTTTTTTGCGTCGTCTTTTCGCGTCTTGTGTTTCTTGGACCGCGAGCTGACCTAGTTCCAGGACTGTTGTCTATGCAAAAAAGCCGGAAGAAGGCGAAGGAGTGCAAGTAGTCATGGTTTGCTTGTTGAATATAGGCCACACCGCGGCGTCTACGGCAGAATAGATCTCTTGATACTCGCCTGCGCGCCGCAACATGCGCCCAATGATGGCCACAAAGTAAAATCTTCAAACGGACGACCAGAGCCCTGTCGCCTGGAAATTCCAAGTCCTTGCTCGAGAATCCCTTTCCAACAACCTGCCCTCCGGCGGCTCGATATCAGTGCAAGATATTCAAGCTTCCCGCAAGTGTATCAGCAGCTTGGCCGCAGCCGGCCCCGCATTGAATGTGTCGTACATCCTCATGTCTTCCCGTGTCATGCTCTCGTGGATGCTCCCTTCAAATCTGTGGAAGAACATGGCGGTCATCAACGTCAGCTCCATCTGCGCCAGGCTGTTGTCATGTTAACCGGGTCGCACGGCAAAGCCCAACGATCACGGGAAACGAACTTGATGCCGATGCATTTGCGGGAACCCATGGAGAATGGCGTCCAGGAGGCCTTGCGGAGGCTTTCGCCGTCGTTATCGAGCCATCGCTCGGGCAGGAAGTCCTCGGGGTTTAGGAACGCTTCCTGGTTGCGATGCATGGTGTAATTCTGCGTGCCGACCGTTGTCTGGTGCGCGTGAGCAAACAGACGGATTATCTCGAAGGGAGAGTACTAACACCCTTGGGGACCGGTACTCCATTGACGAACGTATCCTTTTTCGCTGTTCGCGGCAAGGTGGCGATGATTGTCGGGTACCTTCGCAGAGTCTCGGAGATGACGGCCTGGAGATAGGGCAGCGTGCTACAAGTCTAAATGTTTCGTCCGTCAGAGGGAATCACAAAATACAGCCAGGTGTGATATACCTTGTAGTCAGGCACCGCGCCTGGCTCCGGATAGGTCTCTTTGAGCTCTGATTTCAGCTTTGAAACCACATGCGGTCTCTGGAGACATGCCCAGAGAATATAGACAAACGTATTGGCAGTCGTGCCGCTTCCACCGAACCTGCAGTTGTGTCAGTAGTTGTTGAATAGTATCCCCGGCCAAAAAGGAAGCGGTTCTCACATCCCGCCCATGCACTCTTCTGCGAGCTGAGAGTCGCTGAGAGTTTGACCGACGTCGTCTTTGCCCGCGTTGAGCGCGGTCTTCAAAAATGGTGTGTGGATATCCCGCTGGCGGGCTTGGCCTATCAGCTCCAGGGCGTACTGCACAGGTGTTAGAAGGGGGTTCATGTCCGGCATGAGCGGGATACGGTTGATCATGCCTGCTTCCAAGCGCGGACGTCTCTGAAGTATCCGCCAACGGTACCAGGGACATAGACGCCATACTGTTCCATTTGTGGAACGAATTCTTTCTGCACAACGCTTCCGTTAACAGGAGCTCTCAACAGATCTCGGTGGCTGCTTACGTAGATAAAGGTCGGTTTCCACGCTCTGATGTACTTCATGACTCGATGGGGCTGGCCCGCGCCGACCGACCCCGGGTCCTCGTCAAACATGAGGTGGTCTGGGAGTTGATCAGCTCCCAAGTCACTGGCTCAGACCAAATGCTTACTCACAGATGACATCGAAACCAAGCCAGTGACACCACGGGTACACATTGATAGGCCCGCTCTTGGATAGCTTGGCCCACTGGTTGAGTGTCGTCTCGATCTTGGACTTGATATGGGGTTCAAAGTCAAGCATGGATGACTGAGAGAAGCCGCGCGAGAAGAGCTTGCGTCTTGACTTGTGTGCTTCAGCGTCCCTGTAGCCCGGTCAATGCGAGAACAAAGTGCCTCGTACGCCCAGCTCAGACAACCCCAGGGCGTACCTGAAACTGAACAGATGGTTCTCGTGAAAGATCCGTTTGGCTTGCTATACCAGGCCAAGTCAGCATAGGACCGAGTCGGCCATGAAGTATTGAACAAACATAGAATGAATTCTCCTTGGCAAAGTCGTTGGAGGTGTAGATATCCTGAGCGGCTTGCGGCTCCGAAAAGGACAGCTCATTCGGCCCAACACGAACCGCCGGCCCATATTTGACATGCGCGGCATGGATTCTCTCCGATTTACGGCCGCTGAAGTTGCCAATGCGACTCCAGAGACGAGATACTTTTGCCAACGTGGGTCCGGGGATGTTTCGGAGGGGGTGGAAAAATAGATTGTAGATGGATGCGATGAAGACCTGCAAAACGGCCAGGCCACAGAGGGCCAGGAGGCCCAAGCCAACATGTCGCACAGTAAGCAGCATTGTGCCTGATCGCGTTCAGAGAGCCAAAGTCAACATGAATGACATGCAATGATTTGATTGAACCGCTCGACTTATCTATTCACTGTCGGTTTGTTCGTCATCACGTGATAGCTCGGGATGGCAGCCGAGGACGTGATGTATGCTTCGCGGAGATGAGGTGGAGTCTTGGTCCCGAGACCCCGCAACTGCCGGGGAGATCGGGCGGCGCGGTGATTCAGGCTTGGCCCCCGGTCATCCTCTGAAAGATTACTGCCAGCGATTTTGGCTTGGGCCATCGAGTTCTAGACATCGAGGTTGGCGTATGTCATCTCCACGCATGGTTCGTAAAGTAGAGAGAGGGCAACAGCAGACGTCTCCGGCTATGTGATATCGGCTGTCTGAACCACGCAGACTCAAGGGACGGAGACCTTTGTTCACGTGGACTTGGGGTACTTGACCGACCAAGATGGCCGGACATCTATTCGGTGTTAGTCATCGCGGCATTTGGACAGGGCCAAGCCAGCTGGAGAACTCCCTCTATCACATAACTGCAGAACCATGGCGATGGATACAGCGAATCTGCATCATTCCTTGGCTTCAGTTAAGGTAGCTTAACAGGAAACGTGCTACCCCGCATCGTGGGGAGTGGAGAGATGCCCGTGGGGAACATGGATCCAGATTCTCGGGGACGGACTTGGCATCACCTGACTACCTCATGCCATTGGAAGCCGAAATCGTGAACCTCAATCCAGATGGCGTCGTAATTCGAACCACAATAACGACTTCATGGAAATGGACCCTCCAAGCCAACAGACGGCGAAGCGCCGCAAAGTCACGCTAGCGTGCAATTACTGCCGTTCACGAAAGACGCGGTGCGATGGCAGACAGCCCGCCTGCACGGCTTGCGACCGCAAGGGATGGGGTCAAAGCTGCATGTACGAGCAGGGTGCTCTCAGAACTCAGAGGTACATACCGCAGAAACTCAGGAACTCGCTGGGCCGATGGCTAACCCTCGCCTAGATACGTCTCGAGTCTGGAAGCGCGGCTGGAAGAGTATCAACGTCGAGCCTCGATGAGCGAGTCAACGGCGGGCCGTGCATCCTCAGCCGAGGCAAGCACAGCACGAGGTCTCACTTCCATGCCCGAAAACAGTGAAGATGGTGCAACTGCCTGGTCTCTGGCCTCTCCATCGCCAGCGCCGGCGAGGATCCACGCCAGAGCCGCCAGGGCAGCCTCGCTAGGGCAAGACTTCATCGGGACTGATGCCATGGTAGTTGTGCCCTCGCCCGAGGACGGCTCCGAAGGTACCATCGGCGAATCTTCCCTCATGGCATTTGTGCGTTCCATGCTTCGCGCCGCTGGCAACAGCACACCCAGCTTGAAGGTGGCCAATGGCGCCAGCAACGCTTTACCCCCAGCAGCGTCTTTTCCTCACCACCCGGACATTGATGATGAAGTAGCGTTTCTCCCACCGAGGCGAGTTGCCGACGGCTTCGTGGCATCGTACTGGCAGTTTTTGCATCCTATTCTTCCCATTCTGCACAAGCCGAGTTTCATGAGGTCGTACGCCACTCTGTGGGAGACGGAAGAGGACATTGACGCGAGAAACCGGAACACACCAGAGGCCGATCTACTTTCGACTGTCAACATCGTTCTGGCTATTGGCTGCCAGTTCAATGACCGGGTCGTCAGCACCCGCAGGATAGCCATGGCCGACAAGCTGTACCAGAGATCGAAAAGGCTGTTCACGGAAGACATGCTGGACTCTCCTACACTTTCAACCGTCCAGCTCCTGCTGCTGACGGGAATTTATCTGCAGTCCACTAACCACGCAAATCGGTGCTGGAACAACATAGGACTCGCCATCAGGGCTGCTCAAAGCATTGGCCTTCACTTGGATGGAGGAAGCAGGGACAAGCGGAGCCAAAGACAGCGGGAGATGGACCGGAGAGTATGGCATGCCTGCGTGTTTCTCGACAGGTCAGTCACCTCAACGTGAAAAAGAACTGCGCTGCGGCGGTAACACTGACCGGCTTCCTTAGACAGCTCGCCATCACGTTTGGGCGTCCGACTATGATTCTGGCTCGATCCCAAGTTCCACCACCGCAGCTGCTCGACGATGAGTTTCTACTCGAAGACGGCGAAGGCCATCAGCCGGCGCACATAAGCCCCCAGTTGGGGAGTTTCGTCTACTCGAACAAGTTATTTGATATTTTGGACAGCATTCTCGTCACATTCTACGTCAACAAGAAGCACCAGTCGCCATTCGCAGACAAGCCGAGCATGTCTTGCAACGAGCTCAGCGATGTTGTTCGTTTCAACATGGAGCTGGACAAATTCAGCGACTCCATTCCTGACTGGTTGGCAGCTGATCATCCGCAAGGACCACCACGGGATCCCAAGATTGAACTAGGAGCCAAGATCTTGTACTCGAGGTGAGCTGCATTCGGAACCTGATGACGTTCGCCATGTCCAAGAATACCATGCTCACAGCTCCTCCAGACTTCTTTACATCCGCGTCTTTCTGCTGCGTCCAGTACTTCTCTTCGTTGCTCAACGATCCAGCAGCAAAGACGCCTGCGAGCCACATCACGGGCATTGGATGGAGCAGCGCCTTGCATCTGACGCCAGTAGCCAGTGCGTTTTCACGGCGCAGACGCTGATATCCCACATCCACGAGAACATGAACGACTTCTACTGGACGTCCATCTCCCACAAACTCCATTGTCAGTTAACTCTCGCGCACGCGACCGGCGAAGGGGGGCCATCGGCTAATCCGAACGGCAGACGCATTCTCGTGCGCGGTCGTCTTTATCGCTGCGCGGATCGGGCACTCCTCCGATCTCGGCATCAGCAAGGAATCTCTCGATCGCGCATGGTCTCAATGCATCGACCTCTTTGAACATTACAAGCCCCACCTCCAATCCGCGGCCCACGTACTGCGAATACTCGAGATGCTTGAAAGCCGTCTCCGCAAAGACGATGGGTCTGCTGCAGCCGACAACGAGAGTCATCAGCAGCTGACAGACCCTGGCTGGAGCTTGGGTAGGTTGGAAGCGATCGGGCTTGATGCGAACTGGGCCATGCTGGACGATCTACTGCCCGCCGACTGGTTGTCGGGGAGTTTGATTGGACACTTGGAAACGGGAGACCCCTCTGCGGGAACAGACTGGGACGGATTCTTATAACGAAATTTCCAAGATTCAGAAGATAACAACAAGTAGCATGAAAGTATCAAAAGCTCAATGGGATCAGCACATGATAGCGCGGGTTTTCCTTCTTTTCAACCCGATCTCAACGCGTGAATCTGAACGAAGGGTGGTCATCTCCGAGGTTGTTGAGTTCGTCCTCATGGAGACGGAGGAGATGGTCCCTCTTGCCAGCGTCGCGGAGCCTGTTCTCTCTCCGGATCCAAAAGTCAAAGCCGCACGCGGCAGCGACGCAGAGCCAGACGAAACCAAGCCCGACGCCGTACCCGACAAGATATCGAGGCGCCTGCTCCGGCAGGAAGATGTTGGACGCCACGAAGCCGGAGCAGTTGCCAATGGAGAGCTGGATGGCGGCGCCGACACCGCGCTTGTAGTGGCCGCCGAGATTGTTGTTGAGCCAGACGACCGTGATGGGCTGCGCGAGCCAGCACCCGCAGCTCATGAGGTACAGGGCGAAGTAGCGCGATCCGACCGGGACGAAAGGCGTTGCGAGGAGGATCGCATAGCCGACTGTCGTGAGCCCGCAACCGAAGAGGATGAAGCCGAAGCGGTGCTTCCAGCGGTCCGACAGCACTGCGCCGGTCAACGTGACCACCGCGGCCGCGATGTAGATCGGGATGGACATGTACTGGGCCCTGAGCGACGTCCATCCCAGCTGCCGGAGGATGGTCGGGGTGAAGAAACTGGTGCTGTAGGTCGTGGTCACGATGCCCAGATACATGAGGGCGCCGAGCCAGATCTTGACGTCCCCGAAGATACGCTTCGCGGTGCCTTTGTTCCAGTGGTTCATGGTCGAGTCGGGCGTGTCGGCTGCCAGACGAGCCAGGAGCAGAGCTCTCTCGTCTTCGGTCAAGAACTTGGCTGTCTGAGGCCAGTCAGGGGTATAGAAGTATGCAATGATGGCAATGATGACTGTGGCCGCTCCTGGATGGGTCTCTCGTCAGCTCGGGAGCATTGTGACCCTCATGGGAGTGGAAAAGTACCTTCCAAGATGAAAATCCATCGCCAGCCTCCGTAGTTGGCAACGCCAGACATGTGGGCAATCGCATATGCCAAGAGGCCCGAGAAGGCTCCAGCGAGGATCGAAGCAGTGTAGAACAGGTTGATGCGCCACTGCAGTTCATGCCTCTTGTAGTACATGGAGATGAGATAGACGCATCCGGGAACGAAGGCGGCCTCGAAAAGGCCGATGAGGACTCGGCATGCTACCAGGCCGCCAAAGAACTGCGTGACGCCTTGGCCGATGGTGATGATGCCACAGGCCCCGATGATTCCGCTGAGAAAGATGGAAGGCCTGCTGTTTTTCAAGATGATGTTGCTGGGCACTTCAAACAGGATATAGGTCACGAAGACGGACCACAGGGCAATGTTGTAATCGTGTCCCGTCATGTCAAGATCACCTTCGAGGCCTTGGATGCGGGCATTGCCAATGTTAATACTGTCCAGGTCAGCGGTCTGGGAGATTCAACGTGATGGGCGAGGATTCCTGGGCTTACCGGTCTACAAATGCGCAGAGCAGTAGGACACTGAGCACGGGAATGAGATGCAAGTCCAGCTTCCGGAGAAGCTTCTTTTCGGCGACTGGATCGAATCCATCGGCATTGACTTCGGTTGGAGACTTCTCGATGTGCACTGAATTGTCAGTGCAAGTCTTCTCCTCAAACCCTGCACTACGGCGAGGTGATTCATTCATGTCGGGATAGAGTGCGGGCTTTGAAAAGAAGGGGACCGATGAACGCACTGCTGATAAGTTCCTACAGGTTTCCATGAGAGTCAACTGAAGAGGAGACCCTATTATAAGCTTCACTCTGGACGACACCAGGTACGATAGATCCGCGCAGTCATTTCCCCGCGCATCCACACCTCAACCGGACTGCCGGATCTGGGGAGGGCCTTCATCGGAAATGCTTCCGTAGATCTTGGTGCTTCAAGTTGTACCCGATCTCCGCGTTGCCCCACCGCCACATGATCTTGCGGGGGACTGGCAACTCCCCGATCTCCGCGCTTTCTGGCCGACTGCTGGGCGTGCAATGGGATTCGTGATCACTGCCGGCATCGATCCGTGACTCGAGCCTCGCTACCCACCTTACTCATACCAAACACCGCACATCAGTCTAGTGTGGCCCTGGGATTGGATTGCGTTTTCACGACTTTTTTGCGCCATCAATAAGAGTTTGTAATGGGCTGGGCTGTTGTTTTACAGTCGGATGTCAACTAGGTGAGAGAGGATGGCTGTCCAGGCGCACCCGTGACCGCGAACCAAAACTCATTTTTGAGTGTGATCTACTATCATTGTTTACCAGTGACTCCATCTCTTGAGAGGCTTGGTCGTCTTATCACATCTTCGATTGGCGCCCTCCAGCCATGCATTTCTCAACATCGGTCGCAATAATAGTCGGTCAATATTGAGAAATCAGAATGTAGCTATGAACATGAATGTGCCAAATGGCAAGTGTTGTGCACTGGTGCTGGGGGCCCTCCAGACTCCAGTGCCTCGATCGCTTCAGACACTACCAGAATATGGTACTGCCGCCGTTTAGAACCAGTCACTGCCGGGCTTGAAGTTGACAATGCGCCAGTATCCGACGTTGACTCCGTTGAGGGTGCTGTGCTCGCCGCTGTCCCAGCGCTCGGTCTTGATGTTGCCGTTGACCGAGGTGCTGATGGTCGAGATGTCGCTGGGCCCGATCCACGCGACGCTGAACTTGAACTGCACCGTCTCGATGATGGGGGGCGCGCCGATGCCTCCCACGATGGTCCTGAGCAGGGCGGGCTCCCAGAGGAAGCCGGGGCTGTTGGGCTGCCAGTCGCCGTGCGCGATGGCCTCGCAGGCCTGGTTGAAGAGGACGGCCTGGCGACCGTTGGTCGTGGTGCCGAGGTTCGAGCCGGACCAGACGACCGAGTGGTCGGTGATGACCATGACGCCGAGCTCATCGGCGGCGGGGCGAGCGCCCTCGCAGGCCTGGACCCAGTCGACTTCAGAGCCGCCCTGGCGGGTGGTGCTTGAGGGTGTTAGTCAGTGCTGTGGTGTGGCGGAGGAGCTGGAGGCAACTCACAGTTCGCTGGCCTGGGCAGGAGCGGCAGCCGCCAGAGGGGCGGCGGCGAGGAGGGAGGTGAGGAGGCTGGGGAAGTGCATCTTGAAGCAGCGTTGCGTACGAGGGAAGGCGGGAGGAAGTCTTGTGTCTGTCGGTGGTGGTGGTGATGCAGAAAGTAAAGTGATGGTGGATGTCGAGAGAAGAGGCATCTACTTATACTCGGTTGAAGCTACCATCATGGCATGGCTGGGAGTAAGTCGGTTCTGATCCTCCTTAACCTGAGCGATGACGTTGGTTCTCGACTCCTCAACTCCGAAAGAGGCATAATTACTCTGAACGAGCACCGACATGAGTTGACTGGTTTCGCGACTCTGGGAATTATGGAACTTCTCGCTTAATTGTGTCGATCACCACCTCGTCTCGTGGAAGCTTTAATAGCCAAGGAAGCCAATTCTGTTCGATGAGATCAGTTTGAACTGAGGTCTTGGTGAATGAGCTTGTCCGGGGGACGCCCAGAGACTGACTTGCCTTTTTAGGGCGCCGGAGCCCCGGACTGATGTAGGCCAAGCCTGGAGCAACGGGACGGCCCCAATGGGCGCCGCTGAAGAGGCGCTGTGGGTTCTGAGAAGGAAGCCGGACTGCGGGTAGGGCCCACTGAAGGATCATACCGGAGAGACGGACGACTGGAAACCATGTGGGCATGAATCAAGGGGAAGCCTGCCTCGGCCGAAACTTGGACAGGACTTCGTCCGGGAAGCTCAAACTTCCCCCGAGTCCCGGCTTCCCAGTTGTAAAGCATTCTTGAACTTGCATCTCCATGTCACGACCCGACGTGGTGAACGACTGTGGTGTGCTTCATTGACAATCCACCTTTGAAGCACCCTACTGTGGTAACGGGGCTCTTCAAATCGAAACCCCCCTCACTCTCACGGGCGGGTCTTTCTGTTATTGCCATGATGCACTTCCACGGGAAGAAAGCTGCTGAGTAGAAGGTGCTGTGCTCAACATACAGAGATTCTCCGGGGTATTACCGCTCGCTATAACCTCCGTGGCACCAATTGCAACAACGATCGTGATAACGTTACCACGGGTGTGGAACATGCCAGTCTCTCTCATCTACCCCTGGTCCCTGACCTAAGCCCTATATCATTTGTAAGCTTCCAGGGGCCCTGTGTAAGCATCTAAGGCGGCCCGCGCCCACGACGAAGGCTGTTCCAATTGGAGCCGTGGTTTCCACCCAAGTGGGTTGAACATTAGTCGTTCGGTCCTTGAGCTGGGTGAGGGACATAATCCAGACAACTAATATCCGACCCTCTAACACCATGTCTCGTGCAGACACCCGGCCATGACCGACAGCCTGATGGTCGCGAAAAAGAAAAAGCCACCCGCAGCCTGTGGGCAGGCTTAGCTCGACCATCCCACAGCCATGTGATTATTTTTGGGTCTTTCCTCGGTCTGGAACCTCAGGCTGTGCCCTGGATTCTGCCACCACATGCAGAGGCAGGGGGCAAAACCAGTAGGGCTGTAGACCAAAGTCCCTGGGCTGCAGGATATACTGGCGGCTGCTGCTGCTGGGTGGCTGAGTTCTGGCCCCCACGCCCATGAGGCGTTCTTGGCCCCCTTCGCGATAAGGCTCTGGAGAGGGACTTTGTCTCACCCCTGTCTCTGACCTGAGAGACAGGGCCGTCAAAAGGGAAGGAGAGACCTTGTGGCAGTCGAGGGGCTGTTCCGTCCTTTCCGTCTCTTCTGAACTCGCCGGATCGCCCCGAATCACCGACTGAGTGGTTTCGTTTGCACCAACTGGGCCATGGCGGACTCGCAGTATAGCACGCTCGAGGTGAGCTCTCGCCATTACCAGAATGGCGATCAGGGCCTGGAGGTACACAACGCTCACGGACCGGGGCTATGGAATTCCGAGGACAAGTACCTGCAGCCTACCACCGTCCCATACCACCCCTTAAAAGAGTACAGCCATGAGCTTCCCAGCAGCCCACAGCACGATCACGACAGTCCAGCTCCCGGACCCGAGCAGAAGAGAAGAATATGCGGCTTTTCGCGTCGAGTCTTTATTGCGGGAGTCGTCATTGCCGTACTGGTCGTCATCGGCGCCATCGCCGGCGGTGTCGCAGGAGGACTCCTCAGTCGACAGGGCGGTTCCTCCAACGATGCTGAGCGCAGCATCCTCGCAATATCAAACATCGCGGCAGCGAACAGAACCGTCAAGGGCTCCGAGCAGAGAACCATCTTCTTCCAAGACGGTACCGGCGCACTGCTAGCGCGACACATTCTCGCGCCCTCGACCGAGTGGGAGACGACGAACCTCACGGAGAGGTTCGAGTCCTCGTCGACCAAGATTCGCATCGCCCGCGGCGCCCCGATGGCAGCCGTGTCGTGCGCTGACTGGGGCTGTGGCGATACCAGGCTGTTCTACCTGCGGACCGACGGCATGATTGGCAACGCAAAGGATGACGGGGACCTGGGCGGCGCACTATGGCACCCTCCCATCGGCAATGTTCTCGATGCCAAGCTGCGCCCTTCGCCCGGTGCCCAGCTTGCGGCGACTCTGACCAAGCATTACAAGGAAGAGGATGGTGGCCCGGAGAATATCGGACTCAACCGCCTCTTGGCTTACCAAGGGCTGGATGGCTTCATCTACGTCGCCAACGACAGTGCTTACGACAGGCCTATGCGACTGGAGAGCGACGTCGTGGATCCGACGGATAACACCAGTCTGGCTATGGTTACTCAACTCCGGGAGAACATGCTCGATCAAGTCAGCTTGGTGACGAACGGGACTGGTCAGGATAACTCGGATCTCGCCATGAGGGAAGCCAAATTCCCAAATGACGATGACGAGTGGTATCAAGGTAACTACCATCCCAGTAGTTGAGTCTCAAGACAATATGCTGATACCCCCAGGTGCTCAAACCCTCGATACTATCCCCGAATCATCTACCGACACACCGCCATCGGCAACAACGGCACAGCTCGCCGTCATGATGCGCAACAACTGGCGAGACAGCGTCTACCTCGCCCTGCTCTCCGACGGCACGCTCATCGGCCGCATAAGTGCGCCTGGGCAGGACGAAGTGACGATAGAACGTTTTGAGCTTGCAGGGTCGGAGGACGGGTTGCCCAGATTCTCGGCCATCGCGACGACGATGAATGGGTATCTTTACGGTATCGTCGACGATACGATACGCGAGTACACGTTTGATACGTCAGATCCGTCGATACTGCATTTCGAGGCGGTTGTCTATGATGAGTCGATAAGGAAGAAGGACTCGGCGGGAGAAGATGGATGATTTGGGCGATCTGCAAACGTAGTCGGAGATGAGGCGTGACGATTACTTCGTAGCGAGCAATTGATTTCCCTTCAGCATCACATACTAATGTGGCATCTACATCATTTACCGAGACACATTAGATCAATCAATTTTCCCTAGCAACTCTCCTCCTTATCACGTTTCAAGTCAAAGGAAATATCTCTGCGTATTTCAAATGCCTCGACACGCTTCACCACTCCAATAGCTTCCCAATGCCGTGCTCCGCCATGTATGCGTTCAGCTCAATCTCAGTATTCTCCCAAAGAGTCCGCGCCAGTGCCTCATTCTCCTCAGCCGGGTGATTGGTTTCGACCTTGCCAATCAACGCCAAGTACCGACCCTTGATCTCGGCCTCACGATCTCTGACCTCCGGTGCAGCAGCAGCCCAGAGACTATGTCTCGCCCCTTGCTCGGGTGTCAAGAACCCGCGAAGAACTGGCTGGAACCACCAGCTGAAAATACTCCTCGAGGCTGCAGTGTTCACACCGCCTGGGTGAAGACACGTGACAAGAATAGGGATTCCTTGTTCGTCGAGCTTGCGCTGCAGCTCTCGCGTGCCGAGTATGACGGCCAGCTTGGCGACGGCGTAGGGGATCATGTCGTAGGTGAAGAAGCGACTACCTAGATATCGCCAAGATGCCGGGTAATAGGGCAGAGGGTCACGCATTGCGTGGGATATGTCGAAGTTCGGGACATAGTTCTTGGGAAGGAAGACTCCGGGAACATTCGACGCGACGTTGACGATGCGTACGTCCGAGCCTGGTGTACGAGCTGCGTTCTTGAGGAGGGGCAGGATGAGGTTCGTGAGGAGAATATGACCTGCGAAGCTGATTGGCATGGTCAGAAGCTAGTTCGGATGTTGAGATCTGGTGTTTGCGACTCACTCAATTGCCATGTGTGCTGTCCAGCCGGTCGGGGGAGATGAGGCACCCACGCTCGCAGCAGCGTTGTTGACTTGAACACGTCAATACTATCCTTGTCACTTGTCGCTGAATCTTACTCACCAAGAATATCAAGCTTCGTCTCGAGACTTGTCAACTTCTCAGCAGCGTGGGCAATGCTCTCTGGATCGCTTAGGTCGAGTGGCAGCCATACTACCTGGCTCGGCTTGATGGTGGGAGAGACTTCAAGCAGTGAGGCTATCGCGGCCTCAGCTTTCGACTGTGTTCGGGCCCCCAAGTAGACTTTGGCCCCCTTCAAAGCGAGGTGCTTCACTGTGTGGAAACCGATGCCTTGACTGGGGGTGCATAATGGCGTCAGTTGCATCTCAGACGGCGGATGAAGCCCTGTTACATACTTGCTGCCCGTGACAAGCGCTATCTTGCCTTCAAGGTTCGGGAGTTCCTGTTGGGGATCCCAGGTTCGAGGGTTCAAAATCTCAACCATGGTCCTGAATGGCAAACCTCCAGCGTCGAGGGATCATTTAGCGAGGGTGGACCAGCAAAGAAAGACGCAAGATGCACCCTCTTGACAAAATGAGTGAATCGGATATTCCCCCTTTTCAGAGGCCAGTAGAACAAACATTCGATTTGTATCTCATCAGTTGTGGAACGTTTGATGCTCTCGGAGGGTTCTCGGAGGGTTCTCGACCTTGGACAGCAGATTAAACCCCCCGTACAACGCGCGCGGCACGGAGTAAGACCTTAATCAGCAATCAATCCACCTCTTCAATGTCGCTTAATAGAGCGGAGATTGCATGCAGTCTTTTGTGGTCCACAGAATAGCCTATTACATCGCGGAATTTGGTACAACAGTTGCACGGCCAGCGTTCGCGGGCGCGTTGTATTCAGTGGAGCGGAAATATGCAGTGCAACACAACACCACCTTGCCCATCGTCCGAGTGTTCATGGAATCATGTCTATTTCAACGACTATCTTAGGGGTTTCGGACAAGTACGTCTGGAGGCCCCTCAAGGTCCACATCAAGCCTGAAGCTGTCCTTCAGCGCCTTGCCGAAACGTTCCACCGCAACCGCTATTTGGTCGAGGGGAGCAGCGGCGAAAGTGATTCGGAAGAAAACGTCCTGGAGAGGCTCATCCTGAGACACGCTGAACCAGCTCCCGCGAGCAACGAGCGCGCCGTGCTGAATGGTCTCCGCCCAAATCGCCTCTTCGATCTCGAGGAGAGACTTTGTCTTGGCGTCGGGATGCTTTGCCCAGTTCACCTTGATCCATTGCTGCAGACACAACAGTCAGTAACCACACTCACGAAGTAGAAAAATTGTCCGGGGCGTCAAAGGGGAGATACTTACGAACATGCCCGCCTGGGCTTCCGACCACGTCGCAACCTCTGCTGGCAGGTGACGGTTGCAGATGTCAATCATGAAGTCCCTCCGCTCCGTGTACTCGCGCCGGACATGAAGCAGCCACTCCAAAAACCCAGCATGGCCCCAGTGCTCGTCGAGAAGCTTGAAGAGAGCCAGCTGGCTGAAGCCGCTGGGGCCGTGGGTCGACACATCCGCGTGGCTCTTGTACCTCTCGACGATCTGCTGGCTCGCCGTCAGCCAGCCGATGCGCGCGCCGGGGCTGACGACTTTGCTGAAGGAGTCCATGCGCATGACCCTGCCATCGATGTCGATGCTGAGGTACGAGGGGATGATCATGTCGAGCAGGTCTTCTGGCTTCGGGGTAGCGTTGCGGTCCGAGCCACGGGCGTCGAGTTGGAGGAAGTAGTAAGGGTCGTCTTCCATGAGGATCAGGTCGAACTCCTGGGCCACGGCGTACAGCTCCTTGCGACGTTGGAGACTCTGCGTGGCGCCTGTGGGGTTCTGGCCGGTCGGGACGAGGTATACGAGGAACGGCCTCTTCGCGCCTCCGTGAGCCGCTGGATCCCAGTTCTCGAGAACGCTGCGCATGCTGTCGGGGAGCATGCCCTGCTCGTCCATCTTGACCCCGATGAAATCCACGCCCATCGGCTTCGCCGTGTCGATGGCCGCGGCGAAGGTGAACTCGTCCGCGAGGACGCAATCGCCGCGCTGAGTGAACATGCGCAACGCCATGTCCAGCGCCGAGCTGTTACCGATGGTCATGGTGCATTGCCAGTCCCTGTAGGGTGGGTTGTGCACCATCTCGACGTGCTCCGTGAGCCATCGCAATAGTTGGGCGGCGCCACTTCCCTGCCCGTAGTTGAGGGCCACTGAGAGGTCGAAGATGCTGCTCCCGTTGGCACGATCGTGCTTGCTCGAGTGAAGCTGGACGGATTCACCCAATCCTTGAGACTCGGGCAGGTTTCTCCGTGGGTGTACGGCGAAGTCAACCCCCTCGAACGGGAAGTATTCACTGAGAGGGATACCGCCGCCGAGTGAAATGACGTTGGGGTTTGCCAGGTGCTTGAACGCGTCCTTCAGCTTGGATCCGGTGCGGCTTGCTGATTCAGGACTGAAGTGATCTGGTGAGGGTCGTGAGTTGTTGTCTTTCGACTACCATGGTACTTTTCAGGTCTTGATAATCACTTACGATCCCATCTCAGCGCAAAAGGCTTGTGCTCGCCACTCCGAGTCTTGAATTGCTCGCTTGTCGATGGTGCCGCCACTCCCCACTGGGCCGGCTTCGGTTCCACACGCTGAGGTTGAAGCCTCGACGGCGCGTCCGATGAAGGTGCGATAGAGCCCATTGTGTTCAAGTTGCACTCGGGGGCTTCCTGTGTAAGTGATGATCAAAGGGAAGTAGTCATCGATGAGTCGGAGTCACGCCCAAGCAAAGGCGACACATTTTGTACTCGGACTCTGGTGGGTCGGCCGACAGGGTTCGTGTTTGCTTAAACCTCCGCAACCCGAAATCCTCCTCTGCAATTCGTTGTAATCGGACCCTCGTGGTTCTCCTTCCAATGTGGGTTTGGGTCAGACACATGATTTGCGGGATAAGCTTGCGCCCTGGCACGCCCTTTAACGAGAAAGGCGCCGTGTCGTCGTGTCAAAGGCGAGCTCCGCACGCAAGCCTCGGAGTGTTCGGAGTCAAGGACGCTTAGGATCGGATCGGAGTGGGGAGCAGATTCTGGATATGACGGGTCTGTCTTCCTAGCGGGCGGGCTCTTCGGCCAAAGCTCTCGAAATACCCCGACCTCCCCATGCCTCTCCGAATCCCTCCTGTCAACCACGTCCTGACGGCTGATGATCCGACCACGATGAACGTCCGGCTGGCTGCCTGTGACTCATGCCGGCGCTCCAAACTTGCTTGCGGGCATGAGCGGCCCGTGTGTGTGCGATGCCGAAGTCGCGGACAAGCTGATTCTTGCGTCTATCGAACCCAGCCTTTCAAACGGAGAAAGACGGGCGAGAGGCCCCAGCTGTAAGTCCTCCCCATGACCACCACACCAAGTCTCCGATCTGACTCGGCGATAGTACCCCACCCGTTGATCGGACCCAAGACTCCTCACGGGAGGCGAGTTCCCCTGTCTCGTCACCGCTCCCGCACCGCTACCCAAACCCTGGCTTCCTTGGCCCTTCCAGCCATTCTAGCATCTTCAGCCAGCTGCCTCCAACTGCCGGCGCCAGCCCACTCAGTCTGGATCATCATGCCGCTGCAGACGCGATCAAAGACCAAGAAGCCGTCAACAAGTCTGCCAAGGCCCTGAGACAACTATGCCAGCTTGACATGCCGAGCCTGAAGGCCTTGGTTGATGTCTGGCTTGGCGAAGGCGTCAACCTCCCCTTGGCAGCGCCGCTGGTTTCAACATGTGCCGACGCTGTTTACAAGCTCTGGGGCGAAGTATCTCCCTCGATGCGCCAGTCCAACGACGCAGTAACAGAGCGTGCGACCTGTCTGTTGAAGAACACGCAGAGCTCGCTCACCGTCTACGGAGACATGGGAGTCGCTGACTTCTTCGCACAAATCCTTGGAGACAGGCTTCGGTGGGAAGTGGTTGGCATTTTCATCACGGCGGCGAGTCGAGCGGCATTGGACACGAAGCTATTTGCGCCTCTCTATGCCAAGAGGGATCAGCGACGACGGGTCATTTCGACCTTGACTTCCCTCGGAGACACTTGCCTGAAGATATGCCTGGCAGCGGATTGCCTGAATGACCTCCAGCTGGTGTTGCAGTACGAGAATTTCATCGTACACTCGCAGGTCGAAGGAGACCAGAGTAAGTCGACCAACAAGTCAGTGCGACGCTTGCTAACAGGTCACCAGACTACGGCTCCTGGAGGAAGATGGGCGATCTTTCAAGCTCACTGTTCGCACTGGGATATCACGAGAAGCTGAACGAAGTGAACCACCAGATACCAGGTTTCATCCTGGAGCTCCGGAAGGCCACCTTCGCACGGATTTACGCCGCCGACAAGAGTCTAGCTATCTTCTTGGGCCGACCACCGAGAGTTCTTAAACTCTATTGCGACTTTCAGCTCCCGTCCTTCGGTCCTGACCTTTGGGTTGAAGAAGAGTTTTCAGGTGATAGTTCTCGTCAACATTCACCTGGTAACCACGCCCATCAAGACGCAGCCGGAAGAGAACTCATCAATTACATGGCTGATACCCGGTGCTCTGCCTCGTTTTCGTATCTCATGGAGGACATATTGCAATTGGCTCGAAACCCTTCCGCGGACGACCGCGCGGAACAAAAAAGGTTGATAATTGTTTCTTTCCATAATACGTAGTACGAAGCTGACCAACGGTACAGGGCGCTGAAGATGCTCATCGACGATCAGTGGGAGAACTTGCCGTCGCACTTTCGGCTCAAGACGAACCTAAGAGACTGCCCTGGATCGGGATTTGAGCGAGACTTCCTTGTCGGGACTCGCCTCGATTACCTACACACCCTGTTCCTCCTCCATCTAGTCTCATCACAGAGAACGGCGGAGCCTGAGGAAACCCTACTCCTCGTGGCAGCCGAAATGCTCTCCTTGGTAGTAGAGCTAATCATACTCCGCGACCAGCTCGTCAACTCGGGAAGCTCTCTCATCTGGAAGGTCAGTCGACTCATCTGCCCCGCTTAGGCGTCGCCTGACATTCTAACCGTCATCAGGTCGCACAATACGGCCTCCCAGCCGCCGGCATAATCTCCATGGCCCTCCTCAGCCCCACGACCGACAACAGCGTCGGCCCCTCCTCGCGGTCAAAAATGGTACAGGACCTCAGCGTGCTCGTCGCCGAGATCCGGACGGGGGCCGTCATACAGGACGGAGAGCCGAACTTTGCGCTGTTCACGCGCGCGACGCAGACGATACAGAGCCTGCTCGACTCCTTGATGGTGTGGCGGTCGACGGCGACGGTGGTCGATTCTCAGATCAGCTGGGGCGCGGGGCAGCCGGACGATTGGGGCCTTTGCAGTGACCTCGATCCGTGGGAGTTTGAGATGCGGTTCTGGGCGAATCTTGCTGAGCATCCGACGTTGCTTAACCAGGAGAATTGAGGTGTCAGCCTACATCTTGATAACCATTCTAGCTCTAGAAGTCTACGATGCCTGAAAAGTCGTCTCTAACGAATGCATCTCTACAACGGCCCTCCGAGGGCTTATTTACTTCCACGGTTCCTCCGACTCAGATAATCAGCAAAGGTCCGAAGCGACACCGGGCAATCAGCCCTATCCATCATGACCTCAATCATCGTCAGGCCCTTGCAATCCATTACCCCAGGCTCCTTCAGCGCGGTCCGAAGCTCTCCCCAGTTCCCAGCCCGCCGCGTCCTCACAGGATACGACGCATCATCGACAGGCGCTCCGAAGTACGACGGCGCCTCGAGGTGCCGCCACGGCTGGACGTCATTATAGCTCTGATCGAAGCCGTGAATGACGCGCTCGACCGTGTAGCCGCCATTGTTGATGACGAAGATGATGACGTCGAGCCTGTTGCGTATCATGTCGCTGATGGCCTGGGCGGACATTTGCAGGCTGCCTTCGCCCTCGAAGAGGATGGTCCTGCCTGGAGGTCGTTCGCCGGCGGCGACGAGGTCGCGAAGGGCGAGGGCCGCGCCTTGGCTTGCGGCGAGCATGTAGCCGATGGAGAGCCAGATGGAGGAGTTGATGGCGATGGTGTCGTCTGGCAGGACGAGGCTCTGGCCGCCGTAGGCGGAGGTGCCGGTCTCCGTGAGTACGATGTCTCCTGGCCGCAGGTGCTCGGACATGTGGAACCAAAAGGTGTATTGGTCGATCATTGCGTCGTCCAGCCGCATGGGTAGCGTCTTCAGGACCTCCTTCGGTAACTCGTTGTTTTCGGGGAACGTGCTGCGGGGGGATAATTGCATCTCCGTCAGATGGACCAGAAGCTTCTTCAGCAGTGAGTTCACAGAGATCGGCTTTGGATCCTCGAGTGCTAGCGAGACGTCACGTCCAAAGTCTACCCTGTCTTTTTCGAAGGTAATGATGACTTCGGGCCTGGGCAAGGCGGTGGAACCGAAGGTGTTGACGTCGGAGTTGAGGGGCCCAAAGCGAAGGACCAAGTCGCAGTTCTGGACCCAGTCCTGGTGAGCCGGGTTGCCAGCCATGCCATAGTAGATCCCCTGGAAGTTGGGAAGCGACTCATTTACAATGCCCTTCCCGAATGGAGTCGTAAGGGTTGGGAAGCCGGTGTGCCCGATCAGGTCGTTGAGGTCTTTCTTGACGCCGAATCGACCGGTGAAGCCATCCACGAGAATAAGAGGCCTTTTCGCAGATTTGATCTTTGCCGCCAGGATTTCGACCACTTTGTCCTCAAAAGTCGCATCATAGCCCCTGATCGCAAGGTGTAGGGGTGTCGTCGGAATAGTCACTTTGACGGTGGCCATATTCGAAGGCAACTCAATATAAACAGGCCGACTGTGAAGCAGGCACTGCCTCAGCGTCTCATCAATGAGATCACACGCCGTGTCGGCATCGACAAGGTTCGCCTGTGCGACGGTGACAGCCTTGTACATATCCGCAAAGACCCGGAAGTTGCCGTCCCCGAGTGAATGGTGCAGGCAGGCCCCGGCATCTTGAGCCGCCCGCGGAGGAGTCCCGACGATGTGCACAACCGCCGCCTTCTCCGCGTACGCGCCGCCAATGGCATTGATCGCCGAGAGCTCCCCCACGCCGAAAGACGTGACCAGGGCGGCGGCGCCTTTGATTCTTGCGTAGCCGTCGGCCGCGTAGCCTGCTTTCAGCTCGTTGGCGTTGCCTACCCAGGTGAGACCGGTCGACTCGACGTAATCACAGGCCGTGAGGTTGTAGTCTCCGGGTACGCCGTGGACTGAGCGTATGCCGATCTCGGCGAGGCGGAGGAAGAGGTATTTGGCTAGGTCAACTTGGTGGTCCATTGCGGTGTCTGGGTTAGAAGAAGGGGGATAAATTGGTCAAAATGAAGGTGTACATGAAAACGCAGAGAGTCGGGGAGACATCTCTGAGACTCTGTGATGCTACTTTATGTACTTATGGATGTAGAGTGGCCCTTCAAGAAGATCCGGGCAACATCAAGTCCTCAGTATATGCCACCGTCCCGTGGTGAGTACACTAAGACGAGGATCCGACTCCTGCGCTGTTGACTCCGAACACTCCGCTGCCTCCACAAGTCTGTCTCCGTGCCCCGATCCATCATTCCCAGTCTCCGACCATTCCACTCCTATGCAGCAGGGAGTTCAGATTTGAGAGTAGTCCAATCATCTGGCAGTAGGCAGCCAGACTTAATGACCAGATCAGGCACTGTGAATTTCGTTCATCATAATACTTCGTGCTCACCCTGGCGCAAACACTGTTAGATATCGATTGTCCTCGCCGCATCGAAATCATGAATACCCAACTTCCTCTCATCGTCCCCTTCTTCTTTCGCCCCTTTCTTCGCCCCGGGAAAGACGTACCCCCTCTGATTCGCAACCACCCTCACCCCACCCCTCTTGAACGTCGTCGTATAATGCGTATGTCCAAAAACCCACGTACTCACCCCCTTCCAGCCCCCCTCCGCCAACAGATCCGTCGCGAAAGCACAACCCCACGGATTTCCCTGGTGTTCTTTCGCCGACGACCCCTTTACGCAAGGCGCATGATGCGTAGCGACGAGAAGCCTTCTCCCGCCGTCTTCCGCGTTGAAGCATGCCACCTGCTCCTTCAGCCAGGCTGCCTCTTGGACGTGTACCTCATTATGCCGCTCGGGAGTCCAGGACTTAATCTGGCTGTAATCGCTGATCCGCAACTTCACCACCGCGCGTGCGTCCTCTGGTATCGCCGACCAGAGCGTGCATCCAAGCACCGTGAGGCCGGAATCCGGATCATCCCAGCGCGTCTTGTCCAGGAGGACGACCTTGTCACCGAGCCGCGGTTCGGCCACGAGGCGCCTCGCTTCCTGAAGGCCCGCGTCGTAGTCTAGGTCGTAGAACTCGTGGTTTCCGAGGACTAGGAGGACCTTTGTGAAGCGCGAGGTCTGCGCTTCTAGGAAGCTGAGGTAGCCATCGTAATCGACGAGGCGGCCGATGTCGCCCGCCAGCAGGAGGATGGGGGCGCAGGCGGGGAAGTGGAATGAGAAGTATTGCTGGCCGTCTTTGATCTGGCCGAGTTCGAGATGAAGATCGGACAGGACTTGGATGCGGGTGGTGTCCGAAGGCGAAGGGTGGAGACGCCTTCGGAGGGAATTGAGGAAGTCCATGGCGAGAGTGTCACAGCACACGGGTGCGGAAGGAGTGAAGTCAGCCTTGGGGAGATGATGAGTTTGGCGGTGACCCATCAAGGGTGGAGACACCATGGTCAGTGCCACAGTGATCTACGACGAGCAGGGCACATTCTACGCGGTCATCTGTCAGAAGTCATGTCCAACTTCGACAGCAAAGGCAAAGGGGTATCAAAAACAAGTCACGTCTGAAAAGCAAATCATGGCATTCGACCAAAAAGGTCCGTCACGTCTTTTCTGAGTTCACGCCACGGCACCGGCAAACCAACTGCATAGCGAAGCCCACCCTCCTCTTGATCCCCTTCAGGACGTCCCGAACGACCCGGAGGCAAAGAAATCCCGTCACGAACGGCCTGTCACGCCAAGTCACCAAGTACCGATCATCGTGCATGTCACTGCATCCCCTTGCACTTCGAGATCTTCACGCGTCGCTGCCGGTATGCCACGTACCCTGAGTATCCCCAGTAGAAAGAAAAAACGGATCACTGGCGCGGGCCCATGTACGCCTGCTCGGGCTTCTCGGTCCGCAGCCCGTCGACCAGCTCGTCCGTGTTGTCGTGCTCGTGCTGCGGCACGCCGTTGTCCGTCTGCTCGGTGGTGTCGCGCCGCAGGTCCTCCGCCGACACCTCCTCCTTCTTGCCCGCCGTCGGGGACGATCCGGAGAGCGAGGCAGACTCCATCCCGTCGGCCACCATGCCGTCCTGCGTGTCGCGCACCACGCGGGGCGCCATCGGCTGCTTCCAGTCGTCGCGGCGCTCCGGGATGATGAAGACGTCCAGCCAGCTGGGGAAGATGAAGCCGACGACGCACCAGACGAGGAGGAAGTGACCGATGATGAAGCCCAGGATGTGGAGCGGGTCGTTCGTGACCTCCTCGAAGGCGGGGTAGGACAGGCTGAGGATGATGGCGAGGATCGGGCCCGTGACGTATCGCAGGATCGGCGCCCAGAAGAAGGGCAGCTGCCAGTTCTTGCCGATGCCGATGACGCTGTTGAGATCATGGCGCAGTTGGTTGCCCTTGTCGGTGTCAGCGATGATGCCTTGCGAGATGTTGAGAACTTACAGAGTACAAGGCTAGGTAGTAGAACGCATCTCCCCACTTGCCCTTGAAGACCCATTCGAACCGGGGGGACAGGAAGAACCTGCGCAGGCGGCCGCCGCGGCCGTTGATGGGGAGCGGCACATCAGGGGTCTTGGAAATGACCAAGGAGATGACCAAGCCCACCACAAAGGTGGCGAATCCGGCTCCGGCGCCAGCCTCGATGCCGACGGTGTGTCCGACGATAAGAGCGAGCAGGTGGCCGCCGAAGTAGCCGGCGTTGTACGTGGCGAAAGCAGGCAAGCCGACCTGGCTGATGACGTCCTCGAAGCGGTAAATGGTAGTCGCGCCGACACATTCGGCCCACACGACGAAGACGAGGCCGACGTTGTTGATCCACTGATCGATGCCTTCCATGTACCAGTATCCGAACCGGGTCACGTTGGGAATGGAGACGAGCCAGACGAGGAAGACGACGACGGCAGAGACGTAGGGACGGGTCCAGTTCTTGGCGAAAGGAGCGTCCATGATAAGGGTCATGACGGCGTCGAGCATGACAAAGGTCGAGCTGATGCCGACAATGGCAAGGGTGAAGAAGAAGAGGGCGGACCAGAAGTTGGACCCCGGCATCTGCACAAAGGCCTCGGGGTAGGTCATGAAACCCAGGCTGTAGCTGCCGATCCGGTTTTCCGGGTCCGGCGTCAGACCCATGAAGCCGATGATGCCAAAGGCCGCAAACGCCAGCGTCGCCTCGAGGACGGCGTTGGTGCAGGCCAGGATGACGGCGTCCTGTGCGGCGTTGGCGAACTGGTGGTTGTAGGAAGCATAGGCGGTGTAGAAACCGAAACCGACGCCCGTCGAGTAGAAGACCTGGCCGACGGCATCCTGCCAGATCCCCGTGCTGGCGAGCGCCTCGCTCCTCCAGGTCGCAAAGTACAGCTTGATGCCGTCGCCGGCGTTGGGTAGCGACGCGCCGCGGCCGATGAGGATGATGATGACGATCAGGGGGAGGCCCATGGTGAAGTAGACGACTCGTCCAGTCCAGCTGGTTCCGCGGAAGATACACAGCCAGACGAGGAAGAACAGGAAGGCGTTCCACCCGAAGAGACGCCAATCCATGGCGAGGCTTGGGTAGTCGACCCATGATCCAGAGTTGTCGCGATCGATTGCGTTGACGACCGTATACATGAAGAAGTCCGGGGTGTCCTCGCCGGCCCAGGGAAGGGGTGAAGTGAAGGATAGCTGGAAGAACACCATGCCCCAAGCAATGATGGGGATGAAGTAGATACTGACGACAAGACCAACGTAGTTCAGGGCGAAGCCGGTACCCCGAAGACGGCGGCTGATCTTGTTGAAGGCCGTGACGGTGCCGCCGCGGTAGGCGTTACCGGCGGCCAGCTCCAGGGCCAGGGCGGGAATGGCCAGCAGGGCAACGGCCAAGAGATAGGGGACGAACCATTGAAGGCCATGGTTGTTGAAGACGGTGGACGGGTATCGAAGGAAGTTGCCCATGCCGATGACACCGCTCAGGGAGGCGAGGATAAACGCCGTGCGCGACGGCCACTGGTCACGGCCATCCTCGGCCTTTTGCTGAGGAGGCATGATCTTGTGGGCGACTTTTCTGAAGACGTCCATGGTGACGACGGGCAGTCAGACGACTGACAGGGTCGGGATGTGTGTTTCTGTTGGAAGACGAGGTTGAGGAGGGGATTATTAAAGATGGTTGGTCTATAGAGAAAAAAGGGTCAACTGTGGTCTCGTCTCAGAATGCTGAGCCTTGACTTGACGAGACGGCTGTGTGGTTGTATCTGGCGTAGATGGGGCTGAGAACGGGGCGAGGGCGGGCCGACGATATATAAGAAGGCATCACACGTGGATGCAGACCGAGAAGAAAAAATAAAAGAGGGGGAAAGGCAATATCCCCGAACCGACATTTGTTGGATCAGGGCCAAGTTTGACCAACACGCGACACCTTGATCCTCTGCGGTCGGCCAAGAGAGTCGGACGTTGGCATGCGGTCATAATGCCTTGGCGATATCTCCCAGCCGCGTATATTGCCCCCCACAGGCGGCACGTCCCAAGGCATTGGCAGCGCCCCAACTTGGCCCCAAGGTGTTGGCAGGCAGTCCCAAGGCTTTTAGCATCGACGGATCTGACATCACCAAGACCTCGCCGTGCCAATCAATACCGCGCTGTCGCTCCACCCGGGCGCACCAGGTTGCCCTTCGACCTGCGAGTCGAAGGGTTGGCGGTCCATCCGGGCTTCCAAGCTTCCTCTCGGCCTGGCCGACCGTGCCATGCGTGCCAATGCGCGATGGAGTCTTCCAAGAGCCAGATCCCGGCGTGTCTCTGCTGCACGTGACTCGAGGCTCCGTGGAGGGTCCGCGTAGGCCATGCCTGGTGAATGTCGGACGGAAGTCGTGGAAAAGAGATCAAAACGTGATCATGGTCGTGAGAAGTTGGCTTCGGCACCCCAGTAAGCCACTGGCAGTTGGGTCGTTGGGGTCGAACGGCAGTCAGTCAAACCCCACGACCTCAGCTGACATGGGAGGCTTGGAAACGCGAGACGACGCAATCCCCGACCGGGGTGTTTGGGGGAGTTCCACATTAATTAGGTAATAGCCAGGGACTGGAATCCTCGTCCTGGTCCGTGCTCGAGGACGTCGAAAATGGCATCGACAACCGACCCACCAACCCACCTGATGAGATCCAGTTGTTTTTGATGATCGTTGCACTGAATCGCCGGTACGCGGATTAGGAACGCGCTCATTCGTTGACGGCGGGCCGTCAGGGCCCTGGCAAAGGCAATGCTTTTCTTGGAATTGGTGTTTGAGAGCCATCCTCGTCGGATTCCGCCGCATCTTCAGGAACAGCTGAATTCTCGAACCCTTCGCTCCACGGGCTCCGAGCAAATGGACGGGACCCTCAACATCGAGACGCCTTGGCTGAACTGCGTGCGGCCTTTTATGCAAGGTCAAGAATAGCAACGGGAGGGAACTCGCAATCGAGCCTTGGGTTCCAGAGAATAAGTCCATGCAGATCAAGGGTCTCTCTCGCAGACTACTCGGCGGTCTGATGGCAATTAAGCATGGGATTTTCATCAGACCCTGAATCTTGTCAGGACGTGGCACCAAGCCCAAGTCTAATGTTGACCCAGCAGAAAGATCCACCACACCAGACCGACCGCGCCTAGGACGGGCATCGAATTCGCCGCTGCGATGGATTTCTCACGTGAATGTTCTCCTTTTTCGTGCCTCCCTTGTTTTGGAAACTGAATTTCCACGGGTCACTGGTTTCCAGGCGATGCTTCGGGTAGACACTAATCACGAGTCTGCTTGAAACTTGGTACTTAGCTCTCGTTGACTAAGGTAAGTAGGTCTGCAAAGCCATATTTTGCCGACATGGATCTCCCAAGCAAAGCTTCATCGGCAGCGTGGCCAACCACCGGTTCTTCTCGCAACTTTGAAGTTTCTCTATCGGCTCAAGAATCTTTCGCATGGGGCAGATGGATCATTTGGCGTCTTGGCCATGTCATCTCCCCTGCCCCGGCACTGAGTCTCCTACTACTCCGCCAGCATGCATGGCGGCTCTCTTACCCGTTGGCCCCACTGCCAACATCATCACGACCGGATGCATGTCTTGATCTGCCTGCCTGCATCATCGGGACTGGACGCGCTTTAACGTGACTGCTCGTTTTCATCGCTGCCCATCCGATCCGAAAAAATGTGCCAGAATCCATAGAGGAGGCTCAATAGGTATCGCCTGGTCTAGATCTTTTACATGTCCGTGATGTTCACAATATTCTCACAACATTAATCAGAGAGAAGCGTGAATCTGCCCATTTCCACCAAGCTTGCACAATGTGACGGATTTGGTGAAACTTGCATACTTCCACGCCCCGTCTGAAGTGTTTTCGTGTTCGAGAGATGTCAAAGACACGCAGGGGACGTGGACAGAGGCCTCCATTTATAGCCCTGTTAAGACATGCCGTAGACATTGGAAGGAAGTCATGTGTCCATTCTCTCGGCCCACATGATGTTGCGAGGGTACGGGACATCATTGGTTGAACTAGTTACTTCACGGAAGCTAGAGTAAGGGCATCACGACGCAGAACCGCCACCGGAAACAGAAACCGGGGCTGGAAGAGCTCACACCTAGACATCGCCTGCCTGGACCACAGTGACCGCTAGTCGCCATGGCAGGAAGGGACATGAGTGTGGAGGAGCCACCGTCTCGCCGCGTCACTCTTCGGGGCCGAACCCATTGGCTCATGGAAGCCAGGTCCTAATGATCACATTAGGTAGCTCGAGCCTCTGTCAAGGTGAAAGGGCGGACTTTCACCAAGCACGTCCCCATTGGGAACGTTCCCCAGGCCGACGCCCTCGACCAGGCTCGTGTTTAGGTAATTGCCCTGACCACACTAACGCTGGCCCCAGATGTCCAGTAAGAGCAACCGTGATGTAACAGCGTCAGAAAGATCATACGTTGGGCTTTCCGCATTGTCCCACAGGAAGAACATGTCGCTGGCGGTCCCAGGTCGGGAGGCCCAGCCACTTCAAGGTGGCTTATCCTAGAACGTCTGTTGTCATGCGTCATCCGAGGCCGGGCTGTTGAGTTTGGGAAGGAACGACGGGCATGATGTGGCGGTAGCGCCACACGGGAAGAACCTCCACATCACAATTGCACCAAAAGTCTCGTCCTTGCTGTTTCCTTCCCTTCTACACAACCTGAACACACCGCGTTTCTTCATCTTTCGCACTTCGCCTTTCGCATCTCCAAGCATTCCACGTTCGGACCTCGGCTACCATCATCGCTGGTTCATTTCCTCTTGCCTGTCCCCCGGGACGCTGTCACTGCTCGTCGAATGTCCCCTGCCCCGCGACCATGGCCCAGTCTTTGTTTCAAGACTCCCGCGCCTCATCTCGGAAGAACGCTGTCATTGCAAGTGCAATGGCGCCTGCCCTGCGGCCGCTGACATGGTCAGACCAGCTCCCACCTCATTCATGATGCCGCCCCTTTGATTCCGTCCCCATTTCTTTCGTTCTCGCACTTTCCCGTCGTCACCAATGTCGTGGGCCATGATGAACACGCTTCTCGTTGATTGCACTGCACAGTCTCACACACTGGGCGCATGCATCACTGGAGATCAAGAGCTGAGCCCTGACAAAGATTGGAAGCACATCACAAACATGCATTCACAGGGTCGGGTGGGTTGGGAATGTATGATTAGCACTCCGGAAGCGACGGTCGCCGACACGGAAGTTCCCATCAGAACCTGCCCGTCTGGCACGACGGTCCAGGAGAGGGCGGGTTCTTTGGGTTCACCATGAATTTGATCTGCCCCCCAAATTGGGAAGCTCAAGGACATGGAAGGTCCAAGAGCCAGACCGTTGTGAGAATGGGGGGCCACCAGAGACCATGATGAACACCGCCTCAAATGGCAAATGTCTGAGTCTCTGCGAGGGGAAGGGTGGAAGGGTGGAAGGGTGCAATGGTGATTGGGGATGGAGGAGGAAAAGGGAAGATGGAGAGAGCCGAGACGACGAAGAGGATGTTTTATACCCGTGCTGGTGCTGTGATGGTGCTCTTTCCTGTGTTCTGTCCGCCCTTTGCTCCTTCCGAATGGTGCTCCAGCTTGCATCTGATGGAACATGCCCGCCCCGCTGCCTGCCTGGGTGAGCATCTCATTGACCGCCGTGCCTGCTTGATCTCGGGCTTGCCCATCGTAGCTCCTCCCCCGCCACGACCTTGGTCACCATGACTCCTGCCTGTCGTGGCACTGTTTCGCCAAACAGTTGGTCGACGGTGAGATTCCCCGCAGTGTTGCTTCTCGTAATGCCTTCCCTCGGACTGTGCTCTGGTCTCAGTTGGCTCTACCTTCACTGGGTCCTGTCCGTTGTCGCTCTTCTCGTCGATGACCAGCCTGGCAGTTTCTGTCCGTCAGCTCCTGCGCACATGAAGTAGGTAACTTGAGGAGTGCTTAGGTAGTCTGGACGAGGTGGTCAGGGTAGCAATTCATAGCCATTGCAGAGAAAGCAGTCACGTTGGGAAACTACCGACTTCTGAGGGAGAATTCAACTTGCCAGTCTCGCCCTCCACTCTCAAAATGACCAGGCGAATCGTCAAGCCGTACCCACGGCTTTGCGTGGCCGCCGTATCCAAGGCCGCCAGTACTCCCCGATAAATCCTACACCACCTCGACGAAATTTCGCCCCAACCCCTCGACATATCAGTCATCCGTGGTGCAGCGGCGCGGCTGCGTCGGGACTCGCGAAGCAGCGTAGCTCTAACACCCGTGGGAGACGTACATTTGTCACAGGCTTCAGATATCAAAGAAAAAGAGGCAGGCTTCCCAGAACTTCAGAGTCAGGAATATCCGGTTCTCATCAGCGTTATTTTCCGCATATTCGCTTGTTCGCGTTTCTCTCACAATGGCACCTCGTTCATTATGTTCCGTGGTCTCCGCTTCGGTGGCGGGTTCACTCCTTCACATCCCGCCTGTCTACCACGTTGGCACCGTAGAGGTCGAGACGTTGTAGTCGCCGGCATCCTCAGCGGCCTCAAAAGCATCATGGTCGCGAACCGCTCGTCCTTCAACTTTGGGTATCTCGACGCCGTGTCCTCTTCGAACGACGCAAGTATCATCGTCACCTTCTTCAACACGGCCGAGCTAGACAACTGGAACCCCCTCGCTATACAGGTGTCCAGATCCTTCCCCAACGGGACTCTTTTCACCGGTGAAAATCCTACATCGTTTGCCGTCTAACTCGGGGGACACAGCCCAAGGATCAATGCTAGCGCCTGGGAGATGACCCTTTAACGCGGGATGCATCTTACATCAGACGGCTTTCCAACTTGGGTTGCCTCATCTAATCATTAAGAGCCCCGTGCCTGGCTTGTCGCTGCTCATACATGAGCATGCTCATCGGTCAGTGGCTTTCTCCCCACGGAATATTGAGGAGATGATCGGCTTATACAAGCCTCGGGTAGAGCCTGGGACAATGCGGGGAAACCCCACGCCGAGATCATCACGACTCGCTCCCCCAACCTCGACCCTACATCATCATGACCACTCACTCATCGCCTCAGCTCTCAGTATGAAATTACCTTCCCTGCCACCAAAAGCCGCGTACGTCCATCTGCGGAACCCGAGCCGGCGCAACGCCCTGAGCCTCGAAGTCCTCCAGGACCTGCGCGCCCAGATCGTCACCCACCTCACATCGCCCAGCAGCGGCCGCCTCCTCACGCTCCCCAGCTTCAACCCCGACATCCTGCCCGCCATCGAGGGCGCCCAGCTCGCCCCTCACAGCTCGGCCACCATCATCGGCAGGTCCCACTCCGAGTACACCTGGCTCGTCGATGCCGAAACCTGGCGCAAGGAGCGCGAAGGCCTTCCCAACGTCCTCGTCCTGCGCAGCGAGGGCCCCGTCTTCTCCTCCGGCCACGACCTCAAGCAGCTCGCGTCGCTGAGCCACGATGAAGTCAAGCGTACCTTCGCCCTGTGCGCCGAGCTCATGGCCCTGATACGGCACAGCCCCGCTCCCGTCGTCTGTCCGATCCAGGGTCTCGCTACCGCCGCTGGTCTGCAGCTCGCCCTGTCCACAGACTACCCCATCGCCATGGACAATACCGAGTTCCAGCTCCCCGGCGCATCCATTGGCTTGCCCTGCACCAGTCCCTCAACAGCCGTGTCGCGTCGCGCCTCGCCTGCCCAGACGTATCGCATGCTGCTGACCGCCGAGGCCGTCCGCGCCAAGGACATGGGCGGAGCCGTCGATGTCGTTGAGACGCCCGAGCATGCTGAATCCACAGACACGGCGGCCGCGGCGTTTGAAAGCCGGGTGGCGCACATTGTCAATCGTCTCGCCGGGTCCGGGGGTCAGTCGATGGCGCTCGGCAAGTGGGCGTACTGGACGCAGTTCGGCATTAAGAGCGGCGGGGCCGACGGGTACGAGGATGCTGCTGCGTGGGCTGGGAGGGTCATGGCTCTGCATGCGCGATGCGAGGATGCGCGGGAGGGAATGTCGGCATTTGCGGAGAAGAGGAAGCCGTCATGGGGAACTTGATGTCGGGTGTGAGTCAGCGACGTGGCATATCATCAGAGCTCGCAGCTTCGGGAAAGGACTTCGGGCGGGCGATTACTGATGTATCAGGGCCAAAAGGGAAGGTCGCAGGCGTTGATATGCGGTACTACGCGAATACTGCACCATGCGGGTGCCAAGAGCCTTCATCCGACGACATATTACACTCACTTCGACCTTACCTTTCTTTCGTTCCGATTTAAATAGGTCGGCTGAGACGTGGGGAAGCACCGTCGGAGGTCTCAGATTCATGTTCTACAGGTCTTCCCTCCCCCATGCTCACTGCGGCTTGTCATCCAGCTTACACCGACTGATATGGCACAAGTTCAACTCATCTCGTGGCCGGGAGGCCTTTTCCTGGTTCTTTCTGCTACATTGTGTTACGCCATCCTCACACTGCATCGTGCCACGCGCCGACCTGCCAACTACCCTCCGGGCCCGCCAACGGTCTTCGGCCTCGGCAACCTCCTGCACATGCCGATATCAGCCTCCTTCCTCAAGTTCCACGAATGGAAGACACAATACGGAGGCATCATAGGCCTGAAAGTCGCGAATCAGAACTACGTGATCCTCCAATCGGCAGACCACGTCCACGAGCTCCTGGCACGCAAGGGCAACATCTACTCCGACCGCATGCAGCCATACATGGGCCACCTCATCAACCCCGAAAGCGCGCTTCTATGGAACTACGACGCCCGAACGAAGAAGGTTACCCGCGCGTGGCGACACCTCCTGGGCCCTGAAGGCGTCAAGCGCACGCAGGCGCACGTTGACGCTTTTGCCGCACAGCTGGCCAGCCGTCTCCTCGAGCAGCCGGATGGATTCCACGTCATGGCGAAGCGCTGGTCGCTGGACTCGGCTCTCATGACGGTCGCTGGCATGCAGCTCGACGAGCTGGAGACGGGGCATCTCGACATGTACTTTGACGTGCAGAAGCGGTGGCTGTTTTGCCTCCAGCCGGCTACCGCGCCTCCTGTTGAACTCCTGCCTGTCCTGAAGTACCTGCCGCCGGCCCTCGCGAGCTGGAAACGAGCTGCGTCGGTGCTCGGAGGCGAGTTCTCTGCCCTCATGGGCCGGTATCTCGACAGTGCGAAGGCTAGGAACGCCGAGATGCCCGATGGTCCCGGGTCCAGCAGCCGCTTCGAGCCGTTCATGGCATGGCTCGTCCGCCAGTCCAAGTTGACCGATGGCCTCTACTTCAAAGACTCGGATATCAGGGGCGTTGGCCACATCACCATCGATGGATCGGTCGATACCTCTCTCTACGTCACGACGTCCATCATCCACGCCCTGGCCACGTTCCCCGAGGTGCAGGAAGCTGCGCAGCGAGAAGTGGACTTGCTATGCCCCGATGTGCCGCCGTCGCCCGAGCAACTCCCATCGTTCACGTACCTGCGCGCCATCTTCTTCGAAATGCTGCGCTGGCGACCTCCTGTCCCAAACATGCCTCGCGTCCTAAGTCAGAACGACACTTATGGTCCCTACAGACTGCCCAAGGGCACAGTATGCCTCGTCAACATCTACTCCATCCAGAACGACCCCGAGTGGTACGATGAGCCTCTGGAATTCCGTCCGCATCGATTCGTGGATAATCCATGGGGCGTCAAGCCGTCCCGTTGCGCAGAGGCTGAGGCACAGGGCCGCAAGCGCACATTCTCATTCAGCGTTGGACGCAGGGCGTGTCCGGGTGCTGACTATGCGGAGCAGCAGGTTATTCTTGCTGTGGCGAAGCTGGTTTGGGGTTTCAAAGTCTCGGCTACGGCGCCTGTTGATTTGAGTTGGGAAACTGGGTTTAATACTGCGGCGCTGGTTGTTGGGCCTAAGCCGGGGTCTGTTCGTCTTGAGGCGAGGAGTGATGTGAAGGCTGAGGCGGTTAGGAGGGATGGGGAGAAGGGAACGGCGGTGCTGGCGAGTGTCAGGTGATGGAAAGTAAGCCAGCAGAACGGGATCGAATCCACTAAAGTGATTGGGGAATTATTGTATCTTCTATGTGCAAAGTGCGCGTTCGGGGGGGTTCTTTGCTCAGGTAGGTAAGCAATGAGTGCACGGCATGTTTGAACGGGTAGCATGAGACGAGATCGACGAATTAAACGATACATTGACGACTTTCATGAGGATCAAATTATTTTGAATTTGGCCCCGAAGAATGCATTCGGTCTGCTCCCTGCACCGACAGGGATTCATGCCTAGGAAGACTTGAAGACAAATTTGTCCATGTCTGATCTTTATGGGCGTAGGATGTAGAATCCACGTGTCTTCAAGCTTGGGGGCCTGTCACTTCCTCATCTACGCTGGGTGACCGTCTTCTTTTGGAATAAACACAAGCTCATCTCGGAGCAGGCGGGGGGTGTCCGGGTCATGACTCGGCAGAACAACGACACGTTCCCGCCTTGCAAACTCCTTGATCAGCCGCAGACTCCGCAACGCTTGAGTCGGGTCTTCACCGATGCCATCGGGCTCCTCCCGATCAAGGGCATCGATACCGTAAGTGGCGTCCCCGGTCAGGAAATACTTGACCGCGGCCCCGTCGCCCTTTGCGTTCTTGCTGTGGACGACGAGCGAGACGTGGCCCGCGACGTGACCAGGCGTCGCCACCACGCGGACAGCCCCATCTGCTGTGATTTTCGCGGACTCGCGCCACGGCCCGACGGCCTCGTCCTCAAAGTTGAAGAAACGGGGCTGGAGACCCTCCAGCTGCCGCGGATTGCAGCCTTGCAGCGTCGCCTGAAAGTGGCTGCGCCCAACGGCCTCCCAGTGCTCGCGGCTGACATAGATCGGGACGTGTGGTGCCTCGGCGCGGAGGTCTCGCAACCCGCCCGCGTGGTCGGAGTGCAGGTGGCTGAGCGCGATGGCCTGGAGACTGCTGGGCTCCACGCCGTGATGGCGCAGCTGCTGGACTATGCCGTCGCTGGGCGCGATGGAGACCTTGCACAGGAGCTTCGTGGGACTCCATGCCGGCGTGAAGCCCGGGTCGTTGCAGCACGTGGACTCTCCCGTGTCGAAGAGGATGGGCCCGTCGGGGTGAGAGATGAGGAATGCGCCGACGGGGAGTGGAGCGGACCAAGATCCGTCGGTAAAGGACCAGAGGCGACGCAGAATCCCGAGACGGCTGAAGAAGGTGGCCATCGACTGGCTCCTCATTGAGCTTCGCATCTGGACGGTTCCAGTTGAGATGAAGAGTATGGGCTGAGCCCGTGCTGGGTCGTTTGATTGGTCCATCTGTACAGATCGGCTCGAGGGGGACAGTCGATGACCGATGAAGAAGGATGAAATGCTTGTTGCGTGACGGTGAGTGATTCTTGGCCTTGAGGAACCCGTGGTTCTCTCCTGGGGTTGGCGGGAAACGGCGACGAGCTCGGCAGTCGGCACATTCGGCTTGCTCGCGTACGGCTGAACCCACCCTGCACCGGGCCGGCCTCTCATTGCTGTTGCGAGCAGGAGCCGGAACTTTCTATCGAGATGAGTCAAGACTAAAGAGAATGCGATGCCGGCACTGGAGTTCCTGGAGAAACTCACACTGATGACAAGGCCTCCTTTGATTCAGATTCATTCTGCGGACCAGGCGACATGACACGGGGCAATGAAATCAGGACCAGGTGTATTTACAGAAGAACAACAACTACATAATTTTCGTCACAGCCGATCGGCCTCGTCTAGGTACCATGTCGAATCCTCGTCCCCCTGCTCCTTGGTCGAGAACCCATTCCCCAGATACGCAAAGCGGTTCCCCCTATTGAAGCGCACATACTCCCAGTCCTCGCCTCTGAAGTCCTGCAGCATATGGAAGAAGTGAATCCTGCTCCCCGGGTGCAGCGCCGTCACAGGCCCGTCCAGCGTCCCGTTCTTGAACCACGAGACACAGTTGGCAGCCCAGGCCGTCCGCGGCATGAACTTTTGCGTGTGCTCGTAGAGATCTTCTACCGCCGCCGAAGACGGCTCGATCGCCTTGATGCCTTCCACCTGGCACTTTCTGATGATGCGCGTCAGGTACTTGGCGATGTGCTCCGTGATGGTGAAGACGCTGCCGTGGCCGATCGGGGCGTTGGGGCCCAGGAAAGCTGGGACTCGTCAGTTGATGCGCCGGGGCGTGGTCTTGTTGTGCTTACTGAAGAAATTCGGGAAGCCGGGGACGGCGCAGGACATGTACGCCTTTGGCAGGTCTCTGGTCCAGACGTCTTGGAGGTTGTCGCTGGTGCCGATGATGGGGAAGCGCGGGCGGAACGACACGTTGAAGCCCGTCGCGCAGATGATGGCGTCGACTTTGATAAGCTCGCCGGACTTGGTCTCCAGTCCCTGCGGGACGACCCTGACGATCGGATCCGTCACGACCGTCACGTTGGGCTGTCTCAGGGCTTGCAGGTACCCGATGCCGGGCGTGAGGCGGCGGCATCCCAGCGCGAAGTCGGGGATGAGAGCGGCGCAGAGACGTTCGTCCTCGCCGAGGGCTTCGGTCATGTACTGGACCGCGGCCTGCTGCAGCGCCGTCGCGTAGTCGGTTCCCACGAGCGTCTGCTTGAGGTCAGTCGCTGAGATCGAGGGGGACCCCGGAGAACCAGACTTACCACAGGGAAATTCCCATTGACGACCTCCTCAACAGCCTTGACGAACTTTCTGTAGAAGACAGGGTCCGACCTGAATCGCTCGATCTGGGCCTCTGTATATTGGGCGTTCTCATCCAGCGCCACTTCGTCGAAGACGCCACCAGCCCCCCCTTGCGCCATGAGCTGCAGTCTCGACGGCACGATCCATGTGGGCTCCCTGACGAAATGGACCAAGCTTTTGACCTCTGCTGCAGTCAGCCTTGCTTGCGCTTCTCCCCCTCAGCCTGGACAGAAGCTCACTTGGTTGCATCTCGGGAAGAATCTGGACCCCCGACGAGCCGTTCCCAATGACCGCCACCGTGAGGTTCGTGTAGTCGAACGACTCTGGCCAGTCTGCGCTATGAATTAGTTGACCTTGAAAGTCGTGCAGGCCCGGGATCTCCGGCCATTTCCAGTGACTGTGCTTGTCAGTCCCTGCCACTCAAGGGTTTTGGTTTGAGACGAAACAAACTCACTTTAGAATTCCGGAACCATCAAGTAGAAAATGGCACTGGTCGTCAAACTCCAGATTCCTCTCAGCATCCAGCACCTTGAGGTGCCAGACGCCCTCAGCGGCACTCCACTCAGCTCGCGTGACCTGGTGGTTCACCTTGATGACGTCTCGCATGGCCTCCTCGTCGCACACGCGGCACAGGTACGCCTGGATCTCGGGCGCGGGGGCGAAGAAGCCGGACCACGCGGGGTTGGGACGCCAGGAGAACTGGTAGTTGTGCGCGGGCACGTCGCACTTGCACCCGGGGTACCGGTTCTCGTACCACGTGCCTCCGACCTCCGGGTTCTTCTCGTAGACGACGTGGTCGTAGTCGGTGAGGTGAAGGCGCAGGGTGCGGATCATGTTGATGCCGCTCATCCCGGCGCCGATGGACACGATGCGCAGGTGGCGCGTGGTCCCGAGAGGTGTGTCCGAGACATGATAGTTTGAAGGGCCCGGCTCCTCAGCCGAGGGCGCCGGCGGTCCGGCCAGGTGGGCTGCAAGCTGGTGCACTCTGTTGGACATGGCAGCGGGTTTCTCCAGCTTTCGTCTGAGCAAGAGTAAGGCGGAGTGAAGTGATACGCTCGGCATCTGCAAACACCCCAGGCTGACCACATTCATATAAGCATGCGCAACCATGATACGTCAAATCGGCCGTCTTCTCGACCGCCGCATCGGCGCACGGTGGGCACGTTTCTCAGCCGTTTGGCGTCGAGTGCCGAACGCCGACTACCGGATGCCGAGGGGTGCGATTCTCAAGCCCCAAGCGCTCGCTTCGGCTACCCGGCCTTTGATAGAGGTGCGAGGCGTGTCATCCAAGTATATGAAATCTACTGGCAGACAGCATGCCTCCGTTCCTTGTCACGGTCATAGCCTAATGCGATCACATTCCGAGGCACCTCAAGGCATGGCACTTAGTTTGTGAAAGTGCATGGCATTCATGAGAACTGGATACCTCCATCTACAATAATGCTCTGCCCTGTGATCATCTGTGCGTCCTTGCCCACAAGGAAGCTCACGCACGCGGCAATATCCTCAGGTGTGGATGGCTTCCCCATAGCCGGCCGGTCCTTGACAGCCTTGTCCCAGGCCACGCCAGCTGGAATCCGATACTTTTGAGCCATTGAAGCGTCAATCTCGTCCCACATGGCTGTCTTGACTATCCCGGGGCAGTACGCGTTGACGTTGATTCCGTGCGGTGCCAGCTCCATGGCGGAGGCTTGCGTGAGGCCTCGGACAGCCCACTTGCTGACTCCGTATGCCAGGGCTGCTGGCTGAGGTCGGTAGCCGGAGATGGAGCCTGCGCCGACGATGCGCCCGCCTTTGCCCTGGGCGATCATCTGCTTCGCCGCCAGCTGGTAGCATAGGAAGACACCCCTCACGTTGACGGCTTGGACCTGGTCAAAGTCCCTGGCTGTGAGCTCCATCAGGCCTTTCATCTTGATGACACCGGCATTGGCCACCATGACGTTGAGCTCCCCGAACGCCGCGACGGCCTCGTCGATGAGTCGCTGCACATCCGCCTCCACAGACACGTCCCCAAAGACCACAACACACCCCCTTCCTTTGCTCTTGATGTCGATCCGCAGACTTTCGAGTAGTGTGGCTTGAGATGGACCTGGATTCAAGTCGTTGGCGACAATGTCGAATCCATCGTCTGCCAGCCTCAGGGCGATGGCGCGGCCGATGCCCTGACTAGCACCAGTGACGATGGCAGAAGGCATGCTGTCTGCAAGTTACATGTGAAGGGGTGGAGGGGATGGTTCTCTTCTTCCAGTGAGTATAATCATCCATACTCGACTGCGGATTCTTTGGACCGCGGGTATTTAATTGTGCTGTCATCCACCGTTGGCGGCGATTGACTGACACGATCTCCAGGAGAAGAAGATGCCGAATGCCGACAGCCAAGCGCCGTCCAACCTCGCTCCACAGCCTCGGCTCCCCCGCACTGAATCACAGAACACTCAGACATGACGCGAACGCCAGCGTCGGGCCGAACGAACCCTGGCTTGGCCACGCCTTTTGAGCTCGGGAGCCCAGGTCTCATCGCTTCGGCACAGCACCGATCCTTCTCTGCTCGGCATCTTCGAACGCGCTGCAACCCACCGACACGGCAATGGCGAACGAGCAGGACCCATGCGAGCCTCTGCAACCTCTTCGAGAACGGGCCCACGTCGTGTGCACCGAATGCCACGCGCGCAAGGTGAGGCCGGCCCTCTCCCTGACGGCCGACGGCTGACCCCAGCTCCCCACCAGGTCAAGTGTGACCTGCAGGAGAAGCCCAACGGGCCCTGCAGGAACTGTCGCCGGTCTGGCTCGGCATGCGTGTATGTACCAGCTTCGGTGGGCAGGGGGAGCGGCAGTGGACGGCCCTGACACTCTCGTCTAGTCGCCGCGATGGAGTTCGAAAGAGGCGCAAGACGGCCAGGCCAGCGTCCGTCGTAGCCCCGGGCTGTCCCAGCCCACCGCACTCGGCTCGCTCGTCTGGCACCGCGGTTCCAGGGACTGCTGGAGGCATCCCTCCCTCGTCCCCTCTCGGATTGCCTCAGCATGACCGCCCTCGACAGAGGGGTCGGGCGACGGCGACGGCGGTGGGGCAGGCGCCAGATCGGCCTGCGGACGGCTTCATCTCGCGGACCACTGTCATGTCATACGCCGCGACGGGCGAGAACTCCCCGTCGCCAGGATCACGGCAATCATGGGAAGTAAGGGCGTCCATCTTGAAGCTGACGAAAGCGGATGTGCTTCCTCGCCCTGTCCTCCTGCAAGCCCTCACCGACGCGTACTTCCAGCACGTCCACCCTCTCATCCCCGTCGTGGACCGATCCGATCTGTCAGGCCCAGATGCTTCCCTGCTGCTGAAGCAAGCGGTTTGTCTCGCCGGTGGCCTCGTGCAGCACGGTCTGGACACGGAAGACTTTTGCGGGATGCAGTACGACAAGATCAAGACGCTGGTCTACATGAACCATGAGACGGACCACCTAACTGTTCTGAAAGCACTGTGCCTCACAGCGTGCTACAGCCCCGTGTCGAGTGACCAAGTCACGATGGATGGCCCGTGGCAATGGCTGGGCATGGGCATCCGACTGGCGATACAGATGGGCCTCCACAAGAGCGCAACGTATGACGGCCATCCGCGGGCGCAGTCGCTGCGTCGCGTGTTCTGGCACTTGGTTGTCAGTTTCCTCCGCCGTAGAACATTATCTGTTTTCCGCTGACGTGACGGTGTAGAACGGTGACAGGCTGGCATCATCATGCTGGGGCCGTCCCACCGCCCTTCGCCTCGCTCAGTACGACGTCCCGCCTCTATCTGACGGCGACTTTCCCGCAGCGGGGAGGCATGTGGCCGTGTCGGTGCAGTCGATCCGGCTGACGGAGATCATTGGGATCGTCGCCGAGATGAACCTCCAGCAGGGACAGAAACAGCCAGAGGAGGTCGACAAGCTCGTGGCCAGGCTGTGTCAGTGGCTGCATGACGTGCCTGATGAGGTGCGTCTCTACGACGCGGCCTCGAACAGGCTCCCTTACCATCCGGCGACGAGTGTTCTACACATCCTGTACTTTGCTGTCGTCATCCTGCTGGAGATGCTCAAGGTAGAGAGCACGGCCGGGAGGTGGAGCCCATCCTTGCCGTCACTCGTCGCGGCGTCGTGCATGGCACGACTTTACGACGAGGTGGCATGCCGAGAAGAGACGCCGCGCCTGCTACACTACCACGGCTTCCTCTGCATGGTCGCCGCCGTTCCCCTCGTGTGCTACCGGCGCGAGTCGGGGGAGCGAGAGCCCTTCCAGGCAGATGAGCTCGGCGTGATACGTGCCGTCCTGGAGTGCATGAGTCCGCGCTACGGTGGCTGCGACCTCGTCTTGCGCAAGGTCACGCGCCTGCAGCAGGACGTGGACAGGGCCCGTAACCCGCGCTCCCGTCAGGCCTCGTGCGAGACGAGAAGGACCTCCGGCGACGCCCTCTGGGGCCGGCTGCCGGCCCTGTTCCCGTTTCCGGAGGCCTTCTGCCCGGGCATGGAGCTGCTGGCGAGGAACCTCGGCTCCGTCGACGAGGAGCTGCTCGATCTGCCCTTTCAGCCTGCGACTGACGAGTTTGCGGACACGTACTTTAATTTCGCGGACATGATCTTGACGGGGTGTGATGATTTTAGTCTCGAGTTTCCCGAGGCCGGATCGGTGCTGCTGGGCGGGACGTAGACGTCGGGGCCGAGCACGGGTCTCGGCAGCGCGGCACTCGGCGCTCGGCATCGCCTTGACACGGTTTGGTCTGGTTGTACTTATAAAGCATGAATACATTGCCGGTCAATGGGCGCTCTGGCGTGTGAACCTCATCTCCCAGCCTTGACCACCAAAAGAGAAACCCGAGTCTCACGCAGTCACGAGAAGACAATATGGCTTCGCCCACCGAAAAGCAGATGCTCGGCCTCCAGAAGATGGCCGAGTTCTTCGGCGAGGAGCACCTGAATGATCTCCGCGCCAGCGCCGTGAGCCTGCCCATGCCGTACCAGAGTCTCTCTCTTGCTGACCACCGTACCAGCGCGACGACCTCCCAGCCAAAGTTGGCGGAGAGTACATCGCAGAGGTGTGCTTCTCGAGCTACGCGAGCCCCGGTCTCACGTTCAAGGAGCGCTCGCTGATGAACCTTGCCATGCTCATCGCGCTCAACCGCGGCCCGGAGCTGCGGATCCACATCCGGGCGGCGCTTCACAACGGGCTGTCGCAGGAGCAGATCTGCGAGGCCTGCAGACATGCCATGGTGTACTGCGGGGTGCCTGCTGGCAGGGACGCCTTGGCTGTCGCCAGTGAGATATTCGAGCAGAGGGAGGCGGCGGGGCGGAGCAAGGAGGGCCCGAAGCTGGCTTAGATCTTGTGGCTTTCCATGGTTGACGAATAACCCTGATGTTCACGCTCACTTGGGTGTGGTCCACGCTGTTGTAACCTGATTGCCATGTCTGAATGTAGAAGACGGTGAAATGCACTCGTGAGTTAGAGTTTAGTTCCACCCAGTCTCAACACTGCGGTATGTGACTGCCACTCTGAGTGCTCTCACAAAATAGACGGCTTCCTACAGACAGCTACTACAACAGCGTGACTGGGGACTTGATCGACCTGGTCCCCATGCTTCATACTTCCGACCTACTTCGGACCTTCTCAGATAACCCCCGCAAGGGCTCTAGCTCACTTGTCTAAGGCCAGGTTGGTGGAGACGGACCCGTGATGTGCAGTCACCAACGGAGTCGTGGAAGAGCACTGGCGTGCGTGAACCTCCCGACTGCCGAACAGCCGTGCTCCTAACGTACAAGGACCCGTTGAGCCGAGCCCACTTCCCCGCAACGTCGGAATCGGCCCCAGGCATCCCAGGAGTTAGATGATGATGGCAGTATGTTATGGAGAATGTCTAATATAAATACCGTGCAGATCCTGGAACTTCTCCAGAACCCCGGATTTCACTTCCCCGCAACCCCAGACTTGACTCACTACCCGCTTCTTCAGAGCCATCCCAGCATTGATAAACCGCCAAGTTGCACACACTAACCATGGCACCGGCCTCGATTCACGATGTGAAGAGGGAGACGTCGGCCGACCTCGTGGAGGCCGCCGGTCCCTGCGAGGAGACCGCCATTCAGCAGTCCCCATCAGGGACTCGAGAGGACAAGCATCTCGTCCGCAAGATTGACTGGCACGTACTTCCATGGCTGTGCATACTCTACGCGCTCTCCCTCATAGACCGCGTCAACATCTCCGCCGCCAAGATCGTCGGCATGGAAGTTGATCTCGACCTGACGGGCAACCGTTACAACATTGCCCTCCTCGTCTTCTTCATCACGTACATCCTCACCGAGATACCGTCCAACGCCTTCATCAAGAAGGTCGGGTCCCGGCACTACCTCACTTTCCTCGTGGTTGGCTGGGGCACGATCGCCATGTGCTTCGCGTTTGTTAAGACGTTCGGTCAGCTCGTCGCCCTGCGCGTGTTGCTCGGTCTGTTCGAAGGCGGCTTCAACGTAAGTTCGCCCCTGTCTTTGTGGTGTGGCAGGATGCAGACCTGACTTACACACCACCACCCTGCAGCCCGCCTGTATCTTCATCATCTCGTCGTGGTACAAGCGCTATGAAGTCCAGCGCCGCCTGGCCATCTGGTTCGTCTTTGGCTCCGCCGTGTCCGGGTTCACCGGCATCATATCCTACGGCCTCAGCCAGCTCGAGGGGAAAGGTGGTCTCAGGGGCTGGCAGTGGATTTTCCTGATCCCGGGCGCCCTGACGATCGGTGCGCGTCCCCTCTCACCCAGCGCTTACAGGGAGTGACTGACGATCATCAGCCATGGCAATCCCCATCTTCTTCTACGTCGCCGACTTCCCCGAGAAGGCCCGATGGCTGAACCCCCACGAGCTCACGGCCGTCAAGGACCGCATCATGGCCGATCGAGGCGAGGCCCTGGAAGAGGAGGTGTCCAGGAAGGAAACGCTCCGGCAGGCCGTCACGGACTGGAAGGTGCACGCCATGGCCCTGCTCCTCCTGCTGCCCACGGCGGGATCCTACTCGCTGTCCTTCTTTGCGCCGTCCATCCTGTCGAGCTTCGGCTTCAACGTCGCCCTCAGCCAGATCCTGACGACCCCTCCGTACCTCGCCGGCGCCGTCATATCCGTCATCACCGGCATCGTGGCCGACCGCGTCCGCCTGCGATCGCCCTTCATCGTGTTCCACTCCGTGCTGACCATCGTCGGCATCGCGCTCGTCGGCTGGGGAGGGACCCAGGGCCCGCGGTACCTGGGACTCTTCCTCGCCGTCGCGGGCAACAACTGCGCCATCCCGTCCGCGCTGGCCTTTTTGTCGAACAACGTGGTCGGCGTCGGCAAGCGGCAGTTCGCCGTGCCCATACAGACGATCTACGGTGGCATCGGCGGCGTGGTCGGCGCGCTCTTGTTCAGGCAGCAAGACTACCCTGGGTACCGCCCGGGGCTGTATGCTTCGTTTGCCTGCATTCTTCTCAATGCCGTGCTGGCGGCTTTCATGGCTTGGCACTTCTTCATCCAGAACAGGAGAGCTGACAGGGACGGCAAGGTGCTCGAGGGTCTTCCGGGGTTCCGGTACACCATTTGATCTTGGTATATAGTTGCATAACCATGGAGCTCTGTGTGAGAAGCTTTCGACACGGTACTGTGAACATGAATGCATCCACACACCCGTGCCAAATTTGTTTGAGACCGACAGTGTTGTTAACCAACCACCCCTCATCTTCTTTGCAGGGTAATGCAACACAGAGTGCATCGTCCACCAGCCACTTGAATTACCCCCAAATTAACTCGAGTTGATATGGCCTCAAGCAACCTTCTCGACCTGGTTTCTTGTTTGATGTTCAGCAGTATCACCCTTTTCGTCCTCATCATCCCCTCCAACGTCCTTGGCAACGACACCGTCAGGCTGGGTGATCAGGGTGAGCCCTTGGGTGATCTGGTCGACCTGGGAGGTGACAGTGGTGACTCGAGGGTGACTTGTCGAAAAATGGCGCTGTCCACCTCATTGACGCCTCAGCCGTTTCTATTCTTCGCTTGCCTGCTATCATGGCCCATGGTCCCGCCCAGCGGCATCTTGTTGTTTAGCCGTCGCGCCGTCCACGGCACAAACGCCCACGACCCCAACCACTCATCCATCCATCACTTCATCTGATCCCTACCACGACAAGTTCTGTTCCTTTACACCTAGGAGATGGAAGAAATCCTCGGAATCATTGAGCGAGCTTGCCTTCATGGCTACGAGCCTATTGAAAATTCGGCGAGAAACGCCCAAAGGGGGCGATAGGAAGCATACCGACAACGTCAAGAAGCGTCAGAATTGGATAAACGTGGAAGTTTTTTTAGTTTTCAATACTTTTACCCATCAAGGTCACTAGGTATCTTAAGCTAATACTTCTAGACGGTAACGACCGGGAAAACCATTCCCACAAAGTCGTCGCACAGTCTGCCAGAAACACGAGAGCAGAACCCAAAGCACCATAAGCTCGTCCGTACCCGCTTGATCGATCGAACGCATACAGTAAGACTTGATTTTACTTTTGGCGCTGGCGGCGGTTGTCTCTGGCGCACACATATGCTGCCAGCTGGGTGTTTGTCATTGAGTTGCTAGCCGCACAGCTTTGGCACAAAAATCAGTTGACGGTACTGCGCGAAGAGAGTTGCAAAACTCCACACAAACCGGACTGATTCATTCCATCCCCGCTGAAACAAGCGGGAGAGGTATGCATAGGCGTCTCATGTTTCTCGGGCCAATGTGAAGAGGTGTGATCTTCTTGTAAACCTCAGTTGCCACGCGAGTGACTGTAAATTTGATTCCGAGTATCTAGCTAAGCTCAAACCACCAATGAGGTACTACACGTGTCTTTGCAACAGCGGACTTCTTGCAACGGTTGTGTCTTACAGTTTACCGTCCAGAGCAGGTGTGGAGGATACATGATGCCATGTGCTGTTTACACCTTGGCCTGACCGGCTACCTCCACCTGATCGACATTACCCTTGACGGCCATGGCAGCAGCGTCGTTCGCAGCCTCCGCGAGAGCCTTATCCTCGAATAGGAAAGTGAGCTCCTCGAGCGTCCGTCCGTGGGTCTCTGGGAAGAAGAAGTACACAAAGACGATCTCCGAAGCCAGGATCACAATATAGACGAGGAAGAAGTACCACCCGATATCCTCGAGACCGATAGGGTTGATGAAGGTCGACGCTGCCGCGGCAAGGACGGTCACGACCTTGTGGACAGCAAGACCACGGGAGCGTTCAGCGTAGGGCCAGATCTCAACCATGTAGGCTATTCGATTGTTAGTACGGTAGGTGGGAGAGCGTGATGGGGGAGCGAGGTGCACTGACTGAAAACCATGGCGTTATAGAAGATCTGGTACGCCGGCTTGTAGAGGAAGATGAAGACCATGACAGCCATGTTGGCCGCATTGTTGACGTTGCCCTGATCCGTGGCCTCCAAGGATTGCTGCATGGCGACGGTCCACGCCACAAACACGGCCAGCATACCAGTCGAGCTTATGTACGCGGTCTTGACGCGACTCATGTCGACAAAGTACATGACGATAGGCACGGCGCAAACCAAGCTGAAGCATGAGAGCGATAGGTTGATGATCTGTTTCGTGTTGGAATCGGAAATACCAATCATGTCGAGGATCTGGCTGAGGAAGTAAGAGACGAGGGTATTGCCGGAACACTGCTTGAAAAAGCCGACGCCGACTGCCACCAGGGTCCGGCGACGCATGCCACTGGTGCGAAGTAGGTCGAGGTAGGATCGCTTTGAGAACCCGATTTCGAGCTCGATGGTCGTGCGCATATGGGCGAATTCGGCCTTGACAAAGTCGGACTCGGTATCACCCTCAGCATGATACGTCGCGAGGATAGCGAAGGCTTCGTCGTGGCGATCGTGTGCAATGAGCCATCGCGGACTCTCGGGGATGAAGAGGCACAGAACCATCTGGATCAGGGAGGGCACGGCCTGGAGCCACGAAGGGATTCTCCACGAGTTATCTCCCGGGATGTTGTTGGTGCCGAAGCAGATGCCGGCAGCTAGAATCATGCCGGGATAAAGAGAGACGGCCATGAACGTGGTAAGGAAGGGTCTTTCCTTGGGGTAGCCCAGCTCGCCGAGCAGTGCTGCAGCTGCGACGGAGGCAGGCGCAAAGCCAAAGCCTAGCAAGATGCGGGCGAAGATGTACATGCCAACTAGTAGAACAACAGAGTCAGCCTCGGCCTTAGACGATGACGCATTCGAGAAGAGTTGTACGGACCATTGACAGAGAAGCCTTGGATGATGGCGCCGGCGATCATGATGGCCGAGCATACAAAGATGGACCAACGTCTGCCGAACCTGTCGTTGATGATGCCGATGAAGGGGAAAGCGAGGGCACCGCCGATCCAGTATACAGAGGCGATGAGACCTCTCATCGTGCCGCTCAATTGACCGTCGGGTCCATCAGCGAAATCTGGATCCGTGTCAGCTTGGATGCCTTGGCAAATGATGGACTCTGTCGCGTACACTCTTGCCACGCGGGCACGATCTGGAGCGCGTTGACCATCTGGCCGTCGAAACCCGAGGTTAACTCCATGGCCATACAGGTCGGAAATAGCAAGATGTAGAGGTAGCGCAGGTTGGGCTTCTTGTACCACGGAACTGGATCTTCCTGCGCGATCTTCTGGATCATGGGGTCCGCGGAGCCCGTCTGGGCGCTCTTGTTGTGCGTGGCCGCCATGATGACTCTGGGTGTTGATGGATCGAGCGCAGTGGCATGAAGCAGGAGGGCAGAGTGGCGGATGAATGACGCTGAGGGGGTTGTTTTGATATATCCTCGAACGGATTCTCGTCCTGGTCTGGGGTGTCGGCCGACCGGGCGATTGCTGCGCATGCAACGACTGGGGCAATGCCCCGCCACGCACCGCATCGCACCGAAGTAAGCAAGTTCCCCGGTAACACAAAGCATGGCTGGCCCGCTGGAGAGCGCGTGGGTCCGGGGTTCATCCCGGGGCTGCCAAACCGGGCTGGCGGGCGTCGGGCGATTCGACGCACGACAATAGCCCGACGCTCACATCGTCCGACCGTAATGATGATGATCTGCGGCCTGGCCTTGGAAAGGAGCTCAGAATGACATGCCACCTCACTAAAACGATCCAAAAGAGGAAAGGCACGTGGCACCATATCGCTACTATTGGCTACCTATCTCGAGTACCATGGGGTTTCCCCGCGTTTGGCTGCCCCAGAGACAATGGGCAATGTTCCCCATCACCAGTTCCACCTTGGATACGATTGGTTCTGTTAAGAGACGGGGCGGGCGTCTTCTACGTCGGGCGCCGGTGGATCGCCGGGCCCGGTCGGCCGTTCAGTGGCCGGGCTCCATCCGAAGTCAAGTTGCCTGCTTGAAGAAACCGAAAGGAGGGGGAGGCGGGTTTGTGCCACACTCTTAGAGCACCCCATGGGGACAGGTCGTGGGGAGCGGAGGGAACATGGGGCGTAGATTCCCATCGATCGACAAACTCAACAGCCTCATGTAGTAGGAAGCTGCCATTCAACTCTGCTCATACTGATGAACCCGGCCCATTTGTCGGGGCTACTTACAGCGGTCCGAAAAGAAGATCAGATAGAGTCACGTCCTGATGCCCGATGCCCGATGCCGAGCGTCCTTCGGAGGGGTGGTTGCCATGTATTAATAGAGTAATCCTAATTCTAAAAGCCGGTCTACTAGACAGAGGAGCCCAACACATTTACATGTTTCAACTGAATCGGCTCGGACTTTGCAAACTTTGACATCGTTCCCTCAAAGATCAATCAACACTCTGCCGACCATGTCTTCCAACCGCCTCCTCATTAGCGGGCTAGCCTCATTGGCAGTTGCATCGTTAGCCAGTGCCGACACCAGCGATTTCCAGGGTGTGAACTGGGCTGTTCTCGGGGACAACTTTGTTGAAGACATCCTCGTCCTTCACGGCTTGGATGAAACCGACGACTACGAGACTGTCAAAGCCAAAGCCGACGTCATCTACACTGCGTTTGAGGACAACCTCGGCATCAACGCCATTCGACTGCCGGTGAACACACACACCGCCGAATCCACTTGGTGGGATGCCTACTCCGGCGTCATCGATGCAGCCTCTGACCACGACCTCAAAGTCATTCTGGCGTATTGGGAAGATGGTGCTGCTTCGGAAGGCCAGATTGTCGACTTGGACGCCTGGAACGCCATGTGGGATATCGTGATCGACCAGTACGGCAACGACACCCTAGTCTACTTCGAACCGATGAACGAGCCCCACGGCTACAGCGCCGAGGCCTGGAAAGACGTTGCCGCCGGTTGGCTTGAGAGATACGCATCCATCCCCAGAGAGCGAGTCCTCATCGGCGGCACCGGTTACTCCCAGGACGCCAAGCCCATCTGCGCCGACAGCCGCTTCGACGGGACCCTGGTATCCCACCACGTCTACGTATTCATGCGTACGGACGTGACTACGTACGACGGCTGGCTCGAGGTCTACGAGGATGGCGTGGGCGACTGCGCCTCGCGCATCGTCACGACCGAGTTCGGCGCGCCGATGGACAAGGGCTTCGACTACAACGACCCCGACAGCAGCGAGAACTTTGTCCGGTACTTCATCGCCGTGACCGAGTCCATGCGCGAGATGGGCATTGGATCGACCTACTGGCCGGCACTCGGGGGCAAGATCACCGCGGGCCAGGACGATGACCACTATGCGATCCAGAAGATGGAGGGCACTGGTATCGACTTGACACTGACCACGCCCAGCGACTCCGGTATGCAGCGTCTCTTCTACGGCTGGGGCCGCTGAAATGCTTGCTGAAAAGCAGACGATACTACTTGAACACGCTGGCGCAGGTTGTATGAGCCCTACAAGTCTCATGAGGCGCACAAGTCACAGCCATGGTACTCGGAATCTGGTCTCGCGCGACGGTCGGAGCGATCGTTCTCGTTGCGACATCCTTGACACTACCATCGGAGGCACTGGGCAGGACGTGAACGGCACTCGGGGAGCAGGGCTGCGCATTCCAGTACCGTAAATCAATGCTTTTCAAAGCCTTGAGCATCACGTGGGTTTGTGACCGTGAGGAATCCCATCGTCATGTAGATGTCGTACCCTTTTGAGGTTCGCGATTCACCATCGCCTTCAATTGCTGGAAGATCCCAAAGCCTATGATTATGTCTGATACGTAGAGCGGCTCCGACTTGGAGGTGCCCCAGTGAAGGGAGGTCTGTATCCTCGAAGCGGCTGCCAACGCAGTGGCAGCGCCGTCTTCGCTTCTTTGTGATGTTATCTCAACCAGCACCAGCGATTACCCCGTCGTGGTCATTCTGCTGAGACGGCGACTATCCGTGACCGTGTCAGCCCCAAACCCTCGAATGGCAACGAGTGCTAGAATTTGCCATATTCCGCCTCATCCAAGCCCAGCTCAACTGCCTGTGGCAGCAACTCCTCGAAGATGCCTTCCTAACACATCCGGGAAAGAAAGTGGAGACCACAGCATTCTCTCAATCTTCAGGTGTCAGCTGGCAAAACGTCGCCCTCAAGATGGTCCTGGATCAGACTCTCGGCCTCTTCATGAACACCACTCTCCTCGTCTGCACGAATGCCGAACATTTGCAGGATGCGACTTTGGTTTTAGCGGCTGTGCGGGAGAAGGTCTTCGTGGTCGTTGAGGCAGCGTGGAAGCTGTGGCCGTGGGTGTCCATTGCCAACTTCCTCTGGGTACCGGTTGAGAAGCGCGTTTTGGTGGCGTCTTGCGTTGGGTTCGGATGGAACGTGTTCCTGGTGTTTTCTGTGATGGCCAAGTAGGCCCTGCGCGTGCTTTGAGCAAGTAGACCATTTAGATACACATCATCAAATACATTGCAAACTTTCTTGTTTTAATATAAGACTGGTGCAGTTCGCAACTGAAAGATCCTGCGTCTATGGAAATTTAGGTGACATTCTCATCACCAGCAGTAATTCGAGGTCTTGAAAAGTGAGTTGCATATTTCGTAGATGATGTCAGAATTTGATATTGGTTTCAAACTTGAGAGGACTCGGTTTCAAGTTCCTTCGGTTCGTCTACGCCATTTACAGCTCATCGTGGCTCAGAGCTGCCTTGCTGGCGCTCTTCAAAGTCTCCGGAGCAACGCTGGTAAACACGATGCGCCGGTAAGACACCAACTCCCCATCAGTCACTTCCAAAATTAAGTGCCAATGCTTATCCTCCTCCGGATGCATGTTCCGTCCCTCCCGCCTCAAAACGTCCTCGGAAGGCATGGTGACCGTGATATTCGCCGAGCTGTCCAAGTCGAGTTCAAGCTTCGCCACCGTCTTGAACGGCGTGTTCTGCGTCGACGAAGGATCCAGGTACTGCCACCATTTGTAAGACACATTTCCGCCGTCTGGATCGCAAGAATCAGTCGCGTCGAGAAGGATCTTCTGCCCAGCATCGACGTTCACCTTGATGATGTCACGAGATCTATCGCCATTGATAACGGCAACAGGAGCATGTCGACCCTCTTCGAACCTCGTCTTGACAGACCACTGGATCCGAGCGGCAAAGTCGTTCTGGAAGGCTTCTCGCCAGCGCCAGACCGTGAGGTGCGTGCCCATGATGACCTGCCCGTCGTCAAGGCGGATGGCATCGACAGTATCCGCGTAGTGCCCCTCACCGTAGTTGACGGGCCCGTACCTCCCGCCCCAGGAGCCCCATTCCGGGAAGTCGGGATCGGAGAGACCGTTGGGGATGAGATAGAGCAGGGACGCGTGTCGCCCTCGACGATAAAGTCCGCATCCGGGTATCGCGCACCGAGCGGCCCTGCACTCTGGATATTGTTCTTAATCCATTCCGTGGAGATGACGTCCTTGTTCGCGAGGCAGGGGAAGTTGTAGTAGGCCTCGCCGGAGATCCCGCTCCATCCGGCGAGGGCATAGCGGTTAAAGTGGTGGACGCTTGCGATGTAGAAGAGCCGGGGCCAATTACGCCGAATCCAGGTCCCCGTGTTGTCCTGATCGGAGATGGCGTAGGCCCTGAGCTTCGAGACGAAGGTGTCGATCTCGGATGGGGTGCGCGTGGCGTTGACGTGCCATAGCGCCTGGGCGAGGACGGAAGCGCCGCCCCAGACGGGGATCCAGAGGGGTTCGTCGGAGGAGTCGACGGCTTCGACGAGTCTTCGGGACCCTTCACTGTTGCGTCCCTCGCCGACGCCGTCCATTCCGTATACGGGGAGACCAGAGCAGATCAGGCCTTTGAGATAGGATGCTTCGGGCCAACCGGAGGCATGCTGTTGGAGGTTCGGCAGGGACTCTCCATAGGCATCGACGATTTCGTGCATCTGGTCTGGCCGGGTTGTGTCATTGAGCCATACGCTTGTCGTGGCGACGAGGCCCTCGATGCGAAGCTCGCTGGAATATGTCAGGAGGCGAACTAAGGACTGCGCGTCATCAGGCTCGTTGGCAATGTCGCTGAGGAGGAAGACACGGGGCTTGGCGGTGGGTGCGACGCTGGGACACTGAGACTGGAGGGTGCCAATGCAGAACAGAGCGCCGACGAGGGCAAACCGGGAGAAGGGAGTAGACCAGGTCATGACTGATGCGTGAGGTTGTCATAGACCAGGGTTGGTGACTTGGTGAGCCTTGGACAGAGGGTAAATGTTCCTTTTGACCAAGCCTTGCAATGACCGACATTCCTTACAACCACATATGGACGTTCAACCCCTCCCGGATGGTTAGAACTGCCTTCTTTGGGCAAGTGACGCGGGGTGGAAGTGTGGAGGCCGATGTGGACGCCGTCGTGGTCAGAAAGTTGTAAGAGAGGCCGGTTGGGTGGGGGTCTTCTCGGGGCAGAGTTGAACTCTTCCCCGAGGCTGGAAGGTTCCGGCTTAGCACGCAACAGGTGGTATGACAGTGATCCCATGGCTCATGGTAAGTTCCACACATTAGTGAACCCTCACATTATTATTTGGCACTTCGTGTAACCTTGTTCTTTATCATGATCGTTTTGCGGAGTTGTTAAATTTTCTCTGAGTAGATGGTTACTTTTCCTCTCGCATCATCGCTCTATGCTACCACCGATATTACAAGATGCACATCGAAATGCGACTCCTCGCCCTGAAAGACCAAATCAAGCTGCATCACTGCACTTGCTTGGTCTCCGCCGCCTCATCCTCCGTCTGACGCCTGATTCCGTTGTAGAACTGCCTCTCCTCAAAGATCCGAATGTCATCCTCATGATGCACCCTCCCCTCAGCCCTTGCCTTGAGGATCTTTCTCCGCACCCTCATAACATCATACTCCGTGTTTCGCGTCAAGTACCACGTCCAGATACTAGCCAAGAATGCAACAATCGTAAAGGCCGCCGCAATGGCGAAGCTGTACTTGTAGCGGTTAAACGCCCACTTGGCCGGGAACAGCTGGGGCCCGACAATGATGCCGATCTGCGCAAGGCCGGACTGGAACGCAAGTGTGAAGGCCGTCGCCGTCGAGCCGGACAGTGTCGCTGAGCGCCAGGACCAGAAGATGAGGTAGTACGAGTTGAAGAAGACGGTGCTGAGGATGCAGGCGATGTAGATGCCGATGCGGTCGCTGATGGTGAAGAAGAGGATGAAGCAGATGACCATGCCGGACATGTAGACCCTGGGTGCCGTTAGCTTGACGCTGGTTGAGAGGGAATGGGGAGTCTTACATGACGTAGACTGGCCGTGGTGTGTATGCCCTCCCGATGAGCCATGCCGTGAAAATGACGCCGATGATGGCACCGGCAGACGGGGGGATGTTGAGCAGCTGGTTCTCAGGGAGACCCGTGAAGCCCAGCCCAGTGACGATCACGGGGAGGTACCACATGAGAGCGTAGCCGCCGATGTTGATGGAGCACTGGCTGACCAGGAACGCCCATGTCAGAGGGTTGCGCAGCGTCGCAAGAATTTCCTTCTTCGAGAACAGGGGATCGCTTGTCAGCGGCGCATTCTCCGGCAGCCTGGCCTCGACAAACTCTTGCTCGCGCTCCGTCAGAAACCGCGCCGTGCGCGGCGACTTTGGATAATCGGGCAGTTTCCAAAACACAATGCCGGCGAACAGTATGGTGGCGATACCCTCAAGGATGTACACCCACCGCCATGCGCTGAGGCCCCCGACGCCGTTCATGTAGCTGATGCCGTAGACGAGCAGCGCGCCGACGATGCCCGACAAGTTCACCATGCTGTACAGCCAGGTGACGGGCTTCCCCATCTCGTCGGTGCGGTACCAGCTCGACAGCTGCGCCATGACGCCCGGGAACATGCCGGCCTCGAACATGCCGAGCAGGAAGCGCATGGCGTACAGCTGGTGCCGGTTCTGGGATGCTGCCTGGCATGCCGTGATGATGCCCCAGGTGAAGAAGATGCGCGACTGCCAGGCATGTGGGGTGAAGCGCTTCAGGACGAGGTTGCTTGGAACTTCGAAGAGGATGAATGAGATCTGCGGCAAGCGCGTGTCAGCATTGTTGCCACGGTCGTCGAGTCTCCAGGAGGGAACGTACACCATAGATAGAGCCGACCCAGTTGTACTGGTCGGGTGTCATGTTGAGCTCGGTGATGATGTTTCGAGGCTCGCCGACTTGGAGGACTCTGACGAGTGCGGCATTGGTCTGGTCGATCTAGGACGGCGTCAACTTGCATGCTGGGCCACGGCGTGCGATAGTGCGAACCTGTTTGATCATGTACATGAAACCGATGAGGAGCAGAAACTGCTTGTCGACCTTGCGCAGGATGGTCTTCTCCTCTTTTGCCGAGAAAGAGGACAGAAATGCCGACCTGGCATCGGGGTCATGGTGAATGCTCTTGTCATTGCGGGCGACGACCGAGGCAGAGGCCTGTTTGAGATCCGTCGGGACCGGTGTAATGTCTTCAGACGAGACCCGATGCTGCTCAATGGAGGACGGCCCGGCCATGGTGAAATCGTTCTTGTCGGTCAATGGTCTCTGTGTTCTTGTTCTGGTCAGACTTCTTAAGCACAGGCCCGCGGCTCTTAAAGACCCGTAGTCTTTGCTCTCGAACTCCGAACACGGCAGCACGCCTTTTCACTCTACATGGGGTATTGCCTTCCCGAAGCTTAGTTCCGGTCCTTGGCCCTGGAGCCAGATCTATGTCCGAAGGGTCTCCGAGGAGCAGTCATGCCACACAAGGTGTTACCCGACAGCCCAGTCCAAACGCGGTTCAGGGACAAGCAATAGCTTATTTCGACTGCAGAGCTTTCACCGATCTGTGGATTTCAGTTCTGTCTGGCCTATAGGATTCGACTATGGAGTTCTGAGGTGTCATTGGCCCGCTTGACGTGCTCGTGGCAGAGATGAGGCCATCGCCCACCAGACTGGCGTGAACCGTCCCAGTGGCGACTTGCTGCGCTTAGATGCCAATCAAAACATGCCATAGTTTAGGCACAGGGATTACAGACGGATTGCGTCTTGGCAGCTCTCCAACCTGCAGTAGTCTTGCCGCTTACGACTATCGGGGGCTAGAACGCTGAAGCAAAGCCCGAGTATGTATGTTCCGGCATCATGGTTCGGTGAACTGACGCCGAGGGGGAGTTTCGGACCCCTGCATCCACGTGGTGTAGTTTTACTTGATTACCAATGGATTTGACTGAATCGTGACGCCCGCGGCTGGACGAGTATTGTGCGTGCTACCTCTGACTCTACCTAGTGCTATCTAGGAGGACAGACCAAGATTACGGATCAAGTCATAGTAGAAACCGGCCATTTTCAGAATTGCCTCCACCCGAATCCCCTCGTCTACAGCGTGGTAGTCCCGTATGTCATCTGGGAGAAACGGTAGCCAGCGGTAGATATTGCGTGAAAGTTCTCGTGAGGAGTCAGCGTCATGTCGAACCTCCTACTCTGACCAGTAAAGATTGGGCATCTTACCAAGATAGTGCCTTGTGTCTGTGTTCCCCATCATGATCTCACCGACAGGCACGACTAGGTCATTTTTGGACTTGAGCGAATGTCGGATGGACCCGGCGAAGAGGTCCCAGACCGGCCCCTGCGTCGGAGTCAGCGGGGTGACGGGGAACTTTTCCGATGCGGTCAATGTGAGAGTGGCGTTGTAGTCAACCTCGTACTTTGGCGTGACAGGTTGTGGGCTGCTTCTCGCCACAAGTGCAGCATACGCTTCATACTCCTCGTCCCCTTCATATGCGACGACCTTGATGCCGAACTTCTCCACGATGTCAGAGATGTCGCTGACTATGTCATGCTGGATCTTCACCACGCTGTCCTGGGGTGCCACGCGGAAGTTCACTCCGATCGTGACGGTCTCGGGCAGAGCGTTGATCTTCTCCCCGCCCTTGATGGTAGTCACCGCAACCGAGCTGCTCAGGGCATAACGAGAGGCTGGGCTTCTCCGAGCAAGTTCTGATGCAATCTTGCCAAGGTCTCCTGTCTTCAGGTACTCGAAGAGCTCGGGCTCCGAGTCGGGAGAGAATTCCGCCTGGCATGCAAGATGCCGGTACACCGGGCTATTGACCGAGAGCTCCGGCTCATGCCTGTGCGCCTCGAGCGCGGCAACGATGTCCGCCGCGATGCCGATACCCGTGTGCGGCGTTGGTGTCGAGCTGTGTCCGCCCCTGACGCTGAGTGCGAATGTGATGTCGACATGGCCCTTTTCCAAAACGCCCACGACGGCGTATTTCGTGTCGTCGATGACTTGGATGCCCGTGCTGCCTTCGTCGAGAATGAGCTCAAACCCATCCTTGCCGTACCTCTGCAACAGGTGCTCGCCGATGGTGCCGGCGCCTCGGTAGCCGGAACATTCCTCGTCGAAACCGAAGGCCAATACAATCGTCCTAGGTGGTGTCCAGCTCGAGTTGGATGCCAGAGCCTCGACAGCGGAAAGAACGGCCGTCAGCGAGGCCTTATCGTCCACAGCGCCGCGGCCCCAGAGCCATTCACCATCGAAATGGGCCTCGAACGGTGGGTATTTCCAGGCCAAGGAGTCACCGGGCGGCACAACGTCTTGATGGGCAGCGAAAAGAGCAGGCTTCAGGGAAGGGTTCGTCCCCTCCAGAGTGAAGACCAGACCAAACGTGTTGATCTTCTCAACTCGAGCACGTCGATGGCTGCAATTCCGTCAGTGTCTGAGGCGCATGTACCCGTGTTGGTGCACTTACACGGCCGGATATGTCTTCTCGAGCACCTGGTGCAACGTGTAAAACGGCTCCCAGCGCGGGTCCGTATCGAAGTCGCCCAGGTCGTCATAGCAGACTGTTGGCACGCGAACGACTGCCTGGTGGCGTTTTACATGAGCTTCGAGTGCATCTTGTCCTGAGAAGATGGTGTTCGCAGAGGGGAGCCCGTCTTGGCTCGGGTCTTGTTCTGGGGGTAGGTGACAGGTCAAAGAGTCTGCTGGAGTCTCATGCTCGAGGCCCAGAGGTTGCTGTTGACCATCGGCGGTGACCTGAAAAGGAGTGGCCAGGCTAAGCGCCAATGGAATGGCCGATAGAGTCCAGATGGAAGCCGGGAACCGCATGGTGAAGCTGGGTTGGTGCTGTGCAAGATGATGCTGTAGCGACCCTGGTTTCATAGACTTTGATCGGTGTCTTTCTTTTGATCGCGGCGTCGGCCAACAACCCAAATGCTCGGGTAGGTCAATGCCGGAATGTCTGCCGGAGTGGATGAGGTGCGCGCCAAAGATGCCCCTCCAGACGTCTTTGTGGATCGATATGGCGCAATCACCGAAGACCCGGTTCTGCGAGAATCTCATCTGTCAAATGCGCCCTTCTGACCCCATTCACCGAAGAATCAAAAGCCGTTCCAACCATTACGATACCCGATATCCGGCGCTCGGAGCGATATCGGTCCCGACAGCAGAGTCTCACGATACATTCAGCTGTGGTCACCCATTCGCTCCCGCTCGCTGCAACCTCTCACACCACACCTCTTTATTACGCCAGTCGAACAGAAGGCATGGCGCAATCCAGGCCGCAAGGGACGGGTCGCTCCCGGAGTGAAATCTCACCTCTCCTGGCGAGCCAAGACCGGCCGCGCGACTACACCAACAATCCAGTTACTGGCGAGGCATCGCCCGCCCCTGGTCCGCATGTCGTACCTGCAGCATCGGGCAAGGCCGCGAACCTGCATCTGCTGCTCCCCGCCGTAGGTGTAGGGGTAGGCTTCTTGATTCAATCCTGTCAGGCCGTTGTCTTACCAGTGACAGATGTTCATGGTCGCCCTTGATCAACTCTTCACAGTCAGTTCGTACGCCAAGATCGGCAACGACCTGAAAGCACTCAACAACACGAGCTGGATAGCTACTGCGTAGGGTCTTCCCCAATCCAATGACTTGGCAAGACGGAGTTGACTGACGACTGCACAGATACTTCCTCACCTTGACCATATTCCAGCCCCTGTATGGCAGGCTGAGCGACATCTTCGGACGCAAGCCATGTCTCTTATTTGCCTACAGCATCTTCGGCCTGGGATGCTTCGGCTGCGGGCTGGCGGGGGACATCGCTCAGCTCTGCGTCGCCAGGGGAATCGCTGGTGTCGGAGGCGGCGGTGTCAATGCTGTGGTTGCCATCTTGCTCAGTGACCTGGTTCCTCTGCGGGAAAGGGGTGTCTACCAGGGTTACATGAACATTATCTGGGGCACTGGCACGTCTCTGGGTGCCCCCTTGGGCGGTTTTCTGACTGACACAATTGGTTGGCGGTGGTAAGCTATCTGGTTTGAGGAGACTTGCTTTGCCCTTCCCTGAGCTGACAACTATGACCAAGGTCATTTCTCGTTCAAGTGCCGCTCTGCGCGTTGGCGTGGATACTGCTCTACTTCCTTCTGGACGTGCCAAAGGCTTCACATAGCCACTGGCTTCAGAAAGTCCGCCGTGTCGACTTCATCGGCGCATTGGCCCTTGCAGCAGCCGTCACGAGTCTACTCATCGGCCTCGACGCCGGATCCAACCTCGGCTGGTCCGCCTCTCGGTCATTCATTCCCCTTGCACTGACCCCTGCGTTCTCTGCCCTTTTCTTCTACGTAGAGATATGGGTCGCCAAGTATCCCTTTGCTCCGGGTCACGTCATCTTCAGCCCGAATCTATTTGCTTGCTATCTGACCAACTTCTTCGGCATGGCCGGTCAGATGGCCACGCTCTTCTTCGTACCCCTGTTTTTCCAGGCTGTTATGGGAAAGACTGCCGGACAGAGCGGGACTCTGATGACGCCTGCCACCGCCTCAGTCATACTGTCCTCGCTTTTCGGGGGTTGGATCATTAAGCGTACCGGCAGATTCTACTGGCCGACACTGTTGAGTTTCGGACTGCTTTTGTTCTCTGTGATCCCATTGGCGCTGTCCATCTGGTTCAAGTCCATTTTGGGAATCGCCATCGCACTCGTCCTCGCAAGTCTCGGGATCGGGAGTGGTGAGTTTCCGCCAAGCTTTGTCTGACATGCCTTGCTGACTTGACCCAGGCATCACGACAACCCTGATCGGCCTGCTGGCGAACGTGTCAACAGAAGATTCCGCTGTCGCAATTGCCTGCTCGTATCTATTCCGCTCCCTGGGCGCCAGCATCGGCATCAGCGTCACGTCCGCGGTGCAGCAGCAGGTCATCCGGTCACAGCTCCTAGAGCGTTTGGAGGCAGATGGCAGCGGCATCGACGCGGGCGAAATCGCCGAAAGAGTCCGCCAGAGCCTGGATTATATCCAACAGCTTCCCGAAAGCACAGCGGAAATAGTCAGGTCCGTGTACTGTCTGGGTACTCTCGGGGCGGTTGTGCCAACTGCCGGTCTGCTGCTGGCTGCGTTTCTGGCTTCTTTTTGGGTCAAGGAGAAGGCGCTTCGAAAGTGACGCCCAGCGGTGCTTGTGCTTGAGCCTGGGGCTTGCGGTGGAGCTCAGTTTGTCAAGAGAGGAATCACAATGAGGGTTCAAAGGGTTTATTGTAGACTTGACGAGAAAGATTGACCGTTACAGATCTAACAAGTCTGGACTTGGACACTGTCGTTCAGTTGAATAGAGCCGTAGCCGCCCACTGAACGACTGAAAGCCCCCCGTAAGAAAGCCCGAATCCCACAGGTTCAAGAAACATGGCAATCAGCGGCACTAAAAAGGTGCGGTCTGTACCTTCTAAACCAACCGAGCCACTTGTGGCACTGCAGCCGCATGAGCAAAGTGGGCGCCAGCCATGCGCAACTACCAAAAAAGGCAGCCCAACGTGGTTGAAAACAAAAGCGCCGAGAAACAACAGGCCGACGACAGCGTCCCTGAAGGCATTCAAGTCCCTGCCATCGAAGTAAACATATACGAGAAATGGGTGAGGTATCGTCAGACACAGCAACGCCCAAAGGTAGGAGAAGCCAAACATTTGGCCACGGGACATGTCTTGCCAGAGGTCGCCATTGATGTAAGTAAGAACAAGGGGTAGGATGATCAAGTAAACAAACACGTGAATGAGGAATGCCCAAGTGGACAAAATGTCGCCACGCTTGCCATTCCTCCGATCGTCCGTGAGTAAGCTCGCTACCCAGGACGTGCGCCCGCCCCGCTTACGCAGGATGTTGGCTACTTCGGCCATCTTACTGTTGTAGAGGTCGCAGATATAGCGGTCGCGAGCACCTTCGTACTCATCGTAGATGCCTTTGTGGGTCTCATACGGTCGACTCAGGGCAATAGTGGGAGGCCCCTCGTTGCCATGAAGATTGAGCAGAGCGACTTTATGCCTTTCGTCAGCCGCACTGTGGTTGATAAAGGCATCCCAGCGTCGTGAGGTTCTCTGTAGCGGTGTTTTGAAGTAATTTCGCCATGTTCCGTTGACATCCCAGTTGAGGTCAAGCAATCTTTCAAGGGCTTCCAGGTTGGTTGAGTCCACAGCCCTCATGAGGTACTCGGGCGAGCGAGCTTGACCGCGATTGACCTGTATTTCGATTACGTCCCATAGAACTATTCTGTCGGAACGGTTGCACACGATGTTGCCTACCATCAGAGCCCCGTATTCGGACGAGGTTAGGGAACAGCGCTGCCATGTCGAAATGTTTTCGCCCTCCGAGCGATTCTGAGCCTCAGCATAGTCTCTTTCGTGTCGGGCAAGCAAAAGGCCTTTGAAGCGCTGCCAGAATGTTCTGGATGGAGCCCAGATCCCCGGCCCCCTTCTCTCAAGGAGATAGTTCAAAACGAACTGGCACTGCGAGTATGAGCCAGCGCCTAGAACCCCGGCTGACACCGTCACCCACTCGGAATCATGGTATGACCGGCGAGGCCTGTTCAGTCCAATGCTGTCAAATTCTGTCGCTAGCTTGTTGAAGGGATTATAAAAGCTGATGGTTTCATCGAGCGCGCCTGGTGCCTTGGCTAGCAGGATCTTGGCGAGGTCGAAGTTAGATGTACTCAGAACGAGTGCAAGCTTGTCGGGTATCCCAAGCTCCTTTGTCGCTTCACACGCATTCGTGATGATCTGTCTGAAGACATGGTGAGTTGAGGCTTTCACATTTGGAGGCGATTACATACGTGAACCAACTGTCCTGATGCCGGACTTGTACAGCTTCAGAGAGCAGTTTCTCTGCTAAACATCTTCGATGAGTGTGACCAGGTGGCAAAAGATTGAAAGGGAAACTTCGGATGCCGATTTCATAGAGGGCTTCCCTGCGCAGGGATCTGGAGCCATCGTTGCAAAGGCCCTCCCTCTCTTCACAGAGAACATCGGAAAGTCCCTCAAGCGCGGCTCTATCCTCTTGAATCAACCTCTCGAAAATTCCCCGTAGACCGAGCTCAATGGAGAGAGAGACTGATTCCAGAAGATGGCTGAGTTTCAGGTGGTCTGCTGCCACTTCAGCCATTCTCTTCAGAATGTAGTCGACACCATCTAGGCTGCCTCCCTTACATGCCGCGTGCAGCATGATCTGGAGGCGTTTTGCTGCTGCCTGGTTTTCCGAGTCTGTCGTGGCAAGGAGGAAGTCGATGGTCTGCTCAAAGACGCTGACATAGCAGCCCCCATGCATCATGGCACGACAGAAGTTTTCGGGGAGGTCCATCGCCGTGACAGCAACGCTGTTGAAAGGAACCTCGTAAAGGCTCAACAAGCGGTTGCCGTTCCAGACTTTCACTTGAGCGAGCTCCACCCTCTGGGAAACCTGGCGGATTTCGAGATGCGCTGTGAGCAGTTTCAAAGCATCGATGCGTAAAAGCGATAAGGATATCGCGAGAATACGTCGGAAGCGAGATCCGAGCCCGCAAATCTGGCATGCATGCATTGCTCCATGGCGGTGAGCTTCTTCAAGCAGACTTTGCAAAAGTAGAAGCTTGTTGTTGAGCACAGCGGTGAGCATTGGGCAGGACCGTATGCCAAGGGAAAAGACCAGGCGATTTCTGTTCTTAGGAATAGGCAGGGCTTCTCGGGCAATGTCGGCGCCTTTGGCAACAAGTGGCTGTACGAGAAGCGCGGCTTCGTGTTCATCCCTCCAGTCTGACAAGACATGGAGAACAGTTTCTCCTGCTTTGTTAGACACGTCACCAGAGACCTTGGGCTGTGAAAGCAAACAGCGTACGACGTCGGGCTTTTCGAGTTTGGCGGACAGAAGCAGCGGAGTATCGCCGTACTCGGTGACGCTGTTTGCCAAGTCTGGCTCGCGACTGAGGCCTGCCTTGATCTGTTCGATAGAGCCACTCTTGATCGACTGTTCGAGTTCTTGGGGCATTTCTTTGCACTTTTGTGCCGAGGGTCCGGCTTCAACGAAGTATCTTCGGAATCTAGCAGCGTTGTTCTTCTCAGGTTCAATCGCTAGCTGCGTTGTCGCTGATTCGGTCGCAGGTATCAATGTGCCGTCTTCAGACAGTGGGAGAGTATCTTTCGGTGTCCCTGTTATCGAGAGGTGGTTTGCGGGACTCAGCCTGCTGTTTGGACTCTTCTCAGTTGACTCTGGATGTGATCCTTGCTGTTCATTGACCCCCGCCTGCGGCCGTGGAAACCTCGCCTTTGCGGCAGCAATTGCGTCCTTGAGCGTCTCTGAGTACTCTTGGGCAGCAACGATGCCATGGACTTGAGCCTGAGAAAGCCAGTAGCTTGATTGATCGTAGTCCAGCCCTACGCCGAATCCAGAGAAATAGCATATCGCCAGTTCCCACTCGGCGGCTGCTCGCCTTGGATCCGAAGGCTTCTCGGCTATTAGCTGTAGGCTTCTGGCGATTTGTGCTTTGAGATGGTGGCTGCATTGCATCAAGGTGCAGTAGCCGATCATGACCTGGAATCGTGAGTTGGGCTTTGTCGTCTCGTGATGTGCTGGGCACGCATACCTTGTCGGCCACGTCCATACCCGGTACAGCCACCGGCAGCAACTTTGATGATGGTGGCCGGCCTGCCGTGACTTGATTATCAGTCTGGAACGTCTCAATGATCTCGACGCATGCCTCCAGATTTCGGCGATGAGCGCTGAGCTGCACTAGTTTGCTCAGGAGCAGCGCTATCGTGCCGACCTCGAGGTCCGATTCGTCACTGCGCCTGTCCTCCTCTTCGGCAAGCTCGATCAGAAGTCCCAGGATGCTGCCATCTTCCTTGGCTGCCTTGACCTGCGGCTCAGTCAACCCAGCATGAAATGGCCGCCCTATCATGATAGAGACTAGAACCAAGCCATAAGAGTAATAGTCGGTTGCTTTCATTTCGAGGAAAGTCATGCTTGGTTTCGTGGAGGTCTCTGGAGCAGACCATCGCGGTGTCAAAGCCGGCAAGGCTTTGAGCTTATCAGCTTCGATGACAGAGTGACCAAAGTCTGTGAGTTTGAGGAGAAAAGACTCCCGGGCACCCTTCCGAGGGAAGACCAGGATGTTCTCCGGTTTGATGTCACCGTGCACCACATTGCAGGCATGAAGGGCCTTTAGCCCATCGGCGATATCCAGACAGAAGTCGAGCTTGGCCTTGAAGCTTAGACGGACAAAAGACCAATTCTTCCAGAAATTGTCGAGGGCTCCCTGCTCCGCAAGCTCCTCGAGAAGGATTGGGCGCGGAATTGTGGCAGCCTCGTCTTCGAAGTCCCACCCAACGCCTCGCAATTGGGCGATGTTGGGGTGTTTGTGTAGAATCTCATGAGACCTGATGCGAAGCTCAGTGATGAAACTGACGAGCCCATCCGGATTGTCGCGCCAGATGCTTTGCCGGGGCCTCTTAATGATGATGCGATCGTTGAACGTCTCTGACGCGCCGAGGGTGAAGACCGATGGCGCATTCAGCGCTACCTCCGTCTGGGTCACGAGGCTGGTGTGACCTTTGCCTTGTTGTGTCTCCAAGGCTGAAGGGTAATGCGTCATTGGGACGAAGTCATGATCGCGAGGCTGGTAGATCTCGCAAGCCAGAGAAACGAAGGTGATGAAGTCAGGCTTGAGACCGACCGGATCGTCCAGTCGCTTGGCCCCGGACCTTCGCCTCGTGAAATTGGTGCGAGTTTGAGAAGCCCACTGTTCAGAGTATCCAATGTTGATACTCCTTCCGCCGACAGGGCGCGTTCTCGAGGTAGTCCTCGTGTAGTCCATGGCTGATGGGCGCTTGGGGTACGAATGCCCGCACCTCGCGTGGATCGTGTGATTTTATGTGGCAGAGGCAGGCTGCCAGCTCTACCTCGAGTTTGCTGGAGCCAAAAACAGCAGGGTCTCCATAGCCCGAGGTGCCTTTTGCCGCCCACGTCTCAAGGGGGGCTCCCATCCCGGTTTTAAGCCACCAATCTGACGTGTGCAGCTGCTGCGTGGGTGGCGGTGGCATGCGAGGCCAGTAAATGACCAGCGCCAAGGTCGCAGCCGGCGAGGTGATCGAATGGGAGGCCCTGGTCAGGAGGGCATCCCTGTAGCACTCCCATGGGAGTCGTCGGAGTACGGTGGCAGTGCCGCGGACTTGAGCGTCCGGCTTCCCGGTGTCTGCCTGTGCTGCAGCCTTGCACAAATCTCATGCGAGGTAGAGGTCGTCAGGCTCATCATCCTCCGGCCCCTCTTCAACTGCAACTCCCAGTCCCGTCGTAGACTCGCAGTCGGCCGGGCTACTCTTCAGTCGACTGCCGTGCGCGCTCTTAGTATCATGTCGGGCTTGGAGATATTTGGTGCAATTGGAGTGTCCGTTCAGCTGGCGAAGGTCGCCTCATCTTGTCTGTCGACCGTGCTTGAGATTCGACGCATCCCCGATCTTACTCGAGAGCAGAACGACGCCCAGTTCAATCTGCGCGTGCAGGCTTTCCGTTACGAACAATGGTGCAACGCCCTCCGTCATCTGGAGTCGCTTCAGGCGGGCAAGGCCAATCCAGCGAGTTCCACGTACACCACCAGTCTTCAGTTGCTTCTGCTGGATGACCAGATGGATGGTACGCTGACTCGCTCTTTGAACGATATGAACGAGAGATTCGCTGCGGTCAGGGATACCTTGAGGAAATACGGCCCCAAGTCAGAGACGGCGTCAGGACCGGCAACCGGCGGGAAAGATCACCTCGAACCGCCGAAAAGCAGGGCGTTTTCGACCTTTAGGTTCGGAAGCAAAGCGACACCCAGTTCCACCTCACGGCCACCAAGCGTTATGTCGAGGGGGAAGTGGATGGCGGAGAGGACCGAGGTGGAGAAGCATCTGGCGAGAATCGAAAGCACCAACAATCTGCTACTCCATTTGCTCGATCCGACCGTCCAAGCTCACATCGAACGACAGACAGATTTGGCCATCCTCGGCCGTACTGGCCATGAAGTCCTTGCTGGAAAAGAGACACGCCGCGACCTCCAGACCATGGCGAGGATCAAGCAATGGCAGAGACAAGCCGTAAAAGACGCTGCCAGCAACGAAGACGACGGTGCCCATTCGATTCGATCATCAGTATCGGGTGTCTCTGCAGATCAGGACCAGTACACGGGCCGGGTTCACACGTTCCAGGTAGCCGACTTTGAGCGAGGGTCCCTCCCACAAGGCGAGTACAGGACCGTGACGATGCTGAACGGTAGGCGAGTCGTGGTAGAATGGAAGTACTACAGCAGTGAACGAACAATCCGGGTTGATCAGATCCTGCGGCTCGGAAGGTTAGGCGACCTGCTGAACAAGAGCCGGTTGCACGCTCAGTTCATGACGATGCGCTGCCATGGATTGGTCGATGACGCGGAAAACTCCCGGATCGGCATAGCATTTTCTGAAGAAGAGTCAGAGCAGACGGCGCAGGTCTCGACGCAGCGACTCAGGACGCTGCAGGAGGTGGTCGAGAAGGAAACCACGCCGCTCCCTCTCGGTCAGCGATTCGAGCTGGCTCGAAAGCTCGCGGCCGCCGTGCACCACCTTCACTCTGTGGACTGGCTTCACAAGTCCATACGAAGCGATAACGTCGTCTGTTTTTGGGAATCCGTGCCTCCCACCCGCGTGCCGAAGCCCAATCCGGCCGCGATCCCCGAAGAGGACGGAGAAGACACGGTAGCGGCTCCGAGCACGGAGGTTGCCGAGGTTCGCTCCCGGCGGGCCGTTCCCTTTTACCTCGTTGGCTGGGATCTTTCGCGGCCGGATCACCCTTCAGAGCTGACTGAGACACTGTCCATTTCCACCTCGGACTTCAAGAAGAGGGAGCGTAATATCGAGATGTACAGTCATCCGCGCTTGCATGTGCAGTCGGGCCAAGCCAAGCGGACGCGCCACCGCGCCGAGTTCGACATTTACAGTCTCGGCTTGGTTCTACTGGAGATCGGGCTTTGGCGTCCCTTGGACGATTTCCGGCAGCGCTGCAAGGACGATGCCGAGTTCCGGACGAAGATTGTCGGTGAGTATTGCGACAGGCTGCGGCCCAAAGTGGGAGAGATCTATTGTCGTGCTGCTCGAAGATGTCTGAGCAACGATTTTGGGGTTGTCGATGAACCGGAACATGACGACGGACAAGAACTGCCTTTGCAAGTGGCATTCGAGCGACTTGTAGTGTCAGAATTGGAGAGATGCCGAGCGTAGAGAGAGTAGGTAGTCAGAGGACATACCTCGCGAGGTGGGTGAATGCCTCCCTAGCGCGCCTGAGATATTCTAGATTCCATCCAGTCAGTAGCAAGACTGTCACGTGTGAGCAGGACTGTAGAGATGTAACTACAACCCCAATAATGGTTCGCATAAACTTCATCTATTCGACGCTCACGTCAGGGGGAATCTTCCCGGGCCCGGGGCCCAGGTGATGCAATGGGAAAAGGGGGTCGTCTATCTACAACGGGAATCTCTGTTCGTTCAGTCATTAAACTTTTTCGGATGCTCCTCCACGTCTACGCTGAGAGAAAGAAAGCACGGGCTGCGCCCCGCCTCACAGGGCCTGGGCGAGCTTCTGCACCATGGCGCGCGTCTCGGGCTCGAGCTGCTCCTCGGGCGGGCTGAGGACCTGCTGGAGGATGGGGCCGAGGCGGCCGTTGAGGCCTTGCACGCCGGGGTTCTGCTGGTCGTCTGAGAGGATGTTAGAGGGAGTCTCTTGAGGTGTTTAAAAATGAACTCACAAAGCTTGTAGATGCACTGGTAGATCGGCTCGTTCTCCTCGTAGTCCTCCTTGAGGGGCAGGACATTGAGAACGGCAGGAAGCAGGCGCTGGACGAGCTCAGGCTGGGGGTTGGCGGTGATCATGCGGCACAGGCACCCGGCGACGTTGTCAGAGATGTGGGCCTCATTCAGGCTAAGCATGGGCTCGAGCTTGTTGAGGATGTCAGAGTAGCGGGCGAAGGTGGTGTTGGTGTCGGCCGAGTTGGCGATGAGCTGGCCAATGGCGTAGGCGGCGTTGGACTTGGTCTGGGGGTCCTCGTCCGAGAGGCGGTGGAACAGGATGGGGAAGAGCGTGTTGGTGAACTGGGTAACCGAGTTGCCCATGTACTTGATGGCATCGGCGATGACACCGACGGCAGTCGAGCGCTCCAGGGCCTCCTGGGAGCTGGCGAACTGAAGAGCGGGCTTCTCGAAGACCTTCCAGAGCTCAGCAAAGTCGGGGCCGAGAGCGGTGGCAAGACCAAGGACGACGTCAAGCGCGGTGTCAATGACGAGCCAGTCGTACTCGGAGGTTCCGTGGGCGCCGTCGTTCACGCCCTCCTCGTCACCCATATCCTGCTGGCAAGGGTGAGAGCGGGTGATCAGGCTGCCGAGGACGGTCAGGGTGTGCTGCATGAGCTCCTTCTGCTCCAGGATGGCAGGGCCGCAGGCCTTGAGAGTGGCGGCAACACTACGGTTGATCTCGGTAATGACATCGCTATTGGGTTCATCGTCAGCATGGAGTCTCAAGCAGAGGCTGGCAGCAACAGAAAGGTGAACAAGTCCATGAATCAGAACAGATATGAGACGCGTTGTCAGCAACCGCACTTTGTGCGTCTGAGTGAGCTGGGTATAACGTGCAGTTATTCATCATTTTGGACGGAAACAAATGAGAAAATCTTGAAACATACCGTTCGCTGTCATCAGCCCAGAGAAGCAGGGTAGCCTTGGTGACCAGCTCGCCCAGGCTGACGATGGGAGTGGGAGGCTGCTGCTTCAGGGGCAGACCGGGCTGCCACTTGCTTCCGTTGGCCTCCTCGAAGAGCTGCCAGACGCGAGCGTAGGCGCGCCACAGGGTGGCCAGGGCGGCCCTGCGGCTGCCATCGTAGGCGGACTCGCACAGGGGCATGACCTTCTCCATGGCAGGCTCGAGGTAGACCTGGATAGACTCGAGGTCGCAAGTGTTGGCCAGAACGTCGCCGATGACGTCCAGGGCAATCTCCTGCTCGGTATCAACGGCGCTGACACCGGCAAGATCATCCATCCAGTCCTCGTCATCGTCATCATCGTCCATGGCGATGGCCTGGTCGACCTCATCATCGGTAGGCTTGACCTTGATCTTGCGGCCACCAATGTTCATGATGCCACCGGGAGCATCCTCGGCCTTGAGGCCAGGGATCTCGAGCTCCTCCTCCTCTGTGTCGAGGCACTCCAGGAGACCAGCGAAGACGCCAGGAAGGAACTCCTTGAATCCAGTGCCGTAGACCTTGGAAAGAGAAGACCACAGGATGAAGCTGGTCTCCTTGAGCCTCGCGCTGTCGAGCTTGAGACCCTCCTCACTGGCCGTCATGAGGGTCATGACGTAGGGCTTGAAAGCATCGGGGCCAACGGCGCCGGCAATGCGGCCCATGGCGTCGCAGACAGCGGAGCGAAGGTCGAGGGTCTCCTCGTCGCCGCGGATGGAGACGTAGGGGGTGAGAGCGTTCATGACGTCGGAGAAGTAGGCCTTGAAGGCCTCACCGCCCATGGCGGTGGCGATAGCGCCGACGGCACCAGCCGCGGACGACTTGACCTTGAGGTCATCGTGGTTGAGCAGGTTGCCCATGGGCACGATGAGCTTGGGGCCGTAGCTCTTCATGGCCTCGTTGTCGAGAGCCTCGCCGACGAGCGAGTCGAGGGCGCTGCAGACGGAGCGGATAACACCAACGTTCTTCTTGCTGGAATCCTGCGTGGCAGCCTCGAGGTTCTTCAGCAGGGCAGCAATGAGCTCCTCGTGCTTGACGGCCAGCTCGTCGGCCATCTCCTCGGCGAGGTGGATGAGACCGATGAGGGCGGCGTAGCGGACGCCGTCATCGTGGTCGTTGAGGAGCGCGATGATGGCGGGCAGGATGTTGGAGAGCTGGGTGGCAATGAAGTCGGGAGCTCCCTCAGCGGCGTGGCCAAGGGCCAGGATGGCGGCCTTGCGGTGACCAGCATTGTTGCTGCTGGCAAACTGGGCGAAGTTGTCCAGGAGGGGGACAATGACCTGGCGGGGAGGCAGGGCGCTGGCAAGCTGGTCGATGAGTGCCAGAGCGGTGCGAGCAGGAGTGGTCTCATCGGCATCGTCATCTTCGTCGAGCTCGGTGAGGATCTGCATGCTCTTGGTCATGAGCTGAGCGCCCATATCCTTCATGCCCTGGATCTTCATGCGGCGGTACATGGCGCACTCGCTGAGGAAGGTCAGGGCCTGGGAGCGGGCCTCGTCGTCGACCTCGGTGTTAGAGGCAAGGTCGATGAAGAACTGGACAAGGTCCTGGAGATGGGGCGCGAGGAAGGCAGAGTCGTAGGCCAGGAAGTTCTGGAAGACCTCGAAGATGGGCTTGTACTGCTCCTCATCCTCGGCATCAATGGTGGCCTTGAGGATCTCGACGATGGGCTGGACGAAGCTGTGGATGGTCGTGAGGGTCTGGGCATCCTCCTCGGGGTCGACGAGCATCAGCAGCGAGCCAAGGGCCTTGGCCGAGTTCAGGCGGACATCGACGCTGACGGGGTCGGCAATGGTAGTCTTGAGGACGTTCAGGAGCTGGGGAACCTGGTCGACGAAGGGCGTGGGGTCATCCTCGAGGATAGCGAAGAGGGTGAAGGAGCCGACCTCGCGCGCGGCAACGTTGTCCTGAGAGACGAGGGAGAGGAGGCTGGTGATGCACTCGCGGGCACCCTGAGCCTGCTCCTCATCTGCAAGGTCGATAGAAGTGGTGCGGGCAACGAGGCGGCACTTGGAGTGGCGACCGTTGGCGGTGGAGTCGTTCACGGCGCTCTCGAGGAGGTGCTTGCGAGCAGCATCCTTCTGGGCATTGGGGATCTCGGGCCAGTGCTTCACGGTGACGCGCGAGGCCTGGACGGAAGCCAGCTGCCTGATGCCGGCGTCATTGTGGGAGATGGCAATCTCGATGAGCAGGAGCAGAGACTCGGGCTTCGAGTAGTAGTTTTGTTGGAGCTCGGCGGTGACGGCCTTGACCTTCTCCGTGTCGGCTGAAAAAGAAAGGTCAGTTGGAATGCCGGATGAAGAATGGAAGTGAAGTGAGGAGAGGTGCTGAAGTCAATAAAAGGGAGAAGAAAAAAGCAAGGGGAGGAAAACCAGGTGGCTGGTATTGCTCCTCTCGCTTCTGTCTCGTCAGGGATGGCACGTACGGATCTGGCTCGCCTGGAGCAGCTCGGCTAACTTTGCCTTGTCCATGATGATTTGAAGATTGCTGATGACAGACACGATGCGGCCACAAGCAATAACAGACAAGAAGCAGGCTAACACACAACAAAAGGAGAGGAAGGAGGAGAAGGAGGGGGGCTGCCTTGGGTTTTGTGGTGTTTTTGGGCCGTCTATTTTTTTTCTGCTCTACGTCAGGCGCAGGGACCGATTTGGTGCTGTGGCGGGGTCATCTCGCTGGCGAGGGGCACTGAAGGAAGGAGGGACCCTGGCAAATTGGGAGAAAATTTCGAGCCCAGCCCCGCAATCAGGGGTGTTGATAAGATAAGGTGCATGTGCAAGCGGGGTCGACGCGTACAGTGCATGTGGCGCCCCGTACAGTCCTTTCACGTGTTGGCTGTTGTGGCTGGTGTCAACGGTCAAGCTTCCCCACCTGACACTACAGCGACCTTTACAGGTGGCACCGCTGTAGCGCCGCGTCACACTTGACTTGACGTCGAACATCATCACGACATGTCGGCCAAGCATGGATGCATCTCTTCGTTCTCACACGATCATGTAGATATTCTCATTTCTTGCAGTATCTCCTATCTTGCTTATTGGTTCTCCACCATCCCTAATCTTGGCAATTCCACATCTCGAATCAATATTCTTGTGACTCTCGCCTCAGCTGCTTCTAGCACATCGATCTGCCTCTCAAATCACGTACATACCGTTGGGCTCGGACATCCCATCAATCATGTTCAATATTGGTCAATCGAATCAATCCCGATCGTTGTTTGAGCTCGGGGTTTACTTGTCCAATTGCTGAGCTTCAAGATGACTCGACCGGCGAGCTACCCTTGTCTGTCCAGCTCGGCTGAATGGCCTCATTCATCTCTTCGCCGTCGAGTCATCGGGTTCCGGATCTTGCTGATCAACCCCCTCTTTGTGACATTGACATTGGACTTTGCTGATTATAAAAACAGATCACTCCTCGACTCTCAGGGCGTTGGATTCCTTTCCATGTGCATTATTCCGTGATCACACCACGGTCTTTCAACATGGCCGCAGCAGCGATGGAGGTCGCTCCGGCCGAATTGTACGACTTGCTCATCGTCACCGATGCTACCGGCTCCATGTTCCGCTATCTTGAGGCCCTCCGTCAATCTATCCCCGACATCATCCGCATGTCCCTCCTGACAGACTGCTTCTCGCGTATTGGTGTTCTGGCCTACCGAGACTATTGCGTATCCGATCCAAACCACGAAGCCCTCACAGAATGGTCTGGCTGGCACACCCCAGGTGCAGCCGACTCCGATTCCGCAGATGGTTCGATATCCCGACAGGGACTTATTCGCTTTGCCGAGAACCTCGACACTAAACTCGGTGGCGGTGCCGAAGCTGCCAAGGCGGGTCTCGCCCTGGCTCATTCGGTGATGCGATCAGAGGCCAAAACCATCGTACTCCTCTACGCCGACCAGCCTCCCCACCTTCCCGGGGACAGATCTTCTGCGGCTGAATTTGAAGGCAGGCATCTCTCCCAGCCAGGCGTCTTCGGGGGCAGCGGGTCTCTATTCCTCGACTGGACGTCTGCTGCAGGGACTCTTGCCTTCGGCGAGAAGAAGGCCCAGGTTTTCTGCCTCATATCAGAGTACGAAATGAACGCCGTCGGCCCCTTTCTCTACCTCTCCACCATGACAAACGGCGATTGCTACACCCTTCAGGCTCGCAACTCATCTCACATTGCGGGCATCTCCATCTCTTTGCTCTTGGCCTGGATGGGCTTGTCCAAGAGCACTGTCGCCGAGCGCGACCCTTCCAACATGGTCGCCTTCACGGAACACACGTACGATGACCCGGAGTCTGTTCAAAACATCCGCAACGAGGAACATGACATCTTCAGACGATTAGTCACGGACTTGTTCCGCCAAGCCAACGCCGCAGAAAGAGTGCACCTGGATCGTGTCTGCGATGCCAGCTTTTCTGTCAGCCACCCTCGCACGCCTCCGATTCCCGACCTCACCATGCGCTATTCCACGGACCCGGATTATCGAACTTTCGCGACCAGTCAACTCATGGACATCATTGACAGCAACGTCTCGGCCATCGCAGCAAACCCCATCTTCGGCACGCTCTGGCGAGCAGTCTCGGGCGACAGGGCAAACGAGCAGCGTGCGGAACTTCTTAACAAGTTCAGTAACCAGATGCAGCTACTTCAAAAGGTAGCGGAGCCAGAGAAGCGCAACGAGGTGAAGGCGTGGCTCCAGGAGTCGTACAACTTCACGGCGGAGATTCTGGACATCGTTCGGTCGGTTCCCAGCGACAAGCAGTATCCCTGTGTCTTCCTGGATCCCACGCAAGACTTCTCTGCTTTGAGAAATAATGGAGATACTCAAAGTCCCGCCACGTTCAGTCGGGATGATCTTCTCGAAATCGGTCGCTCCTGCGATGAAAAGATCCTTCGTCGACTGGGCAAAATTCTCACGCGTCTGACGTACGTCTCGTCAGAGTCGGACGTGCCGAAGCACATCCGCGAGGCCTCTGCCGATGGAGTTCCTCGTATGCCGCTCGCTCTTGCTGAGAATCAGTACGGCCGTCATTTCTGGAAGATATTGCTTCACTTGATCCTCCCGGGGACCAAAATCTCAGCTCGCCCTGCGGCCCTCGTTGCTGCGCTCTCGAACCGCATGGGCATGCTTCCATTGCGAAACGTTGCTGATCTGGAGCTCCTTGCCTACAGCGACAAGTGGAACACGCTCGAATTCCCCGAGACTTGGAACTTGAATTGCCTGTCGCTTCTCCTCGACGCCGACCGGGATTTCGAGAAGCGCATTGCTGACGGGGTTTCCACCAGGCCGAATTCCACAGCCTGTGTCTTGTCGGACGGAGATCGGCGCCTCTTCCAGACTCTCGTTGACTACAAGATGCTCGAATTCAACCTCCAGACCACACTCACGGCTAAGGTCGGCTGGAAGCCCAACCAAATCAGAGTTCCCATGGGTCCCGTCGTCGTCTGCACCTCCTGCCACCTCCCTCGCTCCGTTACCATCATGGGACGCAATGGCAGGTGCGGCGTCTGCGGGGACAACCCGAGATGCTCTGGCCAGTGTTGCCAAACGCCGCCGAATCACGAAGAGGTCATAAACTTCAATGCTTCGGCATCTGACAGCGAGGTCACTGAAGCGACCTGGTTCGAGTGCGCGTCTGCGGACTGCCGTGCCCAGTACGTCGTCTACAACGTTGCCGGTCTCCGAGTGCGGTCTAAGTGCTTCTACTGCCGCCACCCGAGGGACGATATCGTCGGGAAGGCTCCGACTGTTGAATGCGTCCAGTGTCTCAGTCGCATCATCTGGCCCCTTGAGTACAGGCCGCAGGATCTCGACACGTCCACGTACCACTGCATGGCCTGCACGTCCGGCAAAGAGACAATCGTCGACCGAGCCACGTCGGCGCAGAGGCTGCTCGCGGAAAACGGCACGGACTGGCTCCTGCGCAACGAGGGCAAAGCAATCGCCACGCCCTTTGGAGGTCGATCTCTCTTCTACACTGCCTCAAACACGCAACTCGGGACCTTCGCCTCCAACGTCGCCGTCCTCCCGGACTCTGCGGCCTCGGACCTGACCATCAGCGGCAAGCTTGTCCGCAACCCCGCCGACCTGCGCGCGTCGCTCGCCTCGTGGATCTCGCGCCGGCAGGCGGAACAGGGCAGCTGCGGGCTGTGCTTCAGCGACACGCGCAAGTCGAACCTGCGCCGGGCCTGCGGCCGCAAGGGATGCGCGTCTGACATATGCGACACGTGCCGCGACGGGTGGTACGGCATGAATAAGCGCGGCAGCATCATCAACCTCGCGGCGCTTTGCTGCCCGTTCTGTCGGCAGCAGCCCGTGGCGAGTGCGGTGCCTGGTGCGCTTGCGCGCATGGGCGGGCTCCGGGACGCGGTGGCTGATGCTGGATGGATCTACGCGTGGTGCAATGTCTGCGGGTTCGCGAAGCAGTACATGGAGCGTGTGTGCGCGCAGGGCGCGCCGGCCGAGGTGCACGGGTGGAGTTGCGAGGGGTGCGAGAGGCAGCCTGGGGGCGAGAGGGAGCTTGTTGCCGGGAGGCAGCTTGGTGCCGAGGGCTTGAAGATCATGGAGTGTCCGGGCTGTGGCGTGGCCACGGAGAAGGACGGCGGGTGCGATCACATCTCGTGTCCTTGCGGGGAGCACTGGTGCTTCGAGTGCGGCAAGGGCGTGGGTGAGGGGATGATCTACTGCCACATGGAGGAAGAGCACGGGGGGCTGTATGCGGAAAGGTACGAAGACGAATGGGATGAGGAGGGGTAGGTCTTACTGAATGGTCGTTGTAGATCCTGGTCTTTAGTGTCATCTCGACTGAAGCAGCAGCGAGCGTTTCTTGATACACTCTTGAAGCATTGGAGTCACTGTGTCATGGGTTGGTGATATGGCCTGCGCTACAACCGAGTCCCGTTTAGAATAAGAGGCGTCCTGATGTGAGCGTTTCTACGCGAGACTCAGAATTGGGGGAATGAGCCTAAACTCAAGATGCCGCTACTAGAATTATCGGCGAATGCTGATATAAGGATCGGGATACTATGCTTGCCACTCGAGTGATTATTCTATATTATAACACGTAGGTTCACCCCTGTGATAAATCTACTATCTACTAATAAAATTTACTAGGCTTAATTATAGTATAGTACTTTATCTTAGGGTTTAATTAAATAGGTACTACTTATTATTACTTTATATTAATAAAGTAAGGAATAATAGTTAATTTAAAATCTTAGTATTTTACTTTAGAAGTTATTAATTAGGTAGTAAGTAATAAATCTACTAACTATCTAGTAATTTAGATAGTTATACTAGGCCGCTAAGATAGTTATAATACTATAGTAAAGTCTTAGAACTTACTAGTTAGCAGAGCCACACTACCCCTTCCCCTCATCCGCTAACGACGGCTTGACATTTCGAACCAACACCATAATCTACCTCCCCAGCATCAACACCAGTAATCATACCAACCCGAACCTGCGACATGAACCCGTACGACCCGCAGCCCCCCGAGCTTCTCGCTCGGCATGTAATAGGCATGGCGTGTGACTGCCCGCCCCTCGGTCGCATCGGGCGGGACGACGGCGGTTGTCACTCGCTCTTCATGTGGTTTCGATATTTCCGCGACAGCTTCTGCCAGGGCTGCCGGCTGTACGATCACGACTGGTGCTGGGGGGCGACCATCGTGCGCGTCTCGTACGAGGACGACGAGCTGTTCGCGCGCGCCGTCCGCGCCATCCGCCGCCTGACGCTCCTGAGGATCGAGATGGACCGCGACGCGTGGGCGGAGGATCAGAAGCCGCCGCTGCAGGCGCTGCCGGCAGAGTACGACTTCTCGGCGGACCCGCGCATACGGCCAGAAGAGGCACCGCACATGGACGGGATGTACCGTGCCGTGATGCAGCACCACATCAGCGCGAACCCCCCGGGGCGCGAGATAACGGCGCGAGACGTGGTCGCCGGCGAGCTGCTCCAGAGGCACCACAACATGGTGCTCGAGGACCGCGAGGCCCTGGACGGCGCTGATGCGGTGGCGGCGGAGCTCTTCCACAGGGCGGGCCTGGAAGAGCGCGAGGACAACAGCCGCAGCGGCTTCTTCATTTACCTCGACGGGGAATCGATCGAGCGGCTCTCGCGGGTGCCCGAGGGCGAGGAGCTGGCCGCCATGACGAGGGACGAGAAGGCCGCGCTGGTGTGGGAGACCTGGGTCAGGATCGTCCACTCTTACGACGACGACTCGGACGATGAGGGGTACGAGCCGCCCGAGTTCCCGTACCCCCTTCCCAGGCACCATCGACGTCTGCGACTGGGCATGTGGTTCGATCTTCTCGAAGAGTTGTCTTGCGCGGGCCTGGAAGAGTCGGGCGCCGAGGGAGAAGGACACGAGTTCTGTCCCGGAAGGGATGTCGAGTGGACGTTCTGCCCTGGCGGCATCTTCGACTTTCCGGGGAAAAGCAGGCGGATGGAGGAACTCTACGGGCCGGTGAAGCCGCGTCTTAATTCTGGAACTCTAGAGATGTCGAGATGGATGTCTTTGACACAAAGTAGTCGCGATAGCACTCCATTGTCATGCCAGGGGTCTCCTGGACACAACTATATCCAGACTCGGCAGCGTTCATCCTCAGAATCTTATTCAACGCTTACATCACGAGCGCCTACTATATGAACAGATTCTCCTGATCGAATGCCAAGTGTTGCCGGCTTGTCAATGACATTATTGCGAGTTGCTCGTGACTTGTGAGCGAGCGCACTAGGTTGTTCGCACCATGACTATCTGAGTCTAAGGGTCAGAGCAAGAACTATTTCGCTATCGTGAGCTAATACATTTCTTGGCCGACGGTATTGGACCAGTTACATTTGACAAACACCTAGTACACACCCAAACGCCATGCCAAGATGATCATCCAACCTCATCTCCAAGGCTTCGAGAGACTGTAGCTTACACTCCCACCCCAAGACACCACCCCAGATACTGACGAGAGTTGTAGGTTGACAGATTAATTACTATGTACCCAAGCAACTGTTGCCGTGGTTGGTATCTTGCCTGACAAAGGAAAGTTCATACTTCTCGTACACACCCCATTCTCTCGCCACGCCAGAGACATCACCACTTAAACACCCAAGATCTCCCTCACCTCGCTCTCCCAACCCCTCCCCGCGGCAATCTCCAACACATTCCTCCCCGACTCGTCCAGCGCACTCATATCAACCCCCGCCGCAGCGAGCAACCTCAACACCTTCGCGTCCCCGTTCTCAACCGCCTGCATAACAGCATTCCACCCGCGGTAGATCTTATTCACGTCCGCGCCCTTGGCAATCAGCATCTCGAGAATATCCGTATCATCCCCGCGGCAGCGCCTCACAGCCTTGACGATGGGCAAATGCTCTCCCGGCGCATTGATATCCGCCCCGCCCTCCTCGAGCAGGAACCGGACAATCTCCTTGTTATCCTCGCGAATCGCCGTGGTGAGCGGCGAGAAGACGCCGCCGTTCCTGTCCTCGACGCTCACGCCCGCGCCGAGGAGCAAGCGTACGCTCTCGAGGCTGTCGGCCACGACGGCCATCTCCACCAGCCCCTTGAAGGCGCGTATGTCCTTGACGGCGGGCAGGAGCTTGGCCAGGACCTGCGGCTGCTTGACGGCCATGCAGATGGGCCAGTCCTGGCCGCGGACGCTCGGGTCGGCGCCGTGCGCGAGGAGCTCGTCGACGACTTCGGTGCGGCCTTCGCGGATCGCGGTCGTGAGCGCCGTGTGGCCTTCCTCGGACCGGGCGTCGGGGCTCACGCCCTGGTCGAGGAGCCACATGAGGGCTTCCATGTTGTTCATGCGCACGGCCATCTCGATGATGCCCGAGGGCTTGTGCAGGTCCGCACCCGCGGCCACGAGGGCGGGGAGGAAGTGTGTGCGGAAGTGCGTGACGCACTTGAAGGTCGGGTATTCTGACGCGGGCAGGTTAGGGTCCGCGCCGCTGCCGAGGAGGAGCGTGACGATGTCGTGGCGGTTGTCGCGGATGGCAGAGCAGAGCGGCGTGTAGATGCCGTCTTTTTTCAGGTTGGGGCTGACGCCGGCGTCGAGGAGGATGCGCACGCTGTCGATGTTGTTGATGCTGACGGCGAGCTCCATGTTGCCGGGTGCCTTCTTCGCGTCGGCGCCGCGCGCCATGAGGACCTTGAGGCAGGCGGGCTGGTACGTCGAGGGCCAGAGCATGTGTTTGGGTCCGGGGAGGTTGGGGTTCGCGCCGTGGTCGAGGAGGGCAGTCACCAGATCGACGCGCGCCGAGGTGATGGCTTCGAAGAGCGCGGTCTTGCCCTCGCGGTTCTTCTCGTTGGGGTCCGAGCCGTAGTCGAGCATGAGGTCCACGAGGCGCCGGGGCGTGTTCTTGCTCATGCACAGGATGAGGGCCGTGTTGCCGTTGGCCATGATGTGGTTGGCGTCGCCGCCGTAGGTGAGGAGGAGCTGGACGAACTCGTACTTGTGGTCGATGATGGCCGTCGCGAGGGGGGACTCGAGGCCCGGGCCCGCCGAGAGGTTCGGGTCCGCGCCGTACTTGAGGAGCATGGTGGCGATGGGGAGGGACGAGACCTCGACGGCCGCGAAGAGGGGGGTCACGCCGTCCTTGTCGACGGAGTTGACGTCGGCGCCGAAGAGGAGGAGGAGCCGGATGCTCTCGACGTCGTGTGCCAGGACGGCGTCCACGAGGATGTGGACCTCGGGTCCTGTCTCGGTCGAGACACCACGATCCAGCAGCTGCTCTACGAGCTTGTGGTTCTTGGCGTGCACGGCAGCCACGAGGGCCGATCGGAGCGAGGCCGTCGACGCCGTGCTCTGTCTGGGCGTCCAGCGGGGCATGGTCATGGGGTCGGCCTTGAGGCGGACGACCTTGGTCGGGGACGTCAGGCCCGTCTCGATACTGCGGACGTCGTCGTATATGCTTGCGTTCTCCGTGGAGCCGAGCGTCAGAGCCAGGCCGCTGTCGTGGTGGTTGGAGCTGGGGCTGCTGCGCAGACGACGCTCAGATATGCGGTTGGGCACGGGCAGGTGGCTCGCATCGTAGGGGTCACTGTGCGACGAGAGGGTCGTGTCGTCACGTCCCATCCTGCCGTTCATGGGCCTTTGCACAGGCATCTCAAGCGGCGCCAGCTCAGAAATGGTCATGTCATCCTGCTGCGTGTGCGGCGTTCTCCTGTCGTGGAGTCTGGAATCTGGCGTCCTCGCGAGGCCGTAGATAGGGCCCCCGTGTTCCGAGGTGCTCTTGTGACTCCTGTTCGAGATGGAGGCGCGTCGTCGGGCCTCGGGGGTATCGAGGGCGATCTCGTTGAGGTTGAATTCGGACGTGGACATCTTCTCGAGCGGCGAGGGGGCGCGCAGGTGCGGCGCGGCCGAAGACACGGGGAACCGGGGAAGTGCAGGCAGGGGAGCCTCCTCAGTGTCAGCGACGGGCCTGACCTCGTGCGAGACGTGGTTGGCCTCGAAGGACTTTGCCTTTGTGATCTTGACGGTGCCGGCGCCCCTCTTGTTCATCCTGTCGAGGGCGGCCGAGAGGTTGGCGTAGCCGTTGCCCACGGCGTCGTCGTTCTTGTTGTTCCCGCCGAGCGACCACTGGAAGACGAGCGAGCTCATGCGCAGGGCGTCCCTGATCTTGCGGAGTGACTCGCGCATCTTGAGGATCTCCTTGTCGGCGCGCATCATGCGCCAGCCGCGCGAGATGCGGCCGAGGCCGCCCTTCTTCTCGTACTCGAGGAACTCGAACATCATGTGGTCGAGCACCTGGAAGTCGGCGTTGGTCTGGCGGAACTTTGCGTCGAGCTCCTGGACCATCTCGGCGGGGAAGTCCTGGTGCGTCCTGCTGGCCTCGGCGAGGCCGGCCTCGATGGACCAGAGGTGGCGGCACGTGTCGAGGAAGATCTCGGCGAGGTCGCGGAAGCCGTGCGGCTGGTGCTTGACCTGGGTGAGGAACTCGAGCATGCGGACCGAGATGTTGTTGCCGAGGAGCGTGGCCTTGGTGCAGTAGTCCAGCGTCGTCTCCTTGGGCTTGGCCCCGTTTCTGGAGGCCATGGTTGCCACTGTCGCCATGGCTGGTGTTGACGCCAGGGCAGGATGGGGTTCGGTCAAAGGATGTAGTAGTGAGACTGAGGTGAACGCCGAGGCCTGGGGAGCGATGTGCTTTCTAGAAGCACGAGGACACGAAACCACGGACTTCTGGCGCTGCAGAAGAATACCACGGGAAACAGAGCGAAGCTCCCCCTCCCGGCTGGGCATCAGACGGGAGCTGTCTCATTTATCTCCTCCACCACCCATGTCTGGAACATCAGCTCGCACAAGCCTTGTCGCCACCACTAACCGACGATAACTAATGGACCGGGGGGCCTCCTCCTGGGCGCGGCTTCTCTTCACGGTCTAGTCTGTATAACAGCACAGGGAGGCGTATAGAAGAAAGCACGGCGTGCCCGGCGAGGCCCAGGTTGATCGGGCAAATCGCGGAGATCCCACGCGGTGGACGGGCAGGGAACCACAGGCCAGCCACCAGTGACAAGACACGGCCAGGCCAAGAGCCGAACCTGGCAGGGACCACGACCTCGACGACGGCGTGTCCCAACCATCACCTGGGCGGACGAACTAGCGCAAGGCACGGTCTGGACTTGGCAGGCTAGAGGACATGTTTGCAGGCGCTAGAGCCTCGCTTTGACGATTCACCACCCGCTGGCACCGGCGCGGCGGACATTGGGAGAGGGGCTGGCTGGCCAGTCAACCTGTGAGGTGTGATGTGCCAGGCCTGCCCGGGGCAAGGATGGGACTTCCGCGATGGTGTTCAGCCGCGCACGCGAGCGCGGCGGACGAGATGAGTTGACGGGGTCTTGGCGGCGGCGCCAGAAGAAAAGTAGTTGGCCGAGCCCTCGGTCATCCCATCCCTTCCACGTGCGAACCCGCTGAGGACGTGTCTGTGTGGTTGGAGAAGCTCATATGGCAGCTAAAACAAACTCGCACGAGGGCGCCTCGTGTGTAAGCGTGCTCTAGTGTGGCGCAGAAGAAAGCTGGGAAACTGGGTTATCGTACGGTTGGCGGGCAGGTGAGAAGTGACCGATCGGAAAGAAGCATCAGATTTGCGAGATCCCCCACAACGGGTATGCAGGGAGCACAAAGAGAGCCTGGCAGGGCCGCCTGGGAGGGCTGTTTGGTGAGGCTCGGGGACGGGGCCAGGGGCTGGGCTCTGCACCCCTTTTCTTTTTCCGCATGACATCTGAGTTGTGGCCTGCAGGATGGGAGGGAGTTTGGGTGCAAGCCTAGAGCATTTTCATCGTAATGGAATTAATCAAATACCGCTTCTCCAGCTCCAGCACTGGCAACGTGTCCTGCCATCCAATACCACCATGCTATCAAGCTATTTCCCGCGTCCAGCGATTCGGATGAGAGACCGGGTCAACTAGAGGCCATCTCACTAGGCGGTCTAGTGCCCCTTTGTCCTCCCACCCGTCTGCTGTGCTCGGACGTCGTGACCAGGGGCTACCCCTGACGGTTCCCGGCGGCGTCGTCGCAGACGCCTCGGACGCGTCTGGACCATGCGCGCCCGAGTCGGGAGGCACCCACGCAAGCCACGCGCGCACGGCGAACCCCATTGCTTCTTCGGGGGCCTGGGGCCATGTGGAAAAAGCACGGCTGTCATCTGTCAGTTGCTTGCTTCTGGGGAAAGCAAGGTGCTGACGACGAGTTTGCACCACCATAGCCGTGTGAGCCGAGCGAGACAGACAGACAGACAAGAAGTCCATGACGACGAGGTTCATCTCGCTTGCATCGACCCGTATTTACCAGTTCTCTTGTTTGTTCCGACCCCTCCAACGCTCGGAATCCCTGTAGCTGAAATGCACTGTAGATCCCAGGCCCGGAGGCATCACCCCTGTCTACCCTCGGCCTCTGCTGTCACTCGAAGTACGCCACAAAGACTACCACCACGGACGGCACAGGTCGCTTTTTGGTCACAGAAGCCGATGAAGCGTGGGTTAGTGGCGCATCCGCCGTCTGTGCCCGCCGATCACCAATGCACATCTCGGAGACAGAAGGCGGCCGTTGTAACCCAAGGCCAGGCCTGTCCGACGTCCATGGAGCGCCTCACCCAGGGCCGAGTGCACCCGTCGCGTCTCGTCTCGAACCTGAGTCGTGCGCTTTTTTTCACGAGGTGTCTTGTCTCTAGAGTCATCTCCAAGACAAAGAAACTAGTCCCAGCGGGTTGGATTAGTTGCGTCCCAAAGGTCTGGGCTCGGCGCCTCCACGTGCGAGGACCACATCCCCACGATGCACTCGTCGGGTCGAGAACAGACTCTCCGGCACCCGAGGGTTGAGGCACTCGAAATCAGGCAATCTTATGTATTTTTGGTCCACCTCCCCTCCCCGTAGTTCGCGCCCGGCCCGCCAAGCGGCAGCCACCGCGGCGCCGCCGAGTCATGATGTATAGGACCCCTTCCTTTTGCTATAGGCCTCTCTGCAACAGCCGCCGGGCACCTGCAGAGGCTGAAGGACACATCGCCCGGGATACATCGCCCGGCAGCGTTGCACCGTCTGACACCATCCTCCCGTCTGTAAGTACGCTGCATCCCACCATCAAGCCACTCTATCCGTGACGAGCGCCGCCGCCCCGACCCTCTGCGCCTCGGCGTTGAGCGCGTCCACCTCGGCCTGCACCAGCGGGATCCCCGTCCTCTCCCTCTCCTCCTGCGTCAGCTGCTCCATCTCGCCGGGGAAGTAGATGCGCTCGACGCCCGCCGCCTTGTCGGACCCCACGACCCGTTCGTACAGATACTGCATGCGCTCCCTGAACTCGGCCAGGTCCATGAACAGATCCGGCTTGATCGCCACCAGGAAGTGTCCCACGTCCGACGCCCTCGACGGGTCATACGGGTTCGTGACGTGCCCCGCGTACGCGCTCCCCGACAACACCCCCGAGAAGACATCCATCATCACCGCCAGGGCCGACCCCTTCGGCCCGCCCATGGGCAGCATGACCCCGCCCAGCGCCGCCTCCGGATCCTCCGTCTCCCTCCCCTCGGCATCCAGCGCCCAGCCCTTGGGAATCGTCTCCCCGCGCCGCTTCGCCTTGTAAATCTTCCCCCGCGCCGCCACGCTCGGCGCCATGTCCAGGATGAATGGCCTCCCTTCCTGCCCGCCCGGCGCCCCGCACGCAATAGGCGACACGCCGAGCAACTTGCTCTTCCCGCCCCAGGCCGGCAGCGCGGGGCTCGAGTTGGTGAAGACGAGACTCATCATGTCCGCGTCCAGGGCCTGCTGCACGACCCACGCGCTCATGCCGAAGTGGTTCGAGTGCGCGACGCTGCTCATGCCGATGCCGTAGGTGCGCGCGGCCTCGATGGCGGCGCCCATGCCGGCGTGCGCGGCCACGAAGCCGAAGCCGTTGCGGCCGTCGACGTGCGATACGACGGGGGTGATGTTCTTGACGAGGGGGGTGGCGGCGGGGTCCAGGACGCCTTGGCGCACGCGCTCCATGTAGGAGGGGATGCGGTTCATGCTGGGTACGTCAGTGATGGGTTCGTGGTTATGGGGGGAGAGACGTACCCGTGCGTGTCCACGCCGCGGAGGTCTGCGGCGACGAGGCACCGGGCGACTGTTGCTGCCGAGGCGGGCGGGACGCCGTTGCCGGCGAGGACGGCCTCGACGAAGCGCCGGGCGTCTGCGGCGGTGACGTGGAGCTTGGGTGCTGCTGCTTCGGCCATTGTGAGGTGATTTGCGACTTTGTGATGTCTGCGATGTCTGTAATGAGTCTGAGATGTGTCTCGTGAGTACACACTCATGTAGGTTATGAGTTCACGATGGATGACGGGGAATCCCCGCGCGGGCAAACTCCGCTGGTGGGAGGACGGAGTGTCTCCGCCGGCTTGACTCGGCGTGCCCTCGAGTTTTCCGGGCTGTAAACCAGTGGAAGGGACCGGTAAGACACCACTTGACCACTAAGACTCGCTAAAGCCGCCGAGCAGTGCGACAGTCGGCAGATTGGAGAGCTTGCCGTCCGAATTCTGCATGGCATCCTCAGCCCCTGCACTAATGCTTCAACTACACTCCGGTTAGCTTGGGCAGCGACGTCGGCATCCCCTCAGCACCCATCTTCGGCCTGCCAGACACATCTCGCGTAATTACATGGAAAAGCAGCGGCGAAACCATCAACTCCGTCTTGAAGCCGGGCTCGATGCAGATCGTCATCAAGCAAATCACGGTTCGATGGTGTAGTTGGTCATCACGTCAGTCTAACATCTCCGGATAGTTCCACTGAAGGTCGGGAGTTCAAACCTCCCTTGAATCATTGCTTTCACTTTTGCCCTTTCAACTTTTTGACCCCACTGTCACATACAACAGGATTTGATTTAGTGACTGGCCTGCGTTACCTTTATCCAGTATTGTAGGACAAGTACATCGGGTCGTGGTCGTGATGGGCTGTTCGCACATGGCCGGTGAACTAGACGCATCGCAGCACCGACTGACACAATATCCCATCTCTTACAGGCTGCATCAGAGCGGCCTTCCTTGATTATCGTGGTCGCCATTAGAAACAGTCTCGTCCTCGGCACCACCATCCGTGTCTCGTAGGTACTCGGCCTGCAAGTCTGTAGTGCCATCTTCACTCGCCGTGGCGTGATTCTAACTCTCCGTACTAGCAGGGCTCGATACATCTTGCGTGACTTGTTCCGTCAGCTCAGCGATGCTAAACAACAACGAAGAACTTACGAGACAAATCTCTTATGGCACGCATTAAGTCAAATGGCTGCGCCAGCCGCTTGGACCTGGCATCTTCTCGGGCCTTGGGGAAGGCGGACATAACAACATCATGATACCAAGTTTCGTGCTTCTTGATATCTTCCCAGGACCATGTTCCGATGACTTCTTCGCCGGAGACCTCCCAGAGACAGAGATAGTGGTCTTTGAGGTATTCGTTCCATTTACTATATCGTTTGGGAATCTCGATGCCGTAGTGTTGCGCTTCGGCGGAGAACTCCAGGATTGGCAGTCCACGGTCAAAGCGGATATTCGGATCGATAGCCTTGAGGAATTGAGACCCTCTGTTGCCCTTATAATCTCTCATACCGGCAAGCTTTTGGAGAGCCAGTGCTGACGACGTGAAAGAGATGTACGGCGTCGGCTCCCATTTTCCATGGTCGAGATGTGTGGCGAGCGTGTCTTTCCGGGACTGCTTCGTGTCGAGACGTTGGCAAGGTGCTCTTGACGCCATGCGATTGTTATCATCTGGCTGACTGCCGGACACTTCATCCCATATTCTCAGAAGTGGCTTGTCGAAACGTTTGGAACTGGAGTGGACACGCCATGGGTGGTCATTCTCCTCTTCTTTGAAAACGTTACTCGACTCGGGCCTCAGTAGAGTGTTCACCATCTGGGCGTCGAGAACATCGGTTCGATCGCTGGCATTCGAGCCCCTCTGTTGTAGTTCGTCCATACTGGGGCTAGAGGGGGGGATGACAAGTGTACCACTCATGGCTTTAATGCGTAGGTCTCGCGGGTGCAAAAAGAAGTGGGCAGATCGGACAACCGGCCATCACAAATACAAGTTCGAGAGCATGGGGATGCATCATCCAATCAAGCCCAAATGTTCCATCCGATTCCATCGAATATGCAATCCTACATACCCCGCACTGCCTCACCGAGAATTTCCAACGTCTGCGAGGCTCGATGCTGTTGGCCGAGGTCTCGTGAGAGGTGCCCGGTGCCGGCCGAGAGGTTGGGCACCAAGGTTACTTCTGGGGGCCGAATCGACAGCGACTGCCGCCGTATCGAACGGTTAAGCCTAGCTGTAACGTGTATTTTGTCGCGTGCTCACTTTGAAAGTCTCGTTTCCCAAAGTACGTGAGATTCGACATCTGCCCTCATCAGCACGTACACGAAGATCCCCAGGCCTTGTTGTTTATGAACCAAGAATACATACTCGTTGAATGGTATTGAGAGTATGATCTACCAGCTTATTTGGATCAGCTTCATGTCAACCTCTAATGTTACACATGCCCTCTTCGAACACCACACCTTAGCATCCCACACCTCAGCATCCCACACACCCGCCTCCCTACAACGCCCCATCATCAGACTCCCCCGGCCCTGCAGCCGTCAAAAAGTCAAAGTCGGCCCCAAGCTCCGCCTGGTTGACATTCCGCATATACAACCCCCGATACCCCCGAATCCTCTTCCTCGCCGCCCACGGCCCAGCCCCCTTCCCCTTCGCCCCCTCCGCCTTCCTCTCCTCGATCCTCCTCCGTATCTCCTCCTCCCCGACCTCGATCCGTATAACCCTCGCCTCAACATCACACCTCACCAGATCCCCATCCCTCACAACCCCGAGCACAGACCCCGGATCCGCCGCCTCGGGCGAGACATGCAGCACGATCGTCCCCCCTGCCGTCCCGCTCATCCGCCCGTCCGATATCCTCAACATGTCCGTGACGCCCTTGGCCGCCAACTTGCGCGGTATCGGAATCATGCCCGCCTCCGGCATGCCAGGGTTCCCCACGGGCCCGATGTTCTGCAGCACCAGCACGCTGTCCGCGTCGACGTCCAGCGCCGGGTCGTCGAGGCGCGCAGCCATGTCCGCGGCGCCCGCGAATACGACCGCGCGACCCGTGTGCTGCAGCAGGCGCCGGTCCTTGGACGCGCTGGCTTTCATCACGGCGCCGCCTGGCGCTAGATTCCCGCGAAGCACGACGAGGGAGGAGGCCGGGTACAGCGGGTCGTCGAAGGCGTGCAGGCAGTTGACGGGACTAGAGCGCGGCACGGGTATGAAGGGCGTGTTGTCCATTTCCTCACCGAGCGTGCGCCCCGTGACGGTCATGGCGCCCAGGTGCAGCAGCGGTCTCAGCTCGCGCAGCAAAGCGTGCATGCCGCCCGAGTTGTGGAAGTCCGTCATGTAATTCTCCCCGCTGGGCTTGAGGTCCACGAGCAGCGGCGTCCGGCGCCCGATCTCGTCGATGGTGTCGAGAGTTATGGTGCCTGCGACGGCCGGGTGTCGGCCTATGATGGCCATGAGGTGCACCACCGCGTTCGTCGAGCCGCCGATGGCCTGGAGGACGGTTATGGCGTTGAGGAACGACTCGCGCGTGAGGACTTCCTGCGGCAGGAGTTTCTTCTTGAAAGCCGCGACGGCATTGGCGCCCGTTGCCTCGGCGATGCGCAGCCGAGCGGAGGAGACGGCAGGTGCCGTTGCGCCTTTGAAGGGCATCATGCCGAGGCCCACGAGGATGCAGGCCATTGTGCTCGCGGTGCCCATGACGCCGCACGTGCCGGCCTACGCTGTCAGTTGCTTGCTTCTCACCAAACACCAGAAATAGGGAAAAGGGCCGCCTTACCGTCGGGGCCAGTTCCTCGTTGATGGCGGATATGTCCTCGATGTCGATGTTGCCGGCGCGGTAACTCGCCCAGTTGTTACGGCAGTCGGTACAGGCGCCGATGCGCACGCCGCGGTGGCTGCCGGGCATCATGGGGCCGGTCACGAGGTGCAGGATCGGCTTGTTGGCGGAGATGCCGCCCATGAGCTGCGCGGGGACGGTCTTGTCGCAGCCTACGGCCGTCAGACATCACTACACTGCAAAAGACACTCGGGACCAAACAGGCAAGGCAACTCACCCCCGATCAACACGACCGCATCGCACGGCTGCGCCTTGATCATCTCCTCCGTGTCCATGCTCATCAGGTTCCGGAGATACATGCTCGTCGGCGACGCGAAGGACTCGTGAACGCTAATCGTCGGAAAATCGATGGCCAGGCCGCCGCTCAGCTGCACGCCGCGCTTGACGGCCTCGATGAGCTGGGGGATGTTGGCGTGGCATGGGTTGAAGCTCGAGTACGTGTTGACAATCCCGATGATGGGGCGCGACAGCGCATCCTCGCTGTAGCCGAGGGCCTTGATGAAGACCTTGCGCAGGAAGAGGGAGAAGTGCGCGTCGCCGTAGGAGGTGAGGGTCTGGCGGAGGCCGGTGGCCGAGGGGGGGATTGGTGTTGAGAGGTCGTAGTCGGAGGCGGGCTGGTTGGACTCGGGCTGGGCCGAGGCCGCCGGGTCTTGGTTCGTACTCATCTTGATGTCTGACTTGTCTCGGTGTCCGGTATGAAGTGAAAAGACCGACACCTCATGGACGAGGTCGACGGAAGACCGCCTTACATATATCACATCCCGGATTGGCGGCCACATGCGGGGAGCGGATGCATGTCGTGATCGGCGTCGTTGTGGCTCCGGCCGCGGCGTTTCTCCGCCTGCTTTTCCGGCCGACGGATTCCTCCCGCAGCGATACCCCACAGCAACTGAACAGAGGCCAAGCTTCTTTGCATATGTACTGTACTTCGGCCTACATCTACACTGGCCGACAGCCGCTACCGCTAGCATCACGACTCGGCCAACACCCTAAAGATGGGATACTCATCCCCCACATCGACATGAAGCAGCCCAAAAGTGACAAACGACTCGGCGACCTCGGGCTCCAGGCAGATAAACGCCAGCGCCGCGTTCTTCTGCCGCGTACTGACCCTGAAGCTCCCCGCCCGCAAATGCACCTCCTTCTCGTGCGCCTCCGTCGTCACCCTGTTCCGCACGAGCCCCTCGTACCACGACCCCTCGAGCGCCGACGACGTGATGTTGTACGCCTCCACCGTGCCGCGGTACTCGTACGGCAGCGTCTCTACCTCGAGGCCCTGGATCGCCAGCTTCTCGGCCAGGTCGGCGCGGTTGCGCGGGATCAGGTACGCCTCCGGCCGGGCGCGCGTCAGGTTCGCCGTCGCGGGCGACGAGGACAGGAACTCGACGGGCACCTCGACGACGGAGCCGTTGCGCGTATCCACCATGGTGAAGGTCCGGTTCGTGCTCTCCTGGTAGTCTGTCAGGACGATGTCGTCGTTTCCTTGGATGAAGTCCGCGATGCTGTCCTCAATCGTCGACAGCACGTGGTCGGCGTTCTGCTGCGCGATGTCGAGGATCGCCTCGAGCATGACGAGGGCCGTGGCCACGCGGCGCTGGAAATGCTGGTCCGCGAGACGGATGCCCCGCAGCTCGACCAGAATGGCCACGGCCTGCGTCAGGCCGTACGCGTTCCGTCCGGATGTCGGGCTCGTCACGGCCTCTTCGAACACGATGGGCGCGCCCAGCGTCTCGTTGGTCTGGCCCGTCACGTACGGGTTCCAGCGGAGGCCCTCGGCCTCGAGGCGCTCCCCAACGCCGGCGGAGAAGAGGTCCTCGGTCAGGTTGCGGATGTTCTCGTGGGTGTTGAGGTTGCGGCCCGAGGCGATGAGCGCGTCCTGCCCGTGACGATAGACGCCGCCGTAGATGCGGCTGGCCGTGTACTCGTGCATGTCCACGACGATGTGGGCGTTCCATGCGTTGATGAACTTCTTCAGGTCGCGGGACTGCTGCCTGACGAGTTTAGTGTGCTCGCGGTTGGGGTCGATGTTGGTTGCCAGCTCGCGTTGGAAGCTGCGCATGTTAGCATAGACGCTTTGTGCAGTTCGTGAAGCAAGACCTACTAGGCAACACCATCGGGGTTGTAGCGCGGCAGGATCAAGATGTCCATCTTCTCGAGGAGGGACGACGTCCAGGTCTGGTTGGCATCCATCTTTCCGAGCAGCGCCAGGATGCCCTGGTCACCCGCGGGTTCATTGCCGTGGATGGCGCCCTGGATGTAGACGCGCAGCTTGGAGGAGCTGTTCGCCGCGACGGATCCTTGCGAGTCGCTGGTCAGAACAACATAGGGGAATGCACGACCCTCCTCCGACAGGAAGTCCGCGACATGGTAGTTGAGCCAGTCGTTGTTCGCGGCCAGGGAACGGATAAAGTAGTCTGGCGGTCAGTCAGTCGGGCGTGCGCCACAAGAAGAAGCAATACTGACTCACCCAGAGTAGCATCGTCCGTTGGCCCCGACGTGCCGTTGGCAAAACCATCGGGAATCGTCTCCGGGTTGAGGAAGGCCGGTGACAGAAGTTCAATGTCGACATCTTGGTAGTTGCGGGAGATAGCCTCGTTGTCTCGTTCAACCGGGGCGTGATTCCATCCAAGCTGCACCTGAGCAAGGGCACCAGTGGTTGAGCCCAACAGGGCAAGCTGCAATGAGGAGAGCATCATGACTTTTGCAAGCGTGGGAGACCTGGAGGCAAGGGCATGAGATGATCTGCCAGGTCGAGCATCCGAGTGCCTCTTTATACTTGATCTCGAAGCAGCCCGTTGCACGACCACGAGCGACTTCGGCCTGACCATCCAAGTCTGGATCCCGAACGACAGCAGCACCGCTCCATCATCGCCGCCGAGATCAGCGCGCATGCAGCCTGGGCGCTGATGTCGTCACTGATGCATCCCAGCACCGGCGCTGATCGCACCGCGAAGCAGGGCAGTGCAGCGCATCGCGATGGAGTCGTGATAGGGCCCCTCGTCTGGACCGATGTCTATGGGCCAACTTTATCTTGGGGACATCAGCGCCATACTCAGGAAGGCAGGTCACCTGGAAGATGGGGAAAGCAGCGGGGTGATGAGGGGTGAAGATCATCGCCGTTGCGTTGCCAAGCCTGCCCCGCGCCTGGCGGCATCCATCGTGGTGTGTATGGGAGGGAGCTAGCATCGTTGCTTGCTGTGCCGGCGAATTCTCCGATATGGTGCATGGGCAGCATGAGAGTATGACAAATCGCCATGCCGGGCACATGGGCTTGGTGCTCGCCTTGGTGTTGTCCTGAGTGCATTGTCGGCGGTAACCTCCCCATCGCCTGGATATTTGGACCTGCAGGAGATGTGAGCGTCAGGAGGCGTGTGAACAGTGTATGACTCTCACCAAAGATTCGCCGTTTCATGAACCAAGTGTTTCCGCGGCGTACCGCTGCAGGATGTGGCGCGGTTCGTGTAATCGCAGTCAAATAGTCGTTTGCCTTGTGATTCCAATGGTCATCATCTTACGGCGACGTCCAGATGTCATTGACGAGGCCAATCAGCTACAAGCAGCTTCCTCTTCTGTTTGCTGCTTGTTCCTAGTTCGGATGGATCGACAAGATGATACTGTGTAACCTAGGTAACCATATCATGATGCGAGGAGATGGCCACCATGGGGAGATCGGGCTCTTCGCCCTGCCTATATCAAGCCGTCCGCTGGGCTTTGCCCCAGTCGAACTTGCACCTCAAAACGTCCATCACAGCCTTGAGCCCACTCATAACGAAATCTCCGTCATGTTGTCATGCTTCGTCTGCGAGAGGATGCGGACTAGGCGGCCCGACAAGCACGGCAACCGGCAAGACTCGGCCACGCAGCGGTGCATCCTCTGCAACAAGGACTACTGCGACGATCACAGAGGTGTCGAGCCGAATGTATGCGAGGTCAACCATGAAGTGTACTACAAGAACCACCCGCAGAGGGAGAACATATGGCCCTCGACGGAGGCGAGGTCGAAGGCCCTGGCTAAGAAGTCGGGAGGTGGCGTAGGTTTTCGCGAGATGCCCTTGGATTCGGTTGTTGACTTTTTTCTGCAGTCATCGTCTCACGACTGAGTCTTTCGGCCGAGATGGTATCTCCGAGTAACTGCCAACGGCGTTGGTTCGGTGTGGTCGTTGTCGGATGACGGGATGACGAGAGGCGTTTGTCATCCGCATGTCTCTGGACCGAGGGCAAGTCCCCTGTATTCTTGTTGAGACGGTGGGAATAGAGTGATGCAACCTCACCGTCATGTACGCCTTTCGTGACAGATGACAATCTGAGAAGTGAAGAGGAGGTGTTCATGAGGAAGGAAAAGTGGCAGGGAAGTGGCTACGAATCAAGCCACGGGAGTAATCACATGACGCCCAACACGAAAACTCTCAGGCAAGGCGCCTTCCTCATCTTGTAGGCTAAGGTGAATGAGGAAGCCACTTGACTGCTCCTTCCTCCTACAGGTCGGGGAAGGCGCGGAGGGCGGACAAGGCGCCTTCCATTCCATATCACATCACTCTCTCTGGGCTCTTATCATGGGCTTCCTGACCAAGCCACGAAAAACTCTTCTTCAACACTTTACTGCGAGGTTCTTTCGTATAAGTTTTACCCTCGCCTCGTCATCACAAGGAGCATCCCTTTTGGACCCGTTCTATCTCCCCCGGAATATCGCCCTTCTCTTTCACAACCAACTGATCCAACAGAAGACTCGACACCCCGACCACCACCCTCCACCCACCATGACGAGCCTCTGCTTGCCCTCCATCCCGGCCACCCCGGCCAACGAGGTTCGGATCAAGAATGAGCTCCAGTTGAGCTGCTCCTTCTTGTGCACGGTTGGCTCTGTGGGCTACAGTCTTATCGAATTCACCCGTGTCATCACCATCCTATGGAACTCAGGCCACCTCGAGGATTGGACCATGACCCCTAAACCCGGGGTTTCGCCCGGGTGGCTCACGAACGGCGACCACAGGATGACCGTTGTTGAACACAAGGCAAGAAATACGGACCTGCCGCTGTCCAGGAACTAACGAGAACCACAGATCATCCTGACGCACAAGCACAGGCCAACCGTCACTCGTTCCATGGCCGAAAGTGAACTGCAGGAGCTCGCTGGCCACATCAGCCGTGGCAAAGGCCTCGGCTCGACCCTGTTCAAGAGGGCTGGCAACCTCTTGGTCTGGCGGCTGCTTCTCGCCAGCCGGGACACCGCCATCACTCACGACATATGGGGCTTCAAATCCGGGTGCGTTACCCTCTATCGACCTCGAAAAAATGCGATTTCGGAGGTCGTTGACCTCAGTTCCAAGGTAGGTCCGCTCTGGACCCGGAAAGATGGCATGACTGACTTGTCGGATCAGAGTCTCCAAATGCTCATACACCCTCCCGACGACGCGGGCAATGTGTTATATGACTACGAGTACTCCATCTTCAGCAGGGACTTTGGAACGATGGAGACCAAAGTGAACAAGGCCACCCAGGACATTCTCGGATTCGGCATGTCTCCCGTGTTCGCCGCAGCAAGGGCAAAAGAATTCCAAGAGCGCATCAAGACGATGAACCAGTTGGACAGGAAGCTGCTGGCCATGATGATGGTCGCGTGTAAGAGAGAGCTCGGCATGAACATTGTCGAAGACAAGTGGGAACCCACTGTGGACGAAAAGGCCGAAGAAGGAAGCATCGCCACGCTGGTCGACAGCGACGACGAGTCTGTGGATGAGAAGAAGGGCGTCACCAGGACGGCAACGGCAGCGAAGCGGGCTGGCATCTTTGCGCGAATGAAGACGTGGCGACAGAAGAAGCGCCAGGCAAAGGCCAGTGCCGTGCTGGAAGTCCAGATCAGCGAGATTGAGAAGAAGCTGTTGAACAGTAGGCATCACAACGCAGTTCCTCCGACGTCATGCTAATAGTGGACAGTGTGCGACAAGTCGACCAGAATCACGAATTTCTACCTCGTCACCCTGATGCTGTACGCGCAGGTGTACCAGGACCAGGCCAAGTTCATCTCCCTCTTGCGGTCGGCAGACGAAGACTGCGGCTTCGGAAACCTGCGCAACTGTTTGAAGACGTTCCAATACGACGTTACCAAGTTTATCGTGCCCGGCAAGGAGAGCAATGCAATCGGGTGCGCGCTGGGCGTTGCGACGGCGGAGTTCGAGAAGGCCCAGAAGACGCACGTCAGGGAGATGAAGGAGCTCTACGGGTTGATCCAGCAGGCGAAGCTGACGCGAGCTGCGACGAAAAACTGATGTCGGGGAATATGCCTGGCGGCTGGGCCGAAACCCAGCGAGGGCTCATGGGGCAAGGTCGGAATGGCCTCATGGAGGTGGGGAGGGAGTGAGAAGGATGGGACGGGTGGGGATACTTCCCCAGATGCTGGGGTGAGCGTGACAGGTGGCGGGTGGCAGCTCGGCCATGCCATGTGGGGACAGCATCACTCTGGATGATGGAGGGAACAGTTGATTCTATATTTTCAGAGATCGTAATTCGCAAGCAATCTGGTTGCACATATGGGCGGAGCCAACTGATGGGAATGCATCTGACGCGATATCACGAGGAATAACAACAGCAAGCGAGATGCGAAGGCAGAGGCAGGGGTTGGGAGGGCAACATGGGCAGAGATAAGAGGACGGGGAGCAGGGGACGACCGCCTACAGCGTAACGGTGGGAACGAAGAGGCGCAAGAGGCGCAAGCAATGAAAGTGAGAGAGGGAATAAGGTGCCCAAGGCAATAGGAGGAGAGTGATGGAAGTAAGGTAAGGTAGAGCAGGGTCAGGGGATGCGCTGATTTGTTGAAGCGGCGCGCGTGCTGTCGCATCTCCGTCGCATTGCGCCTCGCCTCATTCTGACCACCACGCTCTCCCGCTCTCTCCGTCAACAACACCTTCCACAACACATCCTCGCCATCCTCCGCGTCGCCAGTCTTTCTATTCCTGTCGCCTTTTATTGTCGAATCCATCTGTGGAATTTTTAGAGCAGTGCCGCTCTCCAGACGACCTAATGTGAGTCCCCAGAGCTGTCGCATCGCATCTTCCTCCGGCGCATCATCCCCCGGCGGCACGACCGGCGCGTCTTCCCGCGCGAAAGCACAACAACACCCTCCCGACGTCCTGTCACTGACTCTCCAATCGCAGACCCGACTACCCCGACCCCTACCTCAGTTAAAATGGCCCGCGAAGGAACCCGCTCGCAGACCGGCAACGCGCGCCCCCGCGTCTTCACGACCGTCGACACGGAGCCGACGATCGCGCGCAAGTCCGCGCCCAAGACGAAGACGAAGAAGACGACGGCGACGGCCAAGCCCGCGGGCGTGACGAAGAAGCCGGCGAAGAAGGCGAGTCCGGCTGCGAAGGTGCGTTACCCGGGGGGGAGAGGTGCTCGAGAGAAGGCAGAAGCTGACACTGTACAGGCCAAGGCTGCCGTGAAGAAGGTGGCCAAGCCCAAGACGAAGAAGGCCGTCGCTGCTTAGTGTGGCTTCGAGATGGTGGTGCCAACGAAGGTGCGTTCCATTGCCTGCGAAGCCCAACAGAACGGCGAGATCGGGAGGTGCAGCGAGATGAGTGCTGAAACTGACATGTGCAGGCCAAGGCTGCTGTGAAGAAGGTGACCAGGCCTGAGACGACGAAGGCTGTTGTTTCTTGGTGTGGCTTCGAGATGGAGGTGCCATAGGGTCAGAAGGGATGCGTCGTGCTTTGATTTTGTCGGATACCTCTTCGTTTGTTTGCGTTGGGCGTGGGAGGTCGCTGCCTGCAAGTCGTCCTGTTCTGTCGCGGGGGGGATTCGACGCCTCGCCGTTTGTGTCGCGTTTTGGGTCGGTACATGTCTGATCAATGCTATTATTCCGCTGCTGGATTGGGTGCAAGAGATGTACGAGTGCTCTCGTGAGGACGACAGGCCCTGCTGTATCGCCACCAGGACCACCAGCATACCTACCGGCATCAGCTCAGCTAACAGTCGACCTCAAGTACCGGGATGCCCTCCTGGACCGAGACCAATAACATATGTAGCCACCATCGCTAGCTCCCCCATGACGTGAGGCGTGAACGTTGACAGCTCCAGCCTCGAATCGGGCATCGTCCCGGGCTCGACCCCTCATCATCGCGCCCAATCATCCTACACGCGTGGAGGAGCACGAGACGGCCACGACGGGGGATATAAAACGGCTGAAGCCGTCTGACTGCCTCTCATCGATCCTGGCCGCAGCGCAATCCACATCGTGCAACTCTCGTGAATCGCATCTCTCGTAGACTTTCAGGTCTCTACTTTAACCACCGAACGCACCCAGAAGCAAAATACTACAAGTACCTTGTCGTGTACGATGCCCGCCTCAGCATCCGCCAAGGCCAGATACCAAGCCGTCCTCGACAACCCTTTGCGGCGCGATGTGTCCCGTACGCTGTAGCCCTCGTGAGAGTGGGGAGTCGGCGACTGACGGTGCCAGATTACAAGAACAGGGAGTGCGCGACGCGGTCGCCGTCGTCGGGGTCGCTGGAGACGAATGCCATGACGCGGAGGCCGAGTGCGAGCAGTACGGGCGGCGGGGTGAGGGGCTTTATACGGGCGTGGATGAATGGGGCTGCTTGTTAGGTCTGAGGTCGAGATCGAGATGATGGGGAGCTTGTCCTGATGTTTTGGTGAGGCTGTCTTGTGCTGGAAGAGTGCTGGAGGATCTAAATTGTGAAGAAGAACGAGTTTTGGGCGCGAGACGTACTTCAAGTTCAATTTGTATCTGGTCAGTGGCGTCACGCCTTCAGCAATAATGTCGACCTAGACTGCATCGACGACAGAACAAGGTCTCGTTCATAACATGATCCTCCTGCTCGTCATTCCATTCCCTGCTTCACGTCCCTCGGCACTTGGGCAAACAAGCAAACATCAGGGTTCTCCCCGGCCCACGACGCTCCCGACAGCGCCCAGCCCCCATGTGGAGAATCCAGCCAGGCACCCCGGACAAAGAGGCTCTAGCGGGCACTACGGGGCACCATCCCCAGGGACCTTCCCATCTTCAGGGCTCCGTCACTTCAGTTCACGACTGCAGCGTAACCTCTCCGAGTCACAGATGCCGCGCCATGAGGGAGACGGACGACCAGACCGCCCCGGCCGCGCCCGCGCCGACGGGGCCGCTCGTCGCCGACGAGGTGAGTGGACCTCGGGAGGCGGTGCCGGGAGAGGGAGCTGACACCCCGCAGGCACTCCAGGCCGACTCGAGCGACGTCGACTCGGCGCTGGGCATGGTACAGCCGCTGCCACCATGATGCGCCGGTAATGCGCGCTGACAGCTGGCCAGGGAACGGAACAGGGCGGCTCCACGAGATCGATCCAGTCGAGCATCCTGCGGTATCGCGAGGAGCACGGCAGGCGGTACCACGGGTACAAGTCGGGGAGTGAGTGTTGTCGCCCGAGGTTGGGGGGATGTCGCTGACGCGCGCAGTCGGATATGTCATGCCGAACGATGAGGTGAGTCGCCCGCCGTGAGAGGGGCCATGCTCATTAGGAGGGGGCCATGCTCACCGTGAGCAGCTGGAACAGGACAGGCTGGGTATGTTCATTGCAGCAATGTGTGAATGGCGCTGATGTTCCCAGACCTGCAGCATCACTTGCTGCAGCTCACGTTCGACGGCAACCTCGTGCTGTGCCCGGTGGGCCAGAGACGGCACATCGGGCGCGTCCTCGACATTGGGACGGGGACCGGCGCGTGGGCTGTTGACTTTGGTATGTCTGGGTACTGCACGATGTTGAAGGAAATGCTGACCGTCCAGCTGATGAACATCCCGAGGCAGAAGTACGTCCAGACCTCGCGTCCAGGAAAGCGCCCAGGAAGATACTGACGATCCAGGTCATCGGCGTCGATATCAGCCCCATACAGCCATACTAGTACGTTCAACGTCCTCAAGATCACCGTCTGATACCCAGACACCACCCAGACACCTCCCAGACTCACCCTCACCCAGCGTCCCCCCAAACGTCTCCTTCCAGATCGCCGACATGGAGGACCCCTGGACCTTCACGCGCCCCTTCGACCTCATCCTCTGCCGCATGATGACCGGCTCCATCAGCGACTTTGCCTCTCTGGTGCAGAAGTCATACGAGTACGTCGACCACCTCCCACCTCCCAACATCACCTCCCACCTCTCACCATCTCGCTCCTTTCACTACCTCCTCCTAACGCGCCCAGCCACCTCCTCCCCGGCGCCTGGCTGGAACTCCAAGACGTCATCTTCCCCCCTCGCTCCGACGACGACACCCTCCCCCCCTCATCGCCCATCGCCCGCTGGGGCACCCTCATCCTCGAAGCGACGCGCCTCAACGCCCGCCCCGCAGACTCGGCCCTCACCTACCGCGCCCTGCTCTCGTCCTCCGGGTTTGTCAACGTGCGCCAGGCAGAGTACAAGTGGCCCCTGAACGCGTGGCCCAAGGAGACGCGCTTCAAGGAGATGGGCATCTGCACGTACGAGAATATCGCCGAGAACCTGCCCGCTCTGAGTTTGGTCTTGTTCACGCGCGTGCTGGGGTGGAAGGCGAGGGATGTGGAGGTTTTTCTCAATGAGGTACGGAATGCCATGGCGGACCCGAGGGTTCATGCGTATTTGCCAATGTGAGTGGCTTCTCTCTCATAGACTCTCATTGAAATGATGCTGACGATGAGTGGATGTGTCGTGTATGGGCAGAGACCTGAATAGATTAGAGCGTGCGAGCGGCATCATTTACAGCATGTTTGGGAGAGACGTCAAAGATACCCAATGGTGTAAAAACGTTGCTGGTTAACTGATGTTGTGAAATCATGGTACTCATACATGGCCGCGGTCTGATGCGCCGCGGTCCCTAACGCCGTTGCTTATCTTTCTTGCAGTTTACAGCCCGGGGTCATCCTGCCGGGGCACTTCCATGCTGTCGCAACTCGGCTCTGGCAGTCTGTCGCACTTCGCAGCTGCTTTACACGGCCGCTCACTCGACGACCTTCGCACCACCCCGGCATCACCGGCATCACCTCCGGCACCCCCGGGACCTCCTCGCCCGCCAAGGCACCACGCTCACGCTCACCTACGGCATGGCCCCCTAGGGACTCCCGCTCCCCGCCTCGGGCGCCGCGTGCTCCTTGTGGTGCGCCTCGCCCTCGGGCGCCTTCCACTTGGCCGACGTGATGGGGTTGACGCGCGTGACGTACATGGTGTCGATCTCCTCGAGCGTGCGGTCCTTGGACTCGTTGAGCAGGAAGAAGACGGCGACGGCGAGGGCGGCGCAGCAGCCGGCGAAGACGAGGCCGTACAGCCAATGGATGGCGTCGACGATGAAGCGCGTGAAGAAGGAGATGAGGAAGTTCCACAGCCAGTTGGAGGCCGTGGCGATGCCCATGGCCGTCGAGCGGTAGCGGGCGGGGTACAGCTCGGCGACGACCGCCCAGACGAGGCTGCGAGCATCAGTCAGTATTCGTACATCATACGTCGTCTCTCAAGGAGGTCGAGCACTTACGGTCCCCATGTCGTGGCGAAGCCGGCGATGAACAGGCACGAAAAGGCGACGAGGACAGCACCGGCCTGCGACGTGCTCTGCGGGTCGTCGTCGTTCAGGGAGAAGTGGCCGACGAAAGCGTAGACACTAGGCAGTCAGCATCCCTCTCTCCACAGTCAGTCTCCCACACTGCTGTGTATGTACTCACAAGAAACACATCATCATCCACAGCGCGCCCACGATCAGCGCCGGCCGCCGCCCGCACTTCTTGACGACGTACAGCCCGCCGAACGTGCACAGGACGTTGACGGACCCCAGGATGATCTGCGTCACGTAGCTGTTGCTGAGCCCCGTGGCCTCGAACACGGTCGTGCCATAATAAAAAAAGAAGTTGGCGCCCGTCAGCTGCTGGCCGGACTGCAGCATGACGCCCAGGCCGAGGCGGTACAGCATGCGCGGGCCGGTGAAGATCTCGTACCACTTCGTGTCGCTGCCCTGCTTCTCCTCCTCGACCTTTTCGCGGATCTCGTCGATCTCGATGTTGACGCTCTCGGCGTCGGGGGTCACGCCCGCGAGGCGCGCGATGGTGGCGCGCGCCTCGTCCTCGCGACCCTTGCGGAAGGCGTAGCGAGGGCTCTCGGGGAGGAAGAGGATGCCACCTCCTAAAATCAGGGCCCACGCGAAGCCGAGGCCGTTGGGGATGCGCCAGGCAGCGCTGCTCTCGATGCTCTCCGTGCCGTAGTTGACCATGTTGGAGGTCCAGATGCCCAGCGTCACGAAGAGCTGGTACGTCGAGATGATGACGCCGCGGATCAGGGCCGGCGAGCTCTCGGACTGGTACATGGGGACGGCGACTGACAGTGCGCCGATGCCGACGCCATCCACCAAGCGGCCGAGGGCGAACTGCACCCAGGTGTCGGACGAGGAGATCTGGATCACGATGCCGATGCAGGAGAAGAAGGCGGCGGACGAGATGGTCAGGCGCCGCCCGATGATGTCGGCGAGCTTGCCGGCGGCCAGGCACCCGAAGAGGCAGCCCACGGACAGCAGGCCGACGATGGTGCCCTGGCGCGCGGCGCTGAAGTAGCGCGTGCCGTCGGCGTTGACCTCGCCGAAGCGCTCGAGGTAGTCGGGCATGTTGAAGAAGCCGGAGATCTGGCCGCTGGGGGGGTCAGGGGTCAGTGGGTTGCCCGGAAGCTGGGTGTGGCAAGGACTCACCTGACGTAGCCGAACATGAAGCCGCCGACGCTGGCGACGAGGCCGAGGAAGCAGGCGGCAAAGGTGATGCGCTGCTCCTTCTTGATGGTGGCGCGCGAGTTCTGGCGGGACAGCCGGTTCTGGTCCGCGGGGCTCAGGCCGGCGGCCTGGGCGTTGGTTGCCGCCATGGCGCAGAGGGACTTGTGAGGTGCCGTCTGGGTGTGAGTGTGAGGGCGAAGCTACAATTTGCTACTAGTAGCTATGCGAGGTCAAGTGTTGATGCAACGATGCAGATGATGACCAGCCAGGCCAGCCGTATAAGTATGAGTGCAAAGTGACGAGACCTTCAGCTCGGAATGGGAAGAAAGGGAGAAAGAAGGGGACAGGAGGAGATGAGAACGACGAGAAGAAAGAACAGAAGAAGGTTTGAGGAACAAGCCACGAAAGGACTCCACGCAGCAGGTGACCGACCACGTTACTGCCTAACTACTAGCAATGAGGAGCTGCTTCCTCGAAGTGAAAACGGCCCCGTTGAAAGCGACTCGCCCATAGCGGGCACCGTCCCCGGCAGGCCCGGCCGGATCACTAATGGCAATGGATGAGCTGATGAACCCGGTGCATCTTCACGATGCCCGCCTACCTCCGACATGACCTCGTCAGGTCCGACGGTGACGCTCTCGCCGCATCGGCACTGCTGCCACCGCATCGGCACTTCGGTCACTTGCTCGGCGACTAGGCCCGGCCGTGGGCTCAAAACCGGGGCCTCCCGTCTTTAGTGAGAGCCTCATCTTTTTTTTTTTCTTCTCTCTCTTTGAGGAGCATTCATCAATATGTCCCTCCCCGTGTTGATGCAGCCCTCCAACATGATGCATCAAAAGTGGCAGAAAGGACAGCAAACTCAAAAAAGCCGAAATGATGCTTTCACCCCAAGCCATCGCCCTGGTGGGAGACCATGGCAGACCATGGCGGCGCCAGACCCGAAGCTCTAGTCGCAACCAGCACCGATCGCCGGAAGCATCTGGGCTGTCAACATGTGGGCTGCGGCCCTTGGTGGGGACGGAACGTGGGACTCTTGCGTGGGACGCAAAAGGGCCGAACAAAGTCAATTCTCGCTTCGTCGGACATAACACGGATCACCTGACCGTCGTCTGTCGTCCCGACAAGCTTTGCCATCGAGCATCGTTGCGGCAATGCTCTGCTTCCGTCCATGACGACACGTTCCATTCCATTCCGGCCCAGCCCAACACGTCCGGACAAACCTTGCTCTCCACGAGCGCCGCAACGGTCGTGGGGAGAGCTCCGAGTCAGGAAAATGATGTCAACAGCGGGACTTCCTCTTTTGTCCATTCCCTCCTCCTCTCTAGACTACAGCACGTCAGGCAATGCTGTGCCCCTCCCGTCCGGCACCGCCGGCAGCCCCGCTTTTCCCGCCGTGGGGGGCCCGGTCGGTCCCGCTGCGTCGATTTTTCTCTTCCTTCTTCCTCTGCCCAGGCAATGCCATGCTGCGGCCGCTGCTCGTGGCTCCATTGTTGGGCCCCCGCCAGCGCACAACTGCCGGCCGATCTGGCGGCGGGCGAGGGCCAGGCCCCGACGGCATGATGTGATGTCCTTACTTCGCGAGTCGTGTCAGTCGTGCCGCATGCCGTCCTCGGGGTCCGAGGGGGAGTGACGTCGTAAGCACGCCATGTTGGTAAATAACATGGCATGTCTCGACGTGGGCAGGCATCTGTGGTCATGAGCCCAGGAGTCGGGACCCTGACTGCTCTGGCGTGGAAAATCCACCATCTGATAAGGGTCTCGGCACCCTGACAAGCCTGACGAATGCCGCCAAGACACGTCGGCCTCAACCGAGGTGCAAGGCAGGCAAAGTCATCAACGGCCCTCTCACGCTCGCGAGTGACTGATGTCCCAGGCCCGTGACCCGTTACTAAAATACAGGTGAGTTCAAGAAGTCACTTCCTGATATTTCAACGAGGTTCGACCGACGCGGTGGGACCGCCAGGCACGGCCGACACGCCAGGTGGACCGCTGCAGGGTCACCAGCCCGACCAGCCCGACCTCACGCTGAACTAGCCCTAAAAGCAACACATCTCGTGTCCAAGAATTGCTTGTTCCTACGGCAGATATCGTCGGAGCTACACGACACTTCAAACAGCATCCACCAAATGCGTCCCCAACACGTCCCCAATGCATCCCATGCGTATGCGTATGTTCCGGACACCGTCCGCTGCCTCTGGCAGAATATGTACAGTCAAAAGTCAAAAATCGGTCTCCGTCCTCCGACGAAACGTCCCCCACCCCCTCACCGCTGGCACTGGTGGTAGTACGGGTTCAGCTCGACGCAGCGGAAGGGGCTCTGGCACTGGAAGGCCCCGCGCCACTCCCGCCCGCCGCACTGCTGGTACTCGCCCTGCGCGCGCGCGGGCGCCAGCTGCAGGATGCGCTGCGCCGCGTGCTCGGCGGCGACGACGATGTACGACGACGGGTTCGTCGTCACGTGGCCCGGGAAGATGGACGCGTCCACCACGAACACGTTGTCCGTGCCGTAGACGCGCGTGTTGGTGTCGACGACCGAGTCGCCGTTGTTGATGCGCCCGTCGTTGTTGCCCAGCTTGCACGTGCCGATCCAGTGGTTCGAGCGCCTGTTGCCCCACGTCACCAGCATGTCCTCCACGTACTGGCGCGGCGTCATGCTCGGCGGCGGGTGCAGCCACTCGAGGTCCGGCACGTTGGCGAGCGACGCGCGCAGGTTCTCGATGCCCTTGATCACGGCGTCCTCGTCGTGCGAGTTGCGGAGGAACGGGATGTTGGCCTGCGTCACCTGCGTGATGAGGCCGCCCGTGATGGTCATGCGCCCGCGGGACGTCGCGCCGCGGCCGAGGTACTGGCTGATGGTGAAGACGTCTGCGGGTGTCAGTCTGCTGCTGCACGTACTCTGTGTGGATTGCACTCACCGCCGTTTTCTTCGCCCAGGCTGGCTTCCATGCGGGCCGTGTACTGCATCTGGCGGACACGGCCATCGCCGCCCCTGATCTCCTCGAAGAAGCTGCGACTCGTTAGCTGTGATTCATCGCGCCGCCTGACTCGACATACAGAGGTCCGATGTTGGGGGCCGACTGGGCAAGGATGCCCGTGCGGTTGCTGAGGTATGCCTGGATGTCATCCTGGTACTCGGCGCCGCCATCATAGGCCTCGTAGAAGTCGTAGAACTGCACCGAGGGGTGGCGGAGGACCATGTCGGTCTAGAAGCCATTAGTCAACCACTACCACAAACGCCGGGTCACTTACGTTGGTGTGGTCCTCCAGGTTGTAGCCGACAGGCAGGTTGATCCACTGGTTCTTTGCGATCATGCTGCCACCGTCGATGCTCGAGTTGGACACCACGTTGAGCTGGTCCTCGGGGCCGATGCCGCTGCGGAGAAGAATCTTGGCGCTTCCAAAGGTGCCGGCCGACAGGATCACACGGCCCGTCTCGGGCGTCAGGCGCACGGTGCCCTGGTAGCCGCCCTCGAGGTAGGGCTGGACCTCGATGCCGGTGACGTGACCGCCCGTGCGGACGAGGCGCCTCACCTGGGTGCGCATCCAAAGCTTGAAGTTGGACCGCCTGCTGGCGGAGACGAGGTAGGTGGCGAGGGGGCCGCCACGCTCGCCGTTCTCGAACATGTAGGGCGTGTGGCCGAAGGTACGGTTCTTCTGGTTGGGGTTGGCGTTCAGGTCCGTTTCTCTCCAGCCGGCCGAACGGAGACCCTCGCGGATCGTGTTCATGCCGGCGGTCAGGTAGATGTTTCCGTCCTGCGACGGGCGCGTGGTGCCGGGGATGCGGGCGAAGACGCGCTGCTCGGCGGCCCGGACGTCGGCGGATTTCCAGCCGCTGGGGAAGTTGACGTCCCAGTCCTGGGCGTACGGCTTCCACCACAGCGCCGCGTTGACGGCGGTGCCACCGCCCAGAATGCAGCCGGCCATCTGGTCCATGTCGCCGCAGACAATGCCGGCAGAGTCGTGCCAGATCTCGTTGCAGAAGCCGGGCACATCGAAGCGGGTGAGGCCGGTGCCTTGGAGCCACGGGGGACCCATCGTGCCCCCCCACTCGGCGGTGGAAGGGGGACCCTTCTCGATCAGGAGGACCTTGTGGCCGGCCTCGCTGAGCTTGTCGGCGACGGGAATGCCGCCGGCGCCGGCGCCGATGATGACGTAGTCAAAGGTCTCATCGGGAACGGGGACGCCCGTCGCCGGAGGTTGGGGCTCGCCCGTCGACGTGGGGACGCTGCTGGATGTGCTGGATGGGCTGGACGTGCTGGACGGAGGCGGCGTGCTGCCGCCGCAATCGGTCTCGGGGACATGGGTCGCCAGCGCGGCCCACTCGTCGTACGAGGGGTTGAGCCACTCCTCGGTGAAGCCAGTGCCGAGGACGGTCTGGGCATCATGCTGCTCGACGATGAGGGATGACGGGCAGTCGAGGTCGCCGCCGGGGCTGGAGAAGGAGATGGCATAGCCGAGAGGCATCCAGCCCTGGGTGGTGGGCAGGCCGCCATCGGTGCCTTGGTGAGACCATGTCATGCAGTTGATGCAGCGGTATTCGATGGAGAAATGTGTCGCGTTGACGTGGGAAGAAATTTGCCTCTGGAGGTGAGTTAGATGAGGCCTTTCTGGACACACTGAACAGCGGAACTCACAATCTCAGCATCGCCAACGTAGTGGTCAACGTAATCGAAGGTACCGATGAAGAACTCGGTGAAGACCTCGTCGCCGTTGGGGTAGGCCATGAGGAGGAGGTTGAGCGGCATGTTTCCGCCGATAGCGGTACCGCACCAACCTACACCTTCGCCTTGGGGAGTGGCACATTCCTGTCTTGCGTCAGACCACGTCGTAGGCATCGATATCATGGTTCGCGCCGAGACTCACAAAGTATCCCAGGAATTCAGTGGCATCGGTCTCCAGCGCAGTAGGCGGCAGAGTGTATCCCCACTTGACGTTCGCATTCGAGTAGGTCTGGTAGATGACGCCCGAGTCGGGATGTGTCCATGACTGGGCGAGCTGGGCGAGAGCACCCTGGGTGACTGGGCGTGTTAGTCGTGACAGGCGTGGCACGGTGAATTGGTTGGCTTACTGAAAGTACTCAGCACCGCGGCTGCGGTACCGACACGACCGAAGAACCTCATGATGGCTGTTGTCGCGGGAGGATTTGCGATGCGAACCAGACGGGACCAGAAGACCAGCGCTCGCCAGAGGAAAACCACCTCTACTTTAAAGTGAAGCTAGCCCCAGACCCAAGAGAACCAAGGTGGAGGCAACCGAAGCACGAGGCACGGCCAAGCCATGCTCCTCATGATGAACGCGCAAGTCCCATCAGGTCACGGCAAGGCCCATGTGCCGGACGGCACCTCCAAGAAGTAATGCGATACGGAAGCTCCGTGCCGTATAGGGTAAGGTACTATAGCCCGCCATACAGAACGAGGTCAATTAGTACAGCGGATGCATCGCGATGTGACAGACAGGGGTTCATCAGGGGCGACTTCATCAAGGCGAGGCCCAAAGGAATCGACAATGAGGTACCGATGCAAGCCTTGACGTCGAATGTTCCGCATGACCGGGACTGGGACAGCGAGACGCTCAGCGCAGCGCAGCGCAAATACCAACAAGCACGTGCTGCATCACAGCATCGCTGGACCTCAATGGTACGCGAATTCGCCAGGCACGCGGTGAGACTGAAGCGAGATCCTCGGCGATGAGCTTGTCGATCGGAGACGCAGCCTCAGCTGGGCATCAACATGAGTTGCCAGATGAGGGAGCGCGGAGTGAGTTGCGGCGTGCCTTTCCTTGGCAGCACCCCACACTTTGGCAGACGGCGGCAAGTCGATCCGGACTTCCCAACCTGGACCTGGGGAAGACATGCCGGCCAATGCCCGGCCATGCAATGGTCACCCGCGTTTGATGAGCCTCTCAGGAGGGATTGTCGTACAGGCTAAAGTGCTCCGGCCCTGTCGAAGAGGGCAAACACCGCGTGCCGTTTAATATATCAGTCAACGCTGACTGAGCACAATAAGCAATCGGGTAGTCTGGCCCAGCTGTGGCGCGCATGTCCCCAGGATGGCCGTCCACGCGGACGGGAGCAAGGTGTGATATGACGAAACTGGCGCAGATTGATCCCGGCGCCGTGCTGCTTCGGGTTCATGGCTGAGGAGGCGCCCGGCACTGGCCTCAGAACCATGGGGTGTAGCATTCTGTTCTCGATATGCGGAGGGGCCTATGATTTAGTCCTGATGTATCTCGGGATGCGATGGATTGCGAGCGGAAATCGGCACATCCTGAGAATGAGTGTCCGTTCTGCGAGCCGCAGCACGAGAATGGTTCGTCAAATGGCAGGGTTGTTCAAAGTAAGCATCGAGGCGCTGTGGCCAATGTCGGATGCCTCTCCGATTGCGACGCAAAGGAAGTAATGCCAATCATGTCGGGGTAGAGCATATCAGAAACGTTCATCAATTGAATGGTGGACAGTCGCAATTGATGATGTCCTGTTCAAGGGAAGCCAAGACCATGGGGTTGAAAGTGGAGGGAGCTTTTGGGTGCGAGAGGACCTGGAAGGCAGGTAGGTCACATGACCCACCTGATCAAGATTATGTAAGCCGGTGCCTGTCCTGGACAGTGCAAATGTGCCGCTATTGTAGCCTTTCGGCGCACTGTGCTTCTCCTTCCTTGCCTCTCAATCGTCTTTCAGCACGTTGGATCAAACGGCAGCCTGGACGCCATCGTGAAGATCAGAGTCACCATCGCGCCTACGTTGACATTCATGTACCTATGTATTTTGGTGGATCAACGGGCCCCTCACCTTCTTCGCCCCTTCCACTTTCTACCTCTCTACCGTGGCCCATTCTCCATCTACCACCCAACACCTGTCACCACGAGTCTCAACTGAAGACAATTCCTGGAAATGACGACAAGCTTACGATCAAGACGCGCTGGCTTCTTATAGAACCGCTTATCGAACGCTGGTCCTCTTATTGACTTTGCTTCCATTCTTGGGCAGATCTTCATCCTGCGGCACGCATGTCGGCGCGGTCGGCCCGTTAGCCAGACCCTGCCAAGATGTCCACCTTTGACGGTATCGTCAGCGAGTTTCCAGATATTCGAGGTTCGTGTGACGTCAATGGCGAACTTGGGGCAGCAGGCTCTACTCAGGTATGAGGGTGGACTGACACCTGCATAGTCGACTTCTTCAGGCGCTCGCCGAACCACCCAGCACCTCTCGCCTGCTTTCTCAGCCATGTCCACAGCGACCACCTCGCAGGGCTGGAGAGTCTTCTCTCGCCCTTTGTCTACTGTTCAGCGGCAACACGAGAAATTCTTCTCCGCCTGGAACGATATCCATGCCGCATCAACTTCGCCAAAGGCATTCTCGAGGCCCGGGTGCAGACCTACAAACGTTTGAAGGGCATCCTGAAGCCGCTTCCCTTGGACACGCCGACACAATTCGAACTGAGACCTGGACAGAAGATGCAGGTCACCCTCCTGGACGCGAACCACTGCCCCGGATCCGTCATGTTCCTCTTTGAAGGCGATGGCAAAGCTGCGCTGTACACAGGGGACCTTCGGAGCGAACCATGGTTCGTCAACGCCCTGGCACGCAACCCGACCATGCTCGAATACTCGGCTGGCATCAAGACCTTGGACAAGATCTATCTTGATACCTCATTCATCGAGGACGTACCTTTTCAGACGAAAGCCGAGGGAATTGCCGAGCTGCTGCGAAAGGTCTCCCGTTATCCGCCGGACACTGTGTTCCATTTTCAGGCATGGACCTATGGGTATGAGGACGTCTGGTTAGCACTTTCCAAGGCTCTCGGGTCTCCCATTCATGTGGACGACTACAAGATGCGCATATACAGCTCACTCACCAGGGGGCACCCAAGCGACCCCTTTGGCGCCCCGACGCACCTGTGCCCCGAAGCCGCCGCGCTGACGGGCCACATGCGTGGAAATGCCAGCCAGCCAGGATGTCTGACTAGCAGAACTGACGTGCGGATTCACAGCTGCGAAAAGGGCAACTACTGCTCCGTTGTTCAGGAAGGTCCCGTCGTGTGGATCCAGCCCATCATCGCTCACTTGACCGGTGGTGTTGATCGGTTGGAGAAGGGGGTCGGAGGAGGGGCTTCTGACCTCGAACGCGAAGCTGAGATCGACTCAGTGTCCCAAGACGACGTGGAACAATTCCTAAAAATCGTGGGGTCCTCCGAAGACGTGCCGGAGAAAGTCCTTGACCAGATACGATCCTCCCTCGTCGGGATGTCCCCCAGTGGCCGCACCGTGGCATTGGACTTGGACCGGGCAACGCTTGGCGAGAAGCTCCAACTCGATATTGTCGCAGCGGGAAAAGCCATGATGGAACGATCTGTTACGCTACGCGAACGAGACTCGGTCGATGCGAGTCTTGTGGGGCAGATGCCGAAAGTCATCAGGTTTCCCTACTCTCGCCACTCATCATACCCCGAGCTGTGTCACCTTGTCGAGATGCTGAAGCCGAAAGACGTCTGGCCCTGTACAGTACAGCCGACCGAGTGGCACGCGCACAGAATCAGCATCTGGTCGCTATTTGGAAAGCATTGCTCTGGCGATTCGTTCGCCCACGACAGTGAAATGGACCTTTGGGCGGCGGAACATGCAACAGAGCCGCAGTCAAAGGTGGCACTCCATGTCAGCGTCGTCCAAGGCAGCGGCGACACAATCAGTGAGCTCGAGACAGGCGTGCAGGTTCCAGAAAATGTCTTGTCCCCGGGTCGAGGACTTTTGAGCTCACCACTTGGCTCGCAACCGGAACCTGTTGGACAAACGAACGGAGAAACTCACCAGGAGAGCGAGTCCGGCATTGTCAGGTTCAATCTGGACGGCCTCGACAGCCAGCACTCTGTGATCTCGATACGATCGGGACCAAGTCAAACCAGTGAAGATTGTTCCCTCGAGCGCCAGGATGCATATGCCGTCATGATTCAGAACCTCCACGGCGGCGACTGGAAGCCCATTGCCCTGCTCTCCACCACCAATCATCACACCTTGCCCGACAGAGATGCGGGAGAATGGGCCAAAGGGCATGATCTTCATACCAGCCGACATTCTTCAAGCAAACGCAAGGCTGCTGCTACCTCGGACGACTATCAACCTCGTCGGCGATCTCGATGATTGTGGGTTACAGCATGAGCGGCCGCGGGGCATGTGTGACGCCGACGGCCAACATAAACCCACCAGGACAAGGAGATGACATGCCAGATTCGGCGCCGGCGGGCTCCTGGCCGCTGTCTGGCAAGCTGGCAGCTGTAGCGCTCCTCGTGGGGAAGCTAACCGAGCACCGTATCCCACGGTACGGCCTGTATTGTTGACGAGCCCAGCAATGACCGATATTGGTCAACATGCCTTTCGGCTCCATGACCATTCCCCATGATCGCCGCAATCGAATTTAGCAGCTCGTAAGGAAACACCCGGATCTTGTGCGACTTCTGAATGACAACATCGATGGCCGATTCATGAAACCCTCCATCTCGGTAGGAAGCTGTCCGCCTCAGATTCAGAACGGCGCACCAACGTTGCCCACCAGATCAGAAAGAGGAGTATCGCCCACGTCCGCTGGGTAGCATCACGAGCACGTTATGAGCAAGCAGCTCTCGATGAGGTTAGCACCGCCGGCCCTTGCATCACATGGACATGATCAAGGCGTGCCGAGAACTGTAGTGGGCGTTTACCACAGATCTTTCGTGGTTGGCGTCCACCCAGCAAGAAGAGCTGGGATCAGGCGGTGAGGGAGGTCTGCTGGAAGTCCGGACTCGTCATCCGCTGCTCAGGAAGACGTGCCTACGAGCGGCGTGCCGGTCAGCCATCCCAGCAAGCGAGAGTTCACCGTCAACCGTTTGGCATGGCTTACGGGAAGGACCCATGACAACGGCAGCCAGCTCGCAGCTTGCCTGGACTCACGGTCAGAAATTCGGATCGATCGTGAGCAGATCTGGTTCTAATTTCAGCAGTGTCATTCACGTACCTTTCAATCAATCAGTGGCCGAGCCGTGCGGTTCCCTCGGCATCTCACCCTCCGATGTTTGGTCCAAGGCCGACATATTAAGTGCAGTGGGCAGGACGCTCGTGTGAGCCAAGTGACACTAATTCCGAGAACGTATAGGATAATGGCAATCGCGACACCGGTTTTGCAAGTACGGCAAATAGTGTCGCGGGACGGAAACGATGCCCATGATGTCCGTTTCAGGGGAGTACATGTGTGCTGTCGATGAACGGTTCACCCGGCTCTCGACGAAGCACGGACAGCGGGCTGACGGCGCGAAGCTGACAGGACCATACTCCTCTGGTGGAATGAAGTGCCGGTGACACTGTCAATCATTGCTGCGGCCTGGCCTGAGACGGTGATTTCGCCTAAGCAGAATGGCCGCGTCGCGGGCCGAGAGATGTGTCGACGAGCTCCGAGCTTGCATCGAGATGTCCGTGCAGCAGCGCTGCAGAGCCGGCGGGGGCGACCGAAGCCTACTGCGAGCGTTTGATCGCCCGTGTTAGGGGGAGCCGACGGTGCTCCCGTGCTATATTGCAAGCGCTGAAGCTTCGCGGCAGGCCGCTTCACAGCAGGCAGGGCTTGACGCCCGGGCACTCGTCGTCTCGTCGTGCCCTCGAATGCCTCCTTTGGGCGCGGCTGCGTCTTTCCGGCAAGATAAGGAGACGTGATAAGCGAGAGTGAGTAAGGGACATGGGCGGAGACGAAAGAGCCTCTCCCGTCCCCGCTGCTTCTTCCAGACGCCCGGCCGAATTCTACCTAGCGAAGTCTCGTGATTCGGCGACGCGGCCTACGTACCGTAACGCAGGGCCAGCTGCTCTTCGGAGCATTTTCCCACCCTGCGTGTCGGGTCTGGTACAGGACAGGCACGGGCGTCTATTGGCTGGCCCTGTTGACCGGGCAAGCTGCGGGTGAGGGTGAGCGACTCGGGGCTGACGGTGGCTTGTCGACGCCAGAGAATCGGTGGGGGGGATCCCCTGGCAGGACAGGCGAGAGCGGGCCAGCTGTCACACGCAGAGCCCGGGGCAGCAGCTTGCTCCCGTCGGTCCCGGCGAGACTCCACCTCGCATTGAAAGCCCAGCGCCAGAAAGGGCAGCACTGGGAGGGAGAATCTTCGGACTTACCAGTGACGCCAGGCTCAGCTGGTTCAATGGCCGCCCCAGGCCCCCAGTGGCGAGCGGGCGTCGATTGCGTCGGGCCACCATCCGAAGCATTGGCCACTTTCAGAAGCAAGAAAAGATACAGTCGGGCAATTGGCGATGCGGCGACAAAAGGCCAGACTAGCTGTGCTTTGAGGCGAGCGAGACATGAATGCAATGCAATGGCAGAGAGGTCAAGGATTCCGGTGGCGAAAACGGCCGAGACGGAGGGCTGGTGGACAGACGGACGTGTGGTGCGGACTCCCCGGAAGGCCCATCAGCAACACGACAGCCCGTAGTGCCGTGGACTCCAGGCGTAACGTGCTCGCTCGTACGGCTTGTCGGCACCGTCGCGAGATGAGGGCGGCAGAAGGAAACGGTGGGACAGGACAGGCTGGTCGGCTTTGGCCGAGCCGTGCTGATGGCAGCACCCAGCCAGAAAGCCGACGGTGAAAAAGCACAGCACAGCACAGCGCGGCTTGGGCCTTGGCCTTGGCTGAAGCGGAGGCAGAGGCCGACACTGCGGCGCCCCAGGACCCGGGCTTGGAAGAGACGCAGCCAATGTGCGCAGGTGCTGACCCCCACCACACCTTTACCCGGCGACGGTCTTGCGGCCCGGCGGGAAGGACACTTGCGCGATCTAGGGCCGTTTGGTACGCTGCTCGCCCCTCTCCCACCGGGTACACAATCTATCTGGCTCGTCGAGGAGGGCGCGGACGGTGTCGCGCGGCCGGCTGTATGCTGGATGCTGCTTTGAGCCAGGTCGGGAAAATGTGGAAACCTGCTTTCAGCGGATGCGGATGGGGGCATCATAAAGTCCTTAAAGACGGTCCCCGGTCGCGAGGCAGACCAGCGGAAGGGTGGTCTTTGAAGGGTTCTTCTAAATGGTTTGGCCGACACGCCTACCGACCTTGACGACGACGACTCTGCTGCTGGTGACACGGAGCAGACGACCAGAGAGGGACAAACACAGGCCAGCGATCGACTAGGAGAGATACCCGTCCATTCGGTACACGGCATTCCGCTGCTTGTGGCCCCCTCTTCTGGGAAGGTCACAAGACTATCCCGCGCGCACTGTCGGGAGGACACTCATTCTCGCACGACGATACGAACTGGGCTCCCTTGCGATCCAGACAACAGCACAAGCCGACTTCTTTCCGCCGCTTGGCTGCTCGCTGCATCTTGCACACCTGACGGCCAACCGCTTATCCGTGGGAGTCTCCGTCCAGGGAGCCAGAAGCCCAGGACCCGCCTCCATTTACCCTACGGAAGATTGATGAAACAGGAGGCACGTGGTCGACAGCAGATCCAGGCGCAACCACTCGCATGCTCTCAGTGGCCCGCTGGGCCGCTGGCCCAAGAGAAGCGCCCCAAGGGGGCGAGGATGGTGGAGGGGCGGACGATGGTGGTGGTGGGGGAGTCGTCGAGGATGCGTCGGGCCCTGCAGCCACGACCAAAACGGTCAAGCTGACTCTGGGGAAGAAGGGGAAGGGATCCCGGGGCGGCAAACCGAGCCGGAAGTCCAAGATTATTAAGGTGACCCCGCCGGCGTCCGGTGCTGCTGCTGCTGCCTTTGGTACTGCCGTCGCCTCAGCGAGCGACACCGGGCTCTCGTCCGCGTCCCCTATAACTTCTCCCATCACACCGCGCCTCACCAGGAGATCTTCGCAGGCAGCCGCCGCCAGCTTGGCCGCCGCAACAATATCAACAAGCTCACTGTCGCACTCAGCATCACCAGCACCGGCGCAGACCGTACCGCTAGCACCCACCACTTCGGCTGCGGCCGCCCATCGCAGGGCATTCAGGAATATGGAGCCGCCCGTCGTCTCCTTCTACGGCGCCGAGCCAATTCCCCTGCCTTCGCGCTTCGCCGGCACCAAGAAGCGCCTGATCCAGGGCCATGAGAAGGCCGTCGAGGCCTCGTGGCACCGCCTTCTCGAGGCGCTCCGAGTCGAGATTGACGACATCCAGGCCAAGGGCTCCGATCTGATCCCCACGATCAATTTCAACGACACGGACGATCCGGCCAAGGTGGACACGTTCGCCCAGCAGCTCAAGCGCTACGGCGTCGCCATCGTCAGGGGCGTCGTGCCCGAGGACGAGGCCGCGACCTGGGTGCAGGAGACGCGCGAGTACCTCGACAAGAACCGCGAGTTCAAGCCGCCCGCGCTGCACGATCCCACGTGCATCGACCTCTTCTGGACCCCGGTGCAGGTGCGCGCCCGATCGCACCCCAACATCCTGCGGGCGCAAAAGTTCGCCATGTCCTTCTGGGAGTCGACCGACGACCTGCACATCGCACGCGCGCCCGTGAGCTACGCCGACCGCCTGCGCATCCACAACGACAAGCTTGGGGCCGTCGGCCAGCAGAACGGCAACTCGGCGGCCGACTCGCTCAGCGCGAGCGCCTCGTCCACAGTGATTGCCCAGATCGACAGCGGCAGCCTCGAACGTTGGGAACCCGACGGCTACGGTCGCGGGGGTACCTACGAGGCCGTATTCCGAGGCGACTGGGAATCATACGACCCCTGGGACCCAGCGGGCAGGGTGGGCGCGACGACGGACCTGTACAACGGCGCCGGCGCCTGCAGCATCTTCCGCATGTTCCAGGGCATCCTCGCCCTGACCAACGTCGAACAGGGAATGGTGCGCGTCCTGCCATCCCCCAAGCTGGTGGCCGCCTACTTCCTGCTGCGCCCCTTCTTCTCCCCCAAGAGGGCGCCTCCCGAGCAGCCGGACGGTGGCAAGGCCGATCAATGGGCTGCATACCTCGACGCCTCCAACTGGACGATGGACCCCGAGCCAAGCACCGTCATCCATGGCGCCGTGCCCGGCCACGCCCAGCGCATCACGGAAAGGTGGCACCCCCACCTGCACATGCGGAGGAGCCTCGTCTCGCTACCGAGCCTGCAGCCCGGCGACTATGTCATCTGGCACTGCGACGAGGCCTACTCCATCATCAGCGGCGGCACCCGTCTCGGCGTCCCGCCCTCGATGCAGACCGAGTCCAACGAGCTTTCGCTTTTGACGTACCTCCCCGTCTGCCCTCTGACCCAGACCAACGCGCTCTTCCTGGCGCGCCAGCGCAAGGCCTTCCAGACGGGCCAACCGGGGCCGGACTTTGACACGCTCGGCGGCCTCGGCAGCGAGGCCTCGCACATGGAGCGGCCCGACGCCAAGAAGATCGAAGAGTACGGCGGCGTCGAGGGCATGCGCGCCATGGGCCTCGCGCCCTGGGACGTCGAGCCCGCCGGCGGCGCGGGCAAAACCTCATCGCCAGACGCCATGGACCTAGACGGCGACCAGGCGAGCAACGACGACGACAGCACACAGAGCGGTTCAACGCGCAGTGAAATGGAGGCCGAGCTCCTCCGCCTGGCCAACATCATTCTCTTCCCCAGCCGCTACGACTTTTACATACCGGGCAGCGGCAGCATACGCGGCGGCAGCGGCGACCGCACGCCCCGCACGGGGTTCACGCCCACCAACGGGCTGCTCAACGGCATCACGGGCGGGCCGCCGCAACCGACGTCGGCGCCCAAGACTATGGTCAGCAGCGGCGCGCGAGACAAGACCTGACGGCGTTGGTTGAAGGGGCGGTGGCGGCGCGGCCTCGGCAGGCGGCTCACGGACGGATCCGAGCCTGATGCCGAGGACGACGCTGCCGATGATGGCGAGGAGACGCAGACGATAACGACGAGCGCGGCGGACAAGCCTCTGGCTGTCGCGGCGCCCGTGACGGCGGAGCACGGCAAGGCTGCCGTGCCGGCCGCGGTCACTGTCACCGTTACGGAGACGGTGGCTTCCTGATCTGCATCTTCTACATCATCACTGAGGGAGTGAGCGGTCTTGGTAGGACTGCGAGCCGCCCCTTCAACGTGAAGCCAGATGGCATTTACTTTTTTACCGGCGCTTGGAAGCGCACTGCGAAGCGCACTGCATGAGAGGGGGGGATGCTGGGGATGTGTTTGCATTGGCCAGGGAACAGAGATTCTGCATGAGATGGCAGCCACACGGAAGCTGCGGGGAGAGGTGGTCTGCATCGTTTGGGCATGATACTCCGGCCGCTGGCCGTGACAAGGGTGGGAGCACATAGTCAGGTAGATTGGGGGGGCCTCGCTGCCGGCGACGCATCGCCCGGGCAGGCGGGAATGGAAGAGGCAAAGCAAGGAGACGAGCAAGACAGACATGGGCGTGCGTTTCCCCGCCCCGCAAGGAATAACGTGCTCACCTCACCTCGTGATGAAGCGCCCCCACGTGTAATCTATACATGGCGTTTCCTGTTCATCCGTTGATTTTACCCGTGGGTGGACGCGGCCAACCAGCGCGCGACGATATATGAGGACGCGGCCCTGGGGAGCGGATGATGGGGCCGGAGTGCGATGGGGCTGGACGGATTCGGTGTTCGGACTCGGGTGCCGCGAGGGCACGTGAGGTGCTGGGGTTGCGTGCCTCCTCGCTTGGATGTTTGGGGTTGGACTTTGATGCTGGTGATGAAGAGGGACGAGGCGTGCGCGTGGGCGAGGGAAGACTAGCTTTCTGGCCAACGGTCAAGACGTCATCTGGTGATGGCTCTAGTGCTATGTGAGGAGCGTGATGGTTTCAGTCCCTCTATCTCGTCATTTATTTATCCTGTCGAGTTTTGGCATCTCTACATGGTGTAGGTGGCATATCTGGGCTGTCCGTCTGTTACGGGGGGAGGTATTTGGTGCGCACTCGTGGTGAATCCTCCTGAGACGAGATGGCTCATGACGGAATACGTGTGGTGGTGCTCCCTCTGGCTGTGGTAGGCAGATATCTCCCAACGAAGGACACGCATTTTCGAGCCCATGTACCATGCAGCTGGTGCCGCTGGCGCGTATCCGGCTGCAATGCGGTTGCCTTTCACTGTGTGGCCTGCCATCGAGATGGTTAACATGTTTCAGCCTATCAAGGCTTGCTCGTCACGAGACACTTGCATCTTGTGTAAAGTGCCGTAAGTGTATTCCCATTGTCAGTTCAAGTTCGAATTGTCCTGGAAAGTGCCTGATGTTCACGGAATAGTCATCGTCGTGGAAGGTATCAGCGAGAAGCACCCGCTCTTGAGCCGCCAGCGAAGCCAGATCATGCCATCACAAACGCCACTTCCCCTCTTCTATTTCCTTTCGGTAGACTCATTGCTATATACATACCTTACATTGATTGAATGACGAGGCGAACTCGATGCACCTCTGACACTCTTCCGTTCAAGCTTTTTAGCTCGCTACACCTCTGCCGAGACGATCACATGGTCCAAACACACGGCTTCCCCTTTTTAAACCGCGCAAGGTATTTAGGACGGTCATAACAATCATTTTGAGTAAGCCCTGAGTTCACCTCTTCGATTTCTGGGTGGCCTTTTTTAATGCCATTATCTTCATCCACAGGCTCAACGCAGGAAGACTTGGCATGTTGCTTTCAAGGTGACAAATCAAGCGCCTGGTGTGACGAAGTTGACAACAGAGGAGCAATTCTAAAGTCTAAGGTTTTCATACGCGAATAGTCTGGGAATATGTGAGAAACGAGACAATGACGGCCGTCCCGGTGTAATTGGATGACACCATCTTGAAAACCTCTATAGATGCTGGATACTACACACTTATTCGTGCCCACCAAGGATTCATGGAAGGTAACACACAAGCTAATTAGGGGCTTAAGAAGTATTCGAGACTGTAAGTTCAGGCGAACGATGCTGATGTTCTAGGCGCTTGCTTGAGTCCATAGTATTATCTGTACGCATGTGTGAATGGACTAAGAGAACCAGGAAGAAATGCGTTAGTACGTGAAGAAAAATCCTCATCATCTTTTTTTTGCATCTGCTTTCAAATATGAGATCTCTCGCCTACTACGAAGCATGAAGGTTCCAGTATGACAGAAAACTCGAGCTCAAAGGACAAGTCCACGTAACACGCTGTTGTACAATAATCTGATGCACCTCTGGCCGGACACCAGACCCTCATGTTCAGTCCTCCCGCCACCGAATTGCCCAGTCCCCCTTCGCAAAACTCGGCTCGACAACCTTGCCATTCATGACAGCCTCGCAGAACCGCCGCTTGCCGTCCCCGTTCACGTCGAACCCGAAGACGACCCCCCGCCTCGCGGCGCACTTTGTCATCTCCTTGTGCTTCGCCTTTCGCTGGCCCTCCCTCCTCTTCTCCAGCATGTCCTCCGTCTCGTCGATCCGCTCCGCCCGCCCCTTCTCCCCGCCGACGCTTCCGTTGACCTGCGACACGGCCTGCGGCGGCCTGATGCGCGTCCCGCTGCGGACGGACATGCGAGCGAGCACGTCGCCGTCGACGTCGTCGATGTCGTGTATGGGTATCCCGGCGACGCCTTCGTCGTAGGTCTCCCCGGGGCGATTCTCAGCCTTGACCTGATCCTTCGAACTTGAACCGCCCGGCATCTCGTCCGAATGTTCAGCGTCCTCCTGCCCTTCACCCTCCTGCTCCCCCTCCTGCTCCCCGGCCTTCCCAAACACAGCCTTCTCCACGACCCCACACCTCACCAGCACCCTCGAGTCCCCCTTCTGCTTCTTCCCCTTGATCTGCCTCCTCTCATCCATCGGCACGCTCTCCCGCCCCGTCAGGAACCCGACGAACGCCGCCTCGAGCGCCGCGTCCAGCTTCCCCGGCCTCTGCGCCCTGCAGCGGCTCGAGCAGTACTTGGCCGGCGTGGCGCTCTTGCTCGCGGCGCGGCGGCTGCTGATGACGCGCCCGCACGCGTGGCAGTAGGGCGTGTCCTCGCCGCCGGGGAGGAGGTAGTAGGGTGCCGGCGTCGCTTGGGTCTTGGAGGGGCGGCTCCAGGTGTCCATCCAGCTCATGGTGGTGGAGAGGGGGCGGGCGTGGAGGGGGAAGTAGGTGAGTTGGCGGGGTTTCAGTAAACGGGTGTTGACTGCGGTTCGGATGGTGAACATGTGGTTGCTGTTTGTTGCGGGGGCGGTTGTCGTGGTGTTGAAGTTAAGGCTGAGGTTGAAGCTGGAAGGTGAAGTTGATCGGAGTCTCTTGGTGATGTCATGATTCAGTGGATGATGAGGTGAGTGACGGGGCCGGTGCGTTAGGGGTCGTGCTCCACTGAGGCGCGCCCCGCGGGGCACCGGGTGGCTCCCGATCCGGGTGCCTCCGGGGCCTTCTGGGTGGGTGGCTCCGGCCTGGCTCAGGGCACGAAGGGCGCTGTCGGCGAATGGGACTCGGGGTATAAAGCCTCGTTCAGGGCAAGCCAACTCGATTGGCAACCCGGCCTCGCGGGATTCGCGATGCAGTTCGACCTCTCAGCTCTCGACAAGATATCAAAATCCACCGGACAGCCCCTAAAGGAGATACATCTGAGTGAATTCTGAGAAATTCCCCATTCTTTCCCCGTAGATCGCACGAATCCCTCGGACGTAGGGCCTTCCGCCGAAGACCGCCAACAACACTCCGAGGCCGTCTCGGAGCACGCTCGGAGCTACACCCCACATCACGACACACCATATCCAGACCTCACTCGACTTATAACATCAGCAAGCGTAGCATCTGGCCAGCACACTGAAAGTACATTCAACATGTTCTTACACCGACCATTCCCTCGCGTCCTTCGTTTCGTGTCTCCAGTAAAGCAGCCCCATACCCTCGGGCAACCTCAACACACCTTCACATCAACCAGACGATCACTCACCACCCCGAGATCACCCACCACCATGCCCCGCGTCGCCGTCATCCACCAGGCCATCGACGCCCCCGTCATCGACGGCAGCCGCAAGCCCGTCAAGCCAGGAGGTACTTCCCCTACCACCTCTTCCCGTGTACTCCCCCACCAACACCCCCAGGCTACAAAGACTCCGGCGCCGACATCGCCTTCCACCTCGCCCGCCTCCCGGGCATCACCGTCTCGACCCCCGTCCCGTCCCCGGACCCCTCCGCCGACGCCGACTGGTCCTACCCCGACACGCCCGCCGGCATCCTCGCCGCCGTAGCAGATGGCGCAACTCACATCTGGGCCAACACCGTCCTCTTCGCCTCCCACCCCCTCCAGACATCACCCCTCCTGGACCAGCACGCCGCCTCCCTCCGCGTCATCGGCCAGCCGCCCACGATGGTCGACAAGTACGACGACAAGAACCTCCTCAACGCCCACCTCCGCCGCGTCCTGGGGCCGTCCGCCTTGCCCGCTGCATGGATCATCCCGTCCGGATCCCTCGCCCTCCCCCCCTCCCTCCCCTTCCCCATCATCGCCAAACCCGTCCGCGGCCGCGGCTCCTACGGCGTCAAACTCTGCCCCGACACGGAATCACTAACATCCCACATCGCCTCCCTCGCCGCAGAGTCAACGGCAATACTCCTCGAATCCTACCTCTCCGGCGAAGAAGCGACCGTCGCCGTCCTGCCGCCCTCCCGCGCCCCGCACCGCGCCCTACCAGTCGTAGCACGCTTCAACCACGCAGACGGCATCGCGCCATACAGCGGCCTCGTTGCGGTTCGAGAAAATTCCCGTGTCGTCACGGATTCACCGGACGCTACGTATTCAGACGTCCAGGTCCTGTGTGAGCGCATCGCGAGTCTGCTGCGCGTCACGGCCCCGGTGCGCATCGACGTGAGGCGGTTCGAGGATAAGCCCGGGTCTCCGTTTGCCGTATTTGACGTTAACATGAAGCCTGTGAGTTACCATCCCATCCCTCGCGTCACATGTAGTGGTGGAGAGTAAAACTGACGTCCCAGAACATGACGGCATCAGGCCGCCCAGGCCGCGACGACCAGGATAACCTCGTCACGCTCGCCGCCCAGGGGCAGGGCATGTCCTACGCGGATTTACTGGCGCAGCTCGTCGAGTCGGCGCATACGCTCGAGGAGATGAGGGCCATGAGGCCGATACCGCTAGAATAGAAGCTGAAATAAAACAAAAAGTCACACCAACATACACCAGTCGATGCATCAGACGTCACGTCACGTACGAATGCTTCAATCCGCTACTCATACACTCATCGCTATGCTTGCTGTCCAAGCTCGTATCTACCGCCCCATGCCCATCATGCAAAGTAGCTCTTCCACAGCACGCCCTCGAGCGCATCCAGCTGGTCCGGCTCGAAGAACTATCGCTTCGTTAGCAAAGTCACAATTACTGCAGCACCAACTGTACTCACCTTCTTGTCCACGATCCAGCTGTCCTGCCTCGTCTTCTTGAAGTCGGACAGGATCGACTTGGTCGCCTTGCCAACGATACCCGGGTCGCTCGCCGCCCTGTTCGCCAGCGTCGCCAGCACGCCCGGCATCCACTTGGGCGGCGGCGACGCGTACGGGAACGCCTCCACGAGCGCCCCCAGCCCCAGCACCGCCGCGTGCCGCCGCGTCACCTGCTGCTGGTTGTTCACCGGCGTCTCCGTGCCGGGTACCTTGCGCTTCGGCATCGGGTTCTGCCGCAGCTGCTTCTCGAACCGCGCCTGCAGCATCTCAATCGTCGGCCCGCGTATCCGCTCCGGCGAGCACCGCACCATGCCCGCCAGCGTGTTGGAGGCGCACGTCCGCACCTCGAGCTGCGGGTCCGAGAGCATCTCGCTCACCGCGTCGAACAGCTTGCCCCGCTGCACCTTGGTCGTGACGAAGAGCCGCCGGAAGTAGATCACCTGCATGTTGACCAGCGCGCGCAGACGCTGGTGCCAGCTCGGCGACGTCCGTCCGATCCGGATCAGCGCGTCGATGAAGCTGTCGTCCTCACCCGCCCTGAAAGGAATGTTGGGCAGGTGCCGGTACACGTGGTACGCGAGCTTCATAAGCTCGGGGTCCTCCTTGACGTCCATCATGTGGAGCAGCTGCTCCATGAACGGATCGGGGAAGAACCGCACCAGCTGCGTGCAGTCCTGCTGGGTCAGCGTAGCGTCCAGCCAGATCAGCAACGTCTTGGATCCGTTCGTGTACGATGACGGCGTGTTCTGGCCTGGCTCTCGCTCGTGGCGCCACTTCTCGATCCGCCCAAACACCTCCAGCATCGTCTCGGTGAACTCCTCCGTTGGCTGGTACGGCCGGATGCCGATGGACGACGCCTCCTTGTTGGCCTGCAACAGCTTGCCCACGTTCTCGAAGGACTCGTGGTAGCGTGTGCGGTAAATGCTCGCGATGACGCGGCCCATCGACTCTCGAACCGTCTTGTACGGGTGGTCGATGTGGGCGAGGAAGTCCTCGAGGATCGGCTTCTCATGCCTGAAGTGCCAGCCCAGGTCGGAGATGGCCGTCTCCAGGAGCTGAATCTTGGATGCCTCCTTGAAGGCGGCGTTCGAGGTCATGTCGAGCCTGAACGAGCAGAGGTGCTCCAGAAGCTCGTGCGACCTGCGGGGATCCTTGACGCCAATGATGAAGTGCAGGCACGTTCCCCAGTATTGGAGGTTTTCGGGCGTCAAGTCCTCGGCAATGATCTTCAGGGCCATGGGCGCCGCGAAGCTCCAGACCTTGTTGCGGAACTCTGGCGGGTCATCTGACGAACCTGCGAGGAGAGAGCCAAGAATCTCTGCAGTCGCGCGGTGTTGATGCTTGTCGCTGCCGTCTCCGTAAATGTCTTTGACGAGCTCCTCCACGTCCTCCTGCTTGGCCGCAGTGCCACCATAGTGCATCAGGTCGAAGACGTGCATCAGCATGAAGGCGTTGGTCATGCGGAACCTATCGGCGCTGGTGTCGCGCGGCTCCTGCTTCAAATAGTCGAAGCATGTCTTGAGCCAGTCCTTGGTCACAATCTCGCCGATCTGCTTGCGGAGGGCCGTCTCCACCTCGTCGTAGTCCAGGAACGGCTTCGGCTTCGCGCGGGAGGCGTAGAACCGCTTGCCCCATACGAGCCAGCCGGGGTGATGGTTGTTAACCATGTATTCGGCGCCTTCGGGCTGCTCGAAGGACTGCAGGAAATCGCGCGTGAACTCGGCATCGCCGTTGGGAACGTCGACCACGACCTTATTGCGATCCTTCTCCCGTTCCAGCAGGTAGTTCTCGTACTTGTGGTCGTACGCCGCTCTGATATCTATCGACTCGAAAATAGTAGTCAAGGCCGACATGTAGTTCACGCGAAGACCGGGATGGGTGTCATTTGCGCCATGGGCGACGAGAGAGACGAGCTCCGGGGGAGCCAGAGTGCTGAATCGGAGGGAGAGGTTCAGGGCGAAGATGACGCATCGTCCGGCGATCTTCCAGTGTGCGTTCTGCGCGAGCTGGACCAGTTCGATGCCCAGCGCGGCCTTCTTGCGCTCGACGCGCTCGCGCCGATCCAACACGAATTTGTGCCGGGAGTCGATGGCTTTCAAGACGTCCGCCTCTGGCTTGATCCAGGCAACAAGCTCGTCGTTGACGACGACCATGCGCTCAAAGGGCTTGCCAAAGTCAAGCATCTGGTAGATCGCACTAGATCCAAGGTTCTGGATGCTCGTCTTGTCAATGTTGCCCGCCTTCATGTACAGCCGCAGTGCCTCCGGTGCAAAGCGCCAGTCCTTCATGAGGGTCTTCATAAGGCTGGTGAAGAACAGAGTGTACATGGCACCCTTGATCCGGTCATGATCAACTGTCTCGAGCGAAGTCCGGAACTTGTCCATGATGACTGGAATGACCATGGGTCGGCCGCCGATAAGGGCCTTGAGCGACGATTCCAGCGAGCTTTGTGCTACTCTGCGGACGTCAGCGTACAGCGAGGTACACGATTCTGCCAGATCGAGAAGCATCTGCATGTCGAGAGCGCTCTTCTGGCGAGCCGAAGCGTTGTGCTTGACCCGCAGCAGCTGGTATGCATCCGCTCTCTTGATCAGCAGGGGACGAGGGTAGACCTTGCGAAGGCCGCTGATCTTGAATGCCGAAATGTCTGACTTGTAGAGTCGCAGGTGCCTCTCAAGCGGATGCGCTGAGCGTTCGATGCCGACGTCGGTGATCCAAGTTCGGTACGCGGCATACAGCGCGGTGAAGCACGGCACGTCATCCTCAACATTGGTGTTGAGGAACTTGTGGGTGCGGGAGAGCAGCCTGCCGAGGTCCTCACGGAGCTCGTGAATCCGACGGTACGCCTGATCTTTGTCGGAGAGGAGGTAGCCAGCTTGGTAGCGGTATTGGGGCCGCGTCTCTTCGTCCCCTGCTGCTTCGGCCAGCGGGTCGTCTTCCTCGGCGTCGCTCATGTCCACGTCACCCTCATTGTCGGTGCCAGGCTTCTCGTGCGCCTCCTCCTCGCGGTTCACTTCGCCATCGCCAGAGGCGCGCTTCGTGTCGAAGAGAGTCGCCATGCCGGAGATGACGAGACGAATCTGGGACAGTAGTCTCGAGACCTCATCAGACCATTCCTTGTTCTTGCCTGATCGAGCCACCGGGGAGTTATCGCTCATGAGGAGATCCAACTTCTCAGCGGCGCCCTTTGTTTGCGCATCGAAAAGCTCAACCGCAAAGTCGATTTCCTGTATGGTCGGGCGGTGCCATCGGATGGTCAGCTCAGACGGCTTGGTCGTCTTGCCCCAATCGTCCACGTCGAGGCCACGCTTGATAATGTCGGGCTGGTACAGCGCACTATCAATGGGGTACGTGTGCGTCAGGTTGAGTAGCAGATGGTGGATGTAGTTGGAGATGTGGATCGTCGGAAGGCCGCGGCACTTCTCCTGCATGTACTGCGCGATGGAGCTGAGCTCGTCCTTGTACTTGAGGACCTCCTCACCCACGTGAACGACAACCATGCCCAGCATACTAACATGCCAGACGAAGGCGCGGTCGCGAGGCAGGTAGTCTGTGCCGCTGCTCCTGTCCGAAGCGGCATCGTTGTAGTCGATCTCGTTGCGGATGTTCGCGATGAGCATCGGGATGAACACCTTGAGGGTCTTCTCCGGGTTCACCTTGCAGAGGGCGTTCAGGATCCAGGCCATGGCATCGCGAGCCTGGTGCACGACGTGCGATGACACAAACGACGAGAGCTTGTCGAGCGCCAAGTCAAAGAGCTCTGGAGAGAGAGAGGCGAAGAGCGGCGACAGAGCGGCGGGCAGAGCGTTGATAACGTTGTCTTCTGGTGTGCTGCCGCGCAGTTGGGAGGCATCGGGAAGGTTCTCGAGCAGGGTGAAGACCTTGCCCAGCAAGGCCAGGACGAACTCGCCTATGCCCATTGTTGATGACCGGAGGATGGCAGCCTCGTCCTCGTCCGAGAGCTGGCTGTAGTCGATCTCGACGTCCTGGCCTTCTTGCTCCATGCGGTCCATTTCCCCTTGCACCCAGCCCTCTGCCAGACGGGTATCATGGATCTCGCTCCCCTCCTTGTTGAGGGGCACCATGGGGATGCTGTAGGCGACGCTCTGGATGAAGTTAAGGGTGTGCTGGGTCTTGCCAAGATCGTTGGCGTCGATGCCGGGCAACGCCAAGGCCATGAGTGCCGTCATGTGGCAGCGGAAGCCCTTCTGCTTGGACATTGTGTTCGCCAGCATCTGCAGACCGTTCAAACTCGACGTGGTACGGTGAACCTCAACGAGACCCTGCAAACTCGGGTAGAATCGCTGCAGGGCGCCCGGAAGAATGAGGCCGGGCTCAAGGAAAGCCAGGCCCTGCAGAGCGCTGTAGTAAAGATGGGCAACCCTGCTGCTCTTCGAAAACAAACCAACAAAGGTCACATCACGAAGGGCGAGCACGAACCGCTTCTTCAGGGCAGGGGTAATCTTGCGTTCTTCAGGTACATCCAGTTCGCCGCTGGTCTCGCGGTTCCAGCGGGAAACGAAAATGTCAGTAAGGTACAGCGTGAACTGCCCGAGGAACGTGGTCCAGCTACCGGCGTTGGAGGGGTGGTAGAAGGTGTCAACAGCCTCGAGCAAGCCTTCGAGGCGGGTGAGGATCGTAGTCTCGCTCTCGAGGCATTCGGGCGACAGCGAATACACCAGCAGCCTGGCAATGAGGTAGGCAGTGGGGTACTTCTTCTTGTCCTTCTCCAGGTAAAGCCCCAGACCCGCATGGTAATCCACACTCGTGTAGGGAGAGTTGGCCTGGCCCACGGGAATCTCCGTCAGGCGCAGGATGGCCGTGAAGAGCTCGTCGGCCTGCTCTTTCGTAAAGATGCCGTTGGCGCCGAAGGGTATGTGGCCGGCGTGCAGCATGTCGCGTGCCAGGCGGGACGACAGGTCGATCAGGAAGATATCGAAAGTCTTGGACCGGGCGACGAGGGACCAGATGTGGAAGATGGTCGGCATAATATCTTGCGGCAGCGATTCGGGGGTTGACTCGGGCGCGGGGTTCGTCGGCAGGAGGGCGTTGACGACACCCATGACGATGTAGGCATCTTGCAGGTCGGAGGTGCTGAAGAAGGGGAGAAACTCCTCGAGCATCTCTCTCCTGTCTTTGGGGTCGAAGAAGGTCTGCGCGTGCAGGCACAGCTTCCACAGCTGCTTGTGCGACTTTCTACGACTGCTCTGGTGCGCACCAACTTCGCCGGGGAGCACGAGGGCCTTGACCTCTCGCCAGAGGGGTCGCCAATCGAGAATGAGGTCGTCGACGGGTTTGAGGTAGTGGAATTTTCTGTTGTTGCACGTCAGCTAAGCCAAAAAATTGGAACCATCGCGAGGAGCCGCCATACCTGGTCAACAGAACCAGCATCTTGAGAAAGCGGTCGGCCGAGGCAGGTTCCAGCCCAGGAGCCAGGCAGAGGTGGTAGTAGAGCTTTGCCAGCTTCGCGCGCAGCTCCCTGGTCATCTCAAACTTGAGGTTGAGCCATGCAGACAGCTCCCGGGTCCAGTGCATGGCCCCCGGAGAGAAGTCCTCAGCCTTGATGGCGATGTAGAGATGTTTCAGGATGCCGGCGAGGGCATCGTCTCGCTCCTTCTCCGACTCGACGTTAAAGGGCAGGTGGTCGAAGTAGCTGAATGTTCTCGGCCTGTACCGCCGCTGGTCGTCGTCGTCGGCCTTGGAGTAGGGAGGAGCGGGGGAGGTCGTGCGGGAGATGGTCTCGACGGCGCCGCGCAGGTGGTTGGCGAGCAGGGAGGCATGCTGAGCGGTAGGCATGTCCATGTCGACATTATAAGGCTCCGGGCCCGGTGCTTCGTCCATGGCGGCGGTCGTCGTGGATTATCTGGCGTGGGTGAGGGGGCGAATCCGACGAAAAGTCGGTCGCACAAGAGGGAGAAGGGCCAAACAGAGATGGGAGTCGCAGGCGCCGGAGTGGGTGTTGGAATGTTTGGCCACGAGGGATTGAAGAGGGACGAGAGCTCCTGCAAGCTTTCAATTGCTCCGTGTGAAGGCGACCTGTGGAAAGATACAGAGGCCAAGGCCGGCCAAGATGGATATGATGGCGGGTTGGAGGTTTGGGATGCAATGTAGCCGGAGTTGAAAGGGACTCGGAGTAAGTAAGCAAGGTGGTAGAGGCAGAGAGGCCAGTCCAGCCAGCAGCAGTACGCACAGCTGATGATGCGACCACAGCGCAGCCTAGACCCTAGCCTTCCGCCTTCCGCCAGGCTCTCTCCCGGTGGCGCGTCATTGGCCCGAGCTCCTTCCTTCCTTCCGTCTGACAGGCTGCGACAGCTTGGGGGTGGGGCCGCCCGCATGGTCGGCGAATGGGCGGCTGCGCTCGGTGAGGATGCATTGGTCAAGCTGCATGTCGGTGAGCGGGGCTTGATGGGAGGCAAGACCCAGGCTACCTTCCACTCGCGGTGCAACATTAGTTTGGATGGAATCAGAGCCTCATTGCTTTGTAGGTGGAATTCTCAAACAAGTCCTCATACACATGAATAGTGATTCCCATGCCTTGTCACCAGTGGCAGCGATCCACCCTAACACGCCGTCTCTTTCTCACACTCAGGATCCGAATCATCTGCCTTCGAGTCTTCGTCTTTATCGAGGTCCACATCGCCACCGCCTTTCGCAGTTGTAAGAGAAGACTTGGGACACACAAGACCTAGGTCCATAATCCCTCTGTTCAACGTCTGCGACATGTCCAGGTCAGCAATCGTCAGCGTACACTGCGAACTCAGTCCCCACTCACCATGTAGGCCCAGAAGCCCATGGATCCTTCGGAAACCGAATACCCATCATATGTGAACCCTTTGCTGTCGCGTGGCATCCTGCATGCAAATCCGGCGGGGAATTCCCCCGTGCGATCGAAATTGGTACGAATCTATGCAGCACGTCAGCTTCTAACACTGGGTGCATCTGCAACGCAAGGGCACCCTACCGTGAAACCACAGATCTGCTTGAGAACGTCGCTGTAGGCGCATGTCAGTGTCGCGACTCTTTCTCCTCCTGGCCCATCAATCTCAAAGCTCTCCTCTTCGAGACATTCTTCATTAGCCTCTTCTACACCAAGCTTCAAGCCTAGATACATCGTATCTTCCGGCATCGGCGGTTGGAAGCTGCCAGCGAATGACAGGAACCTGGAAATATTCAGGTGCCTATATTTGTAAATTTTGGCAGTGATTCTCACAAGGTTCCGGGCATGATCGCCGAAGAGCGCAAAATGCGCAATAGGCATGTGGTTGGCGTCGCCGGGGTCGTTGCCGTCGTCCAAGTCTAGCCACTTCCATCCGCCCAAGCACACGAAGGACGGATCTGGGAGTTCTCGATACCAAAGAGCGGTATTTTCGAATGCTGGACAGAATCTCCTGTCGGGGTATGACCCTTGTAAGCTCGTTGTTACGGAGAGAGAGACGAGTTTGATGGCCTGAGGGTGGTCAGCAATGTCGAACAACGGGGTGGCCAAACCGCCACGCCTGTGTCTGGAATCGAAAACGTCTGGAATGGACAGAACTCACGTCAAAGCCGCCCTTAAAAGTGTCCAAGGCAGAGAATTCCCCGTGCTTTGTCTCAAGAAATAGCCTTCGCTTCGGCAGCTCATCATGGTCTCCAAACCAGGGAGACACGGCGCCCGTGTCGAACTTGATGGTGAGGCCTCGGATACCTAGCTTATCCTGGGCAAGACAGAGTTCTGTGATTTGAAGCGGACCATCTCCCTCAGAGTGCAGGGGCAGCGTGGTGGATGTGTGGATGTATCCCAAGTAGTGTAGTCTGTCTTCTCGATCCCAAAACGTGAAGCCGGAGATGTAACGTCGCCCAAAAATGTCGATGGTGGATGCCGACACTGCGGATAAGACTCCGGGAGGCAAGGTAACTCTGCGCGTATGAAAGATTCTCGACCCTAGAGGTGCAATAATACAATCAGGCGGGTCCTTGTTCCAGTATTTCACGAGTCGTACAGCGGTGACCCATATCAAGTCGGGACCCTCGGCTGGCTGATAATACGGCTCGTAAAACGACTGAATAGCGAGCCCGTGACAACGACGCCCCACGATCCTTTTCACAAGGTCTCCGAGGGCCAGAGACAAGCGCCAGATGCGCTTCCTGTTGTGCATGTTGGGATCGTTGCTGAAATTCCGCGCCAAGTCGAAAATGAACTTCCAGAGCCCTCTGTGTGCCGTAGACAAGAAGTATTGCTTTACTTCGAAGACGTGGTCGAGATCCCGGCCGTAGAAGAATCGAGATTTCCAGAATATGTCCGACAAAGGGACCGAGGCTAACGCGCGAGATGCAAGTCTCAGGTTCGCGACGTCCCGAGAGGGGAGAAGCTCAAGTATGTAAGAGCGCATCTCCGTCGGAAGGCTGGCAAATACGTCCAGGGCCCATTTTGATGTATACGCGCTATTTACGAGTTCCATAATATCTCCGGGACTTGAGTGCTTCACGGAGACGACCTGATTCTCCAATCCATTGGCCCAATGTGAGAATTTGAGAGGATTGCACCTCTCATGCGTATTCTGGTGCAACAAATCCCATCCAAATCGCACCGCGGTGTTGAATGTGAGCTCATCCACGTCGCTGTGCACGACCAAGCCATGATGAAGTTGATAATTGTGTCCCCAGGCGATCTGCAGGCGATTGTGCGGGAACGATCTGCAGAGATTGAAAAGAGCCTGGATGGAAGAGTTGTCCGTGACAGGAAAGATGTGCGACATGATCCTCCAGCAGTTTTCGTGGAAAGGGAATCCCCAGCAGTGCTTGGTGTTGTCGTCCGGGGCGAATTTGGTGTCGTAGTCCAGGTTGTGGATCATCTCTCCCCCGAGATGGACTTTCAAAGATCCATCGTCGGCTGCATTATCATCGTCAGCCTCATCGTCATCGTCATCGCCATCGTCTGGTAGGCGCTGCCCTGCGTGAGGCAGGACAAAGTCGTCATATTCGCCTTGCCACCCCTCGCCTGAAAGATGGGCGGTGGTGTTCGCCTGGGCTCCAAACGCGTAGACTGAAAGGAAGTGTGTCAGCCGTTATTTCCAGTAATCCCACGTAAAATAGTACTTGCCCGCAACAAAGTCATCCGTCCAGTTCCTGTCCACCGTCCCGAAGAGGTCAGCACCGCAGATGCAGCAACAAAGTTCATCATCCTTGGCCATGATGGTGGTGGAACTATAGCAGGTTCGCGTTGTTGATTTGGCGTGGTTCGAATTTTGGTTGTCAAGGAAGGTGGAGGTTGGGTGCCTGCCTGTTTCTGGTGGTAGGTCCTTTGTCTCAAATCCGTCCACTGCATGAAGCAAGAGCAAACAGAGTGAATGCTCAAACGAGTCCCTGCCTAACTCGGTAGGAATAGGTTGATTCGGCGACTTCACAGGCGCCCAGATGAAGTCTCAGACTTGAATCATTCGTCTGCCTAAGAATAGGCTTCCCTGTGTTTTGGGCTGCTTGGGCTTTTCAACCGTCTCAACACCTCGGGTTCTTGTCGGCAACTGCGTCTCTTCCTCTCTTTCTTTGCCAGTGCAGGACAGGGTGACGTAACCTCCTTCCCTCACATTGCATGGTAGGTACCCCATTATAAACGGCTTCAAGTGCCATCATCTCTCGGTCTCGCACCCAACACACCTCGGCCAAACACCCTGGGTCTCTCCAGCCTCAGCTTCCCATTTCTCCCGCCATCATCCTACACGATCAAAAGCCAATCCAAGTCTGACCATGGCTGATCAATGCCCGGAATCTCTTTATCTCACGGAGCCTGTCCGGCCCCTGGAGGCTTTGGAGCCTCCTCAACCCGCGGGGCCTCCTTCACCCATGGAACCTTCGCAACGAGCAAGTCCTCCTCAACTACCAGAGCCAGAAGACAAAACCGGGACCGTACGTAGGGTACCTTCCAAGTCGAATCATCCCCACCCAACACCATGCAACTCATCTGCTCGCATGGCCCCTACTACACCCATTTCCACGAGACGTGTGAGCTCCAGGGCAGCACCGTACTAACCCTCTCACAGTAGGTACATGGATATCCCCTTCCAAGAATGGCAGATCTCAAACTTGATCGTCCCAAGAACTACAACCCACCGATAAGCCGGGTCTGGGACACCATCTTCCGCACCAACTTCCCCCTCCACAGGAAATTCAAAATGGGGCCCGGACGCTTCCTCCCGACAATTAACAGCGATCACATCAGCACATGTCAAGTTTTCAATTTCCCGCTGGGCGACTGGCATTTCCTCTTCGTCGAGTGCATCAAGCGGTCGCGTCGCATGGAGATCAGCGAGGCCACGTTGGCGGAGGCTGTCGAGGAAGTCACACAATATCTTCGCAAATCCTCTTCTGACTTGAATCGGAAATATGGTATCGTTGTCATTGGAAAAAGCACGCGGTTCTACGAAGTGGCCGGGGAGGAGCTGAAAGATTTCGAGGGTGATGGGAACGCGTATTGGCCGGATCGCCAGTGCCGGACCATCACGAACAAGCTGCGGTGGATTGGGGACAATCACGTTTCCCATGATTGGAGTGATGATCGTGCTGCCTGGGAGGATCGGGGATATTCAGACGAAGAGAGCAGCGAGCGCGCTGGACGGGATGCGGCAGACAAGGAGAGCAGCAAGTCTGCTGGACCAGATGAAGCAGACGAAGAGAACAGCGAGTCATCAGAAGAGGCTGACTGGCTGGTAGCCCTGGAAAGGATATTGCACCTCAGTTGATGATGCATCACCGAGTCAACCAAATCCTTGCTTCCAGGCTCACTGTGTCCTATTCCACCCGCCACAGCTTTGTACACAGCATTTATGCTCGACACGATATGTACATCCATCTTTCTTCTCCCTTTGCTTCAATCTTACCTCGTCGGCTCGCACGTGGGCTCAAACTCGGGAATCCCAGGCAAGATAGCAGGGTAAACACCCCCCAGCTTTGCCTCAAACTCCGCAAAGCTCGACCCAAGTTCCTCCTCAACGCAAATCGTCTTGGTCACATTCCCAAAGAGCGCCTCCTCGCACGCCCCCGTCGCGGCCTCCTTGACCCCCTCGCCCGCCAGCAGCACCTTGCCCCCCCTCATGACGAGCTCGATATCCTCCGGCTGGGAGAAGACAGCCTGCGCAAACTCATCCTCTTCTTCTCCGCCGAAGATGACAATATCCGCCACCTTGCCCACGTCAATCGACCCCACGTGCGCCTCGAAGCCAGCCACCTTGGCAGCGTTAATCGTCATCATCTCCCACACCGTCTGCGTGTCCAGCGTGGTGTCGTAACTGGTCTTCGTCGCCTCGTACCCGCACACCGCCTCGCGCGCCATCGTCGCAGAGCCAGACGGCAACCAATCCGTGCCGAGCGCGACGGTAATACCCGCCTCGAGGAGATACGTCACGTTGAGCGTCTTGCCGTACAAGAACACGTTACTCCTGGGCGACCAGACGACCGTTGCGCCGCGATCGGCGACGAGGTCAAAGTCGGCTTCCGTGAGGCCCAGCGCGTGGATCAGGGCCAGGTTCGGCGCGATGATGTCCGCGCTCACGCCGCCGCCGCCGGCAAGCGGGGTCGTGTCGTATGTCTCGCTGGACAGGCACCGGAACTCGTTGGCCGCGACGTCGTCGACGCCCTCGCCCACGTGCGCCATGTAGCGGTACAGTTTCCCCGCCTTTTCGGCGGTGGTCATGTTCGGGCCGTAGTCGCAGTCCGCGTCGCGCTGGATGCCGCGCGCGTCGTTGAGGGGGAAGATGTCCCAGGTCGCGACGGGGGCGCGGATGCCGTCGCCGAGACCAGACACAAAGTCGAGGTTCCGAGCGAGGCCGGGCGCCATGGCGCCGCCGACGATGGACGTGGTGCCGGAGAAGAGGTGGCGGAGCTCGCCCCAGGCCGTGGCGGCCGTGGCGGAGCCGTTGACGGGGGCCGGGCGCTCGGTGAAGCCTCGGAGGCCGCGGCGCCAGTCGTGGCGCTGGTCGGTGCGCTCGCCGATGTCGTCGAGCGGGGTGACGGTCGAGTACTCGATGTGCTCGTGCGTGTTGATGAAACCCGGGGAGATGACGGAGCCGACGCACTCGATGGTGGTGAGGCCCTCGGGCTCCGGGAGGAGGCCGCAGCGCGAGCCGACGTAGGCGATCTTGCCGTCGGAGACGAGGACGCGGCCGTTGGAGAGGGCGCCGGCGGAGGTGAGGACTGTGCCCTTGAGGAGCACGTCGGTCGAGTTACCGGTGGACGTGACGGTGCACGCGGCGTCGACGCCGGCCAGGAGGGCCGCGAGGGGCAAGAGCTTGTTCAGTGGTGCCATGGCGAGAGTCTGGACGAAGAGGTGCAGCTGGAGTTGCTGAGGTCGATGAACAGTGTGACCCTGCCTTTCGTGAGTTCTTATGTGCTCGTGGACCGTGATAAGAGAACCAAGCCGGGCTTCGGCCTGGGTCAGGAGATTGATCCCGGATGTTAGTGTTATCAAATATGGACCGAGGCCGCGATCTTGTCAGGGGCGCCTTGCCGTGTCGCGTGGTTGATAAGGTTCGTCGGGATGTTGACAAGACTCGACTCGAAAGAGGTGCAAACTTCCCACGTCGCCAATGTATTCCAGGTTGAAGGTTATGCCGGGCGTAGTTCTGCCATGATCATCTCGACATTGACGCTGACAGCAGCCATTCTGCTTCGACCCCTGTGGCCCAGCGTGGGTTGTGCTTATCATTGCCGTCTTTAGGGGGCCGCGATAGCGTCCGTTGTCGGGAACCGCCGGTAAGCGACGGTGACGTCAGCGCTGGCTTGAATCTAGGAGGCTCGGTGGGCGCTGCGCCAACAAGCGCATAGCGGTCATGGATTTTATGTTCGTTCGAAAGTGGTTGACTTTAGTCAGTCTCATTTGAGATATTAATTGCTGGATTGATATCTATTATCTTATCTAAACGGAGTCAAGGCCTTTACTTCCCCTTCCACAGTCCGGCAATCCGGTCTCCAGGTCTTGGCATTTAGCGTGCAGGCGCTGTATTGCAGCCGAGGCGATCGGCGAACCAGCCAAGCGGGGTGTGGCCGGTGGGGAGCTGGGAAGATGACAACTAAACTTGAACAGGACCTCTTTTCACGCGCTGGGATCATGTCGTTCATGTTCTCTCCGCCGGCATGTAATTCTGTGACGTCCGCTTGATAGTCATGATACGATAAGCCCCGCACACAAGTCTGAGCTCGCAGACAAGTATGTCGTGCTTCCATACCATGCATCCAGGTACCAGTAGTACGGTTGAACCTGGTCAGGCACTCTTGGCAGGGAGTCAGTTGATGTTGTGGATCATCTGTTCGCAGCGACTGCGGGGGAACAGGGTAGCACTAGCACACTGTAGCAGTTAGCTGGATATTGGAGGTTCGTGTGCGAACCGCAAGTGCTCTACCATAATTACCCGTTTTGCCGTCGCCGTAACCACCAAGGTACCTTAGTTGCTGACCTATGTCTACCAATTTCCATGGCATGGATGTCTCAGTGGGATGGTGACTGGTGAGTGATGACCTCATCTCGGCACATTCCAGCCCCCCCGTAGCGATGGGTCAGGTTAGAGACATGGCACCATGTTCCGTTCCGGCAGTGGAATGTTCGACCGCTAACGTTGCCCCGGACTAGCCTCGTGGCGTGCACGTTGTCGCTAGACCTGCCTGAACCCGCCGCTCGGGACCTGCGTGCACTGAACTTTGAAAGTAAGTTTGCACTTGGGCGCCTCTCCCGGGCCATGGCGTCAACTCACTCTAATCAAACAACTACATTACATACACACTGAACACTGCAGTGAGATGACCGCTGAGATAACTCTTGAAGTACTTTTGATATCAACTAAAAATGCTCATTACCCAATACCGTACACCATAATACAATGCTCGCTGAAAAGGCAACCCCTAGGCGCCCCTACCTGCACCACCACTTGACCGAAACCCCCCTCACCCTCTCCAGCACATCAAAGTCCAGCCCGACCTGCCTCATAACCACCATGATGAGGTCGAACTTCTGCAGCCCCTCGACACTCCACTCCCCATCCTCCAGCTTCGGGATATCCCTCACGGCCTCCTGCGTGACCAGGGGATCCGCGAAAACAACCTCAACGCCCCCCTCCCTGCACATCTCCCTCGCCATCTCCAGCCCCGGCGAGTAACTCAGCGTGCTCTGCCCCTTCTTAAACCCGACACCAACAACCAGCACCCTCGGCGCCCGCCCGCCGCGGCCCGACGCATGCCCCATGTTCTCGACGCACGCGCGCCCGACGGCAGCAGGACGCCCGTTCATCGTCTCCGCGGCCCGTCGCAGCAACGGCATCTCGCACCCGCTGAGCAGGTACCACGGGTTCACGGGGATGCAGTGCCCGCCAACCCCCAGGCCGGGGCTGTAGTCCATGTAGCCGAAGGGCTTGGAGGCCGCGGCGCCGCAGACCTCGAAGGGGTCGATGCCCAGCCCCGCGCAGGCGTCGGCCATCTCGTTGGCGTAGGCGATGTTGATCATGCGCTGGCAGTTCTCGTAGAGCTTTGTCATCTCGGCGACCTCGGGCCGGGACACGGGGACGAGGGACTGGAAGATGGGGGAGTAGAGGCGGGTTATGGCGGCTAGGGAGCCGGGGCACATGTCGTCGAGGCCCGAGATTACTTTAGGGATGAGGCGGGCGGGGGGCTCTGTGCGGCCGGGGTCGACGCGCTGGGAAGGGGTTAGTCAGGCTGTTCTGGTATGAAGCTCGGGGAACCATCGTGCGATGACGTAGAGACGGGTAGGGTAGTTGGCGGGTGCGGCAAGACTAACCTCTGGTGACATTCCAGCGAAGCAGCCGCGGGCCTGCGCCAGCGGCCCGAGCAGCTCACGAGTCATGCCGATGGCGACGGAGCTCTCGATGACAACGGTCGCCCCGCGGCGGGCATGGCGGAACACGGTCTCGATGGCGCTCTTGAGGAACGACGCATCGACAGTCTTATCCGGCAGCAGCAGCGTCGGGACAGAAATCAAAAAGTGCGTGGCATCAGCCAGGTCCGCGGGCGACGAGGTGAACGACGCCCGCTCGTTGTGCACGAACTCGGGCTCTGTGCGGATCTGCTGCACGCGCTTGTCCGACAGGTCGAAGCCCAGCACGTCCCAGTGCCGCGAGAAGTTGCTGACGAGGTGGGTGCCGACGTAGCCCACACCAATGACGGCGACGAGGGGCTCGGTGTCTGGTGTGATGGGGCTCTGGGACAGGCAAGAAAAGTCCTCCTTGAGCAGGGGGGAGTCCGGGGGCGTGACGGGGAGCGCCGCGACGGTGACCTTGGGTGCCTTCTTGAACAAGCTAGCATCCAGCTCAATCGGCACGGCGGCGTGCGAGGGGATCGAGATGGCGATCGGACTCATTGTGATGGGATGGGACAGGGGGCGGGAACGGGAGAGCGTTCACAGACTCCACAGTATAAGAGAGAAAAGGGGGTATATGTGAGAAGGAGAAGAAGGGCTTCACGATGCCGAGAGAATGCTGGTGCAGATCATTACTTGGAAATTCGGGAGGATCTGCGTCCCCTTTTCTACCCGTCCCGTCCGGCGGACAAGACCTCTCGCCACGAAACCGCGAGAAGACTCTTTCTCTTCGCCCTCGACATGGGACAGCTTTCGGCCTCATGGCCTCGAAAGAGTCCGCAAACGGCGAAGAGATCGTGATCATGGCCCCAGAAGCCATGCTCGATCGTTGGGAATCGGAAGATCAAAGGCCATCTTGGCAATGTCGTCCCGGTCTCTCGCGTGGTGGATCCGAAGTTTGATACTTCACCGACGCGCTTTTCCAGACGCAAAGACCGCATCGACGGTTTAGGAAAGTGTGAAGGGATCCCTGTAAGTCCATTGGGTGAGGGAGGGGATCATGGCCCCGTATTGGCAGGGAGATGGCATCTCTGGGCGAGTGGTCGTGAGGCAACTCGGCAGTTACACGATAGTCCCCTCGACCAACCAGGACTCAGCGGGAGTCAAGTCGACGGGCAGAGTCTCCACTGGCGTAACTGTCTACGCCAATACTAGCGTCCTTTCGTCCACGACGGGCACGACGGGTGGAAACGTCTTCCTGTTCCGGCGTCACCTCCACGTGAAGTCCCAAGCGAGGACGGGCTAAGTTCTCTATTGGCACCGGTCACTGGTCACTGAGGGTCCTGTCTCACTTGACAATGCTCCTGTCCTGTCCACAATGACGGAGTCTCGGCTAACTCGATTCAGACCTGTCGAGACTCGCTGGCACGTTGCCCTGAGACACAATGTCTCATACACCACGCGACTATTGGACTGCGTCACCAGAGTCGCAGCACCAGGCCATCCCACTAACCACGTTTTTCCCTCGTCAGTGGCTTGCTTCTCGGCAAGAACCTGAAAGCCCTTCTCCCGCCGGTCTCAACACCATCCAATGGAGCAAACACCAGGGCACCGCCAAGCAGCACGGCGCCCGCCTCTGTCTCGCCAGAGGCACCAAACGACTGGTCCCTCCGCAGCCAGGCCCGCATAGCCACGTGAAGAAAAAGCTCACGGTCGCGATGAATGCGGAAGGACTGCCACGCGCCTGGACCTCTTCTGAGGTGTCCGGCCCTGAAGATCCCCTCATGGTGCCCGTCTTGGCCAGCATCGTACCACACGTGGTGAGCACGTCGCTTGGGACCGTGCCTGAAACGGCGAGGAGCTGAGAGGGGAGCTGACCGTTCTGGAATACTGGTCGTCGTTGGGTGATACAGGCATCCAGAACGGGCCTTTGTGAGGATTGGATTGCCTCACCTCCGACCATCAGCCTCGTTCCACCAGCGTCAATACTCCAACATTCAGCGCAAGCCTAGCCTCGAATAACCCCTTCCGAGTACCACCGAGCACCTTCCCCCTCGGACCCGGGCGCAGAGCGGCCCCGGGCTCACACCACGCCCTGCTTTGTTTTCAGTCATGCCTGTCTCACAACGTAGCATCGACTGATTCGCGCGCCGGCCGAAGCAGTTTAGTCCCACGAGGCTACCACGCCATTTCTCCGCGGCCTGTCGAGCCTTGGCATCATCGGTCAAGTGGCATGTTCGCTACACCGAGCACTGCTTGCAAATCTCTCACCCGGAGCTGATTTTTTTTCCAGCTCTCGGAAAAGGGCTGGAAAAGCGGTGGACTTGGTACTGCTGAGTGTCTGGGTGGTGTGTTTGGTGGTGTGTTCTACTACAGCCAGACGGTCCAGACGCACCGTGAGATGCTGTCTGCCTATTGCCCGTCTACTGCCACTCTCCCACGCTTCTCTTTGCAAGCGGATCTGAACGCAAATCTTTAGCTGGAATGTTAACGCTCTTGAAAGCGTTTGAATGACGTCGGTCGGTGCTCTCCCAGTCCACGGCAAACATATCCACCTGAGCAGTCGACGACCGTGCATCGTGCTTTTGCCATCTAGATGATTTTCTTCACACTTGATGCCTGTCAGTCTGTCAGTCTCCCGAGAGCCCACTGAAATTGCCCCCCTCTTCTTGTTCCCCAACAGTCTTGCTCGCGTGGCGAACCCGCTGCCCCCAGCCGTGCTCTCGGGTGATGTTCAGGGGTCTAGGGATCGGCGGTCCCAGTGGCGAATGCCCGCGTTCTAGAACCACGACAGCTGAGCCAGACCCGACAACAACAGCAGCATGAGGGTTAATCCTTGGCATCGCCATTTCTTTGTGACGAGCGGCCTGCGATTAATTTTCCGAGGGGGCATGGTGGCATGAGACCTCGTCGCCGCAAGGGGTAAGACCGGGTAAGGTCGGGAACGAAACCTCGCACTCGGGATTCTCGTACTGAGAAGCCTCGCAACTGCAGTGATGGATGAACCCACCCTTCTGGGCTTGCAAGCGGCTGTTGTGGATAGGGAGGCGCTTCGACGAGACATCAAGGAAGACGGGTAGTTCAGGTGAAGCCACGAGCCCTTCGACGTGGCTCAGACAGAAGCGCCACACATGTCATCTCGACGGGTTGAGGCTTCGGGTTGAGGCTTTAGTTGTCTTACTAGACCCTTCCCGGCGCGCTGGGACGTGAAGGACTTAGTCCCTCGTCGTTGGGATTGTGGCGCATTCCGCAGCAGCATGCATCAGTAATCAGGGGCCGGGACCGATGAGCAATGCCTGTTCGATGAGAAGGGTGTTGGACGTGAAACCGTATCGAGTTGCATGTCGTCATTGCTCGCAATGGGTTCAAACGACAGTGATTAGCTCTGGTTCGGACAGTGAGGCTGAACGAGATGCTGCCGGGGACGGATGAGCTGCTCAAGCCAACTGTCACAGCTGTAGTGCATGCTTTTGCTGGTCAAAGCAGATGACGGGGTGCCCAGACAGTGAAGAACAAGGGAGGAGGTATGAAATGTCATGGAAGTGTGGACAGGACATGCTACACCGTTTCAGTAGCAATACGTATGGCAAGGTAGTCTTTGGCAAGACGAGAGGACGTGAGAAGCCGGGTTGCTTTATTTATTGTGCTGCTCGCCTAATTACACCCTGGAACTCCCAAGCAGAAGATTGCCCCAGATGCATGAACCCCCGTACCAAGATTCCGCAAGAGTGAAGATCACCTCATGTACTATCACCACACGTCTCGCCGTCGCAACGCCTGGCGCGTGTTGTGATTACAACGGCCGACCCGCGAGTCAGTCCCTCGTTTCCCATTCCTCCGTCCCCTTCACGTGGATGAGTCTCCCTACCGAAAGCAGCCACCCCTCATACCAGCTCCGTCGGATCCGACCCACAGCCCTGGAATGTCACCATCCCTCCCCCCTCCTATGGACGGACTCGCCTCCGGTCCCTTTTTCTCATTCTGCCCTCACCCTGACCTGCACGCCCTTACTCCCCGGCCTGACCCCCGGCGTGATAAAGTCCCCCCACATCTTGACGTCCTCAATCGTCGTATCAACCAGCTCAAGCGTCGGGCCCCCCTGCACCTTCTTCTCCGGGTCGTACGGCGCATACCGCCTGAATATCCCTGCCGTAAACGTCTGCAGCTCCTGGTACGCGAGGTTGATACCGATACACTGCCTCCCGCCTCGCGAGAACGTCATCGTGCGCCTCATGAGCTTCGGGTCCTCAATGTACCGCTCGGGCCTGAACTGGTCGGCATCCGCCCCGAAGACCGACGGGAGCCGATTGTACATGCGCGCCGTCATGCCGACGGCCGTGCCGCGCGGGATCAGAACCTGTCTTCCGTCACGATACGTGAAGACGAGCTCCTCGTCCGGCGCAGTGCGGTCCTGCCGGTGCGTCGCGGACGGGTACAGGCGCAGCGCCTCCTCGACGAGCGCGTTGAGGAACGGCAGGTTGTCGAGGGCCGCGGGGTCCGGGCCGCGCGAGGGGTCGGGCATGCCGGAGTCCAGCTCGGCGCGGAGGCGGGCGAAGACGGCGCGGTCGGCGAGGACGTGGTAGGCGAGGGAGGTCATGGTGGAGGCTGTCGTGTCGGTGCCGGCGACGGTCATGACGGAGGCTTCGTCGAGGAGGCGCGGGGTGGCTTTTTCAGAGGCCGGCATGGTGCTGTTGATGACTTCGTGGAAGATTGTCAGGCGCTCGGGCTGCTCTTTGGTGGCGCGGATCTTGTCGATGTGTGCGGTGAGGTCCTGGGGATGTAAGCATGGGCATGTCGGGAGGGGAGTGGACGGCATACATTGAGGAAGAGTATGTACTCCCGCACGTGCGGGTCGATGTACGTCAGGATGGCCGGCGGCGTATTGTTCAGGATGACAGGGACCCAGTTGAAGTGCACTGTCGTATGGATCGAGTTCTTCGGGCTGATGAGCGCGAAGAAATCGGCGTTGAAGTCCTCCATGTCCAGGCACTTGCGCCCGTCGCCGAACGCATACTCCTGAATCACGTCCTTTGTCGTCGCCTGCATGGCGTGTTGGAACACGAGCGTGCGCCCGTCAGCGGCAAACCCGTCGAGCCGCCTCATGAGGTTCGCCAGCACCCCGTCAATCACAGGCGTCAGGCGCCGCACATTCGCCTGCGAGAAGAACTTGCTAATAGCCGCTCGCCGCCGGCGGTGCAAGTCATGGTCCTTCGTCGCGAGGGACGACGTGTGGCTGATGAAGAGGTTCAGTACGGACCAGCCGCGCTCGCGCCGCACAGTGGGCGACTGCGTGTACAGCTTGTCGGCGAACGCGGCGTCGTTGACGTGCAGGACGTCGGGCATCGTCCTAACGATGGGCCCGTACTTGCGGTGCATCTCCTCGATGACGAATGTGTACTGGCCCCCGCGGATGAGGTCGTGGTAGATGCAGTACCACGAGGTGAGGGCTGGGGGTGTCAGTACTTCTTGGCGGCCGGGCTGGCAACGCGACGGTGAGACATACCCGCGATCCTGGGCCCGGGGAACTTGGCCAGCGGGCTGAAGCACAGCCGGTACACGGCGACACATGCGTAGTACAGCACGATGGCTGCCGCGAGCAGTAGTAGGGAAGGCATGTTGTCGTTCCCAACCAAGTGGCGAAAGGGCGAGACAATCGTCATGACTTTGTGCGACGTGCCGGGAAAACTTTATAGCTTCATCACGCCCCTCTCACTGAGCACCACCCAATGGCCGCCCAGCAGTTGTTCATCCCCAACCCCTGCCTCCATCCCCTGTGAAAGCTATTTGTAGCGCCAGACTACCGGCAATCCGGCCCCCAACTTGATCTCAGCGCCGTTGAGTCGTTAGCCGAGGCCTGCTTAGTGCTGACATGTCAGCGGCTAGCTTCGTCAACGTGGTAAGGGTCTGGGGCAGGCTCAATGAGATTGGTACGTGATCTCACTGGGGATGATGTGCAGTCCGGATTGGACCTTGTATGCGTGCAGGTAGGGATGGTAAGCCATCGCTGAGTCCCCTGGCACATGGCCGATCCAATCGCACGGTCTTTCAGATAAGCCCGCAGCTCTCAGATCCAAGGCCAGGAGGAGACACCATGGCACGGAAGTAGAAGGCCAAGCACAAATCACTTTGCTTCGGGGTGGACACGGGTGAAGCCGCCTTCAGTCACACTCAGTCGGATTCTCTGCCATGTGCAAGGTAACGTATGACGGCCGTTGTCTGCAACACATTAACACGCACGAGCCTTGACGCGGTAATCATTTTATTTGTTTTTCCATCGAGTTTGAGGGGACAGGGGGGAGCACCAATCGACATACAAAGTTCATCTCCGTGTGCGGTCCAGATCAGCCACCTGCACACGCGGCCCATACGTAGCTGGGCGCCGATGGAGCTGTTCGACCAGGGTGGTTCAGCAGGTCGTAAAAGTTCACGTCGTGCGCAGAACATCGACCGTGTAACGATGAGGCCCTACGGTGTCATGGTGACAATCTAGTACCCCTGGGAAATGCCAGATCCTGCGTCCGCTACTTTGTGGTACTGATGGCTAGTGGGAGATGGACAACGCGGGACGACGCGGGTGCTCCCGAGGGCACGGAGGCTCCCCCCTGGGGGGTCTGTCAGTCAGACAGGCAAGGAGGTTTTTCCTTCGCAGCCGGCGTCTGCGAGGGCCTGCGTATGAAGAGGACATCAAGCTGGAAGAGAGAGGGGAGAAGTTGCGGAACCAATCATGAGGAGGGGGTGACATTCTGGGGAGTCGGGGGTCATTTGGACACCCCACTGCGAGAATTTGCCTCGAGGGATTAGGAGCCAATGAGACGCCCCGAGTGACATGCTCCAGCGCTGTTTTCACGCTGAGCGGTGACATATCGCCCCAATCAACTTGTTGAAGTGTTCTGAGGGGGTCTGCAGGGGGGTCTCTTCTACGTCAAGATGGCCGGGCTCTATGGCCAGCATTTAAACATCGCATTTCAACTCGAGACGGTACATCTGCTGCAATTGTTCTGCCCTCTAAATTTCTCGCACCTATTCCCATGACACGACTCTGGTCACTAGCTCGAGCCACATCGAAACCTGTGAGAGTCTCAATCCTCCCCAAACTGCGCTTGACAATGAGCATGAGCACAAACGAAGCCCCATGGCACGCCGCCTATCCGGCCCCGAGGCAGAAAGATCCCAAGACAATTTCTCAGGAGTCAGTCCTCCGAATGATCAAGGAGCAGCAGGCTCAAGTGTTTGCCTCGGATGGCGCCAGGTACATTCTCGTTGATCTTCGCCGCACGGATCACACGGTACGTCCACCATAGCACCCACTGCATTGGCTTTCCTGGTGAAGCCCAGCGCACTCATGATATCGTCAGGGAGGCACCATCCGAGGGTCCATCAATCTCCCCGCCCAGAGTCTTTATCCCTCCATTTCGAGCCTGTACTCCGTATTCAAATCTGCCGGTGTTTTGAAGGTCATCTGGTACTGTGGTGAGTCACGCTGCAAGCATATTTCTACTCGATGACTGAATCTAAGCATTGTATGAAGGCTCTTCTCGTGGCCGTGGCACTCGGGCCGCTGGCTGGTTCCAAGACCACATTGACGAGCAGGGCGACGCGCAGATGGAGAGCCTGGTTCTCGAGGGCGGGATCAAAGGATGGGTAGCTGGGGGAAAAGATTTCACCGACGTGATGGATGAGTATCAGGAGGCCGAGTGGAAGTCGTAGGCAAGGTACATCAGTGACACAGGCCATGGCAACGTAAGTTGGTAAGGCTCGCCAGGGATGACCTTGGTCAATTGAACCCCCGACCCGCTCTCGGGAGTCGTGTTAAAAGTGGCAACCTCCTCGCCTGTCTTCGTTCTCTTCATCTTCATCACTTCAACTCACATGTTTTGACTGCCCTGAACAAATCATAAATCGAAAGACGTCGGGATTCCGTGAATCTCAGTCTGACCTGTCCGGGACATGCGTGGTCTTGGAGTACTTCCGAGGAAATACACATTTCCGTCATCGCTCTCACGGTCTTTTCGCATCACACCCGTCCTTCACCCTCGGAAGACACCTCGCATTCAAGTCTCCTTCCAAAGCACCGCCACGCCCGCCCGTGCTGCCACGATGAACGGCCACGGCGACATCAACAACACCAAGGCCTCCCGGCCGACCGTTGAGATCAAGCCCGACGAGACCTACCTCGGCCGCACCCTCGCCATCGCACCCGAAGACGACGACCCCGAGATCCGCACAAAGTACCGCCCCTTCCTTCTGTCTCCCTCCCCCTCCGAGCGCGACTGGGTCGACGAACTCGAGCTCTCCACGGCCCTGCGCCTCGTCGACCAAACAATCCTCACCACCGGCCTCCCTCGCCTCCGCATCCTCATCCTCACCGGCAGCCTCCGGTCCCGCTCCTACAGCCGCCTCCTCGCCTTCGAAGGGGCCCGCATCCTCCACCGCCTCGGCTGCGACGTGCGCCTCTACGACCCAACGGGCCTCCCTCTCAAGGACGACGTGCAGCACGAGCACCCCAAGGTCCAGGAACTGCGGCAGCTCAGCATGTGGTCCGACGCCCACTTCTGGGTCAGCCCCGAGCAGCACGGCGCCGTCACGGGCCTCTTCAAGACGCAGATCGACTGGATCCCGCTGAGCGCGGGCTCCGTGCGCCCGACGCAGGGCCGCACGCTCGCCGTCGCGCAGGTGTCGGGCGGGTCGCAGAGTTTCAACGCCGTGAATACGCTGCGGCTGCTCGGGCGCTGGATGCGGATGTTCGTCGTGCCGAATCAGAGTTCCGTGCCGCAGGCCTACACGCAGTTCACGGCCGAGGGGGACGGGGTAGGGGCGTCGAGGATGATGCCGAGTGGGAATCGGGATAGGCTTGTTGACTGCATGGAGGAGCTGGTCAAGTATACGATTGTCATGAGGCCGCACTTTGACCTTTTTGGGGATCGGTACAGTGAGAGGGAGGAGAGGAGGGTGAAGGCGGCCAAGGCGGCCGAGGCAGCGAAGGAGGCGGCACCGCTGTAGGGATCGGAAGCAGGTGTTTGGCCGTGGCCCAAGATGTGTGGAATAAGAAGAACATGTCAAGAAAAATGACCTCGGGAACCTTCTTTCACCCTCACAGCGACGAAAAATCACGGCATAGGGTAAACCTCCGTAATCAAGAGGACAGGTGTAAAAAGCAAAAGCAAAAGAGGACCGACCCGGTTTCGAACCAGGGACCTTAGGATCTGCAATCCCACACTCTACCACTGAGCTACCGATCCAAGTTGGGATGGATTTGATAGTGGGGCCTTATGATTGACCACAGACTCGTAGACTGCTCGCTGCAAGGGACCTGACTCGACGACTCGACGTTGGCATATGCAAGCCACGCCGCCATTGAACAGACACCAAATCAGAGTGAAAACGGCCAATGAGTCGTCTTCATATGCTCTCGTCTATCAAAACACACACCATGCACCTAAGCCGGAGGCAGGAAGCACGCGAACAGCGCCGCCTGCACCAGCGCATACACGACCCCAAACACGACGACCCGGCCCCCGAGCTTCCTCGTCCCCCGGTCGCCGCTCCTCAGGCACGCCGCCAGCCACCAGCACCACACGGGATAGCCCGACGCCACCCGCGTGATGATCTGGACGTGGTAGCTCGACAGCGCCAGGACGGCGATGAGGACCTGCGACGCGGCCATCGAGTCGATCAGCGTCCTCGTCCGGCGGTCCGGAGAGGCTCTCGTCTCTGGCTTTTCCTTGGCATCGCCAGTGGCGCGGCGGGGCTCGGCCTCTGGCCACCACGGGTTGCGGAGCACGTCCATGCCCGACGTGACCATGAGCGAAAGCACCGGCACCGCGAGCAGGAACAGCGGCAAGTTCGACAGCGTCCAGTATCGTAGGAATCCCACGCCCCTACAGATGAAAAGTCAGCAGAGATCCACGCATTCGCCACAGCCCGTTACCGGACGCCAGTTGACTCACCAGTAATGCTCCTGCACGAAGGTGTAGATGCTCGGCACCGTCCGGCCGCACCACTCCCTCGGCTCCGCCGCGCCGGCACAGTAGCGCCCGTACGCAAAGGCCTGCGGCACGACGGACCCCGACGCGACAAGCAGGCCACCGAGAACAGGGCCTATGAGCGCAGCGAGGCGCGGCACGGGGTTCTCGCGCGCGACGAGGACAGGCAGCACGACGCGCGCGCACTCGGCCGCGAACGGTATGCCGTTGAGCAGGCCGTTGGAGCGAAACGTCGTGGCGAGGCCGAAAGCTGCGCCGGCAGCGACGTGCAGCCCCGTCGTGCGGAGCGTGTTGGCCGGTGCGCGCGCGGCTTTAGCTAGGAGGAGGTATCCCGTGAACGAGAGCAGGGCGTAGGGCGCCTCCTGGTACCCGGCGGACAGGAAGACGCCGGCGGGGGAGATGATGTGGACGAGGGCGGCGAGGAAGGGCAGGCTGGGGGCGTCGCCATCGCGCGCGGGTCTGTCGGCGAACAGGGTGCGCGTGAGCTCGTAGAGGGCCCAGACGGCACCGAGGTGGGCGGCGTGCGCGACGACGATGCCGATGGCCGCTTCGAGGGCGGCGTCTTCGGGATCCGCGAGGCCCAGCGCTCGTGCGATGCTGGCGACGAGGGCGACGATGGCGGGGAGGCCGGGACCGAAGGCGTATTCCTGCTCGTAGATGCGGCCGCGGTGGGCGGCTGAGGTGAAGTAGATGGCGTCCCAGCGGGTCAGCCTCGTGACCAGGGAGCCGGCGGACGAGGCCTCATCGCGGCCCAGGGCGAGGGTGGTGGACGTGTCGTATGCGGGACCGGTCAGCGAGCTGGCGAGGACGATGGCGAGGATGAGGGCCTTCCATGAGAGGAAGACGGTGAGGAGGGTGTGGAGCGGGTGAGACGCGTGGTGCTCGAGCATGTTGGCGCGATCGTGTCAATGCAGGTTTGTCGCCGGCATAACGAGTGAAAAGTGCGCTCTCAATCAGTTGAAGAATTCGGTGAGCGTGCGCTGTGTGCCTGTGCCGTGTCGTATAAGGTACGTTGAATATGTTGGTGAACAATTCGAGCTTCAAGGTCACTGTTGAGGACAGACTCGTGAGGCAAGGGTTCAGTTAGGAAGGTGCAGATGGTCAGTGCGCTGGTGGGGTGGTGGGGTTGTCATTCACAGCTGCTGGCAGGTGTTCACTCCGAGCCATGATTTCAGGGGCTTGAAGGATAACAGACGGACAGCTACCCATGTATTCAGATCAAAATGAATAAACAAGATGTCTCAGTGAGGGAAAATGACTGTAACAGAAGTCCATGGCCGTTGTATGGAAACTTGCCATGAAGACGACTCGTGGTGTTGACAACAAGAACGGGTGAGGCAGCGTATACGTCCCTGCCGGTTGCTCCCAGGCACACATCGAGGGCTTGACCGACTCACGGGCGTCCACTGTCATTCTTCCCGCAAGTCCACCCTCCTGATACTTCAACAGCCTGGACTTGTGACACTGAGTGGCCAGACGGTAATTGCGAAGCCCAGAACCACAAGACAAACGACGAGTACCAGACCCAACGTCTCCCTCGAACGACGAGGGCAACCCTTATGTGTATTTGTTCCTTGTGATCTGCTTGGTCTCTTGAGTACCGGTATCAGCACACTTCGAGACCGATGTGTATTTACTGAGCCTGTAAAGCTCGTTAAGTGATGCAGGCTAGCTTGGATACAATTCCAGTCATACCATGGGCATAACAGCACCTCGGGGCACTCCCCATCTCCCGTAATGTTCTTCAACAATGGACTGCCGAATCGAAGCATCCACGGCCTCCCTCCTGATGCCCGGAATGGGACCGAGGCACATGGCATGCTCCGCGAGCAGGTAGACCAGTTTATCAAGATCGACAGTGATCCGAGCCGTAACTGGTGTTTCCTGGTCAAGGCCCGGCCGCAGGGCGCTCTGCACGTCAGTTGCAAGGGTCCAAGCCTCGGTAGCTGGGTGGACGGGGATGTCGACACGAGGCAGTCTTTGCCTCGGCTCCGAGAGCCCGAAGATGGAATAATCTGCCGGTTCGTGGCCACGGAAGTCGGCAGATACGAATGCGGCAGGCAGCCGCTCCACGCTCTCCAGCTGTGGCGGGAGACCGTCGCCCGTGTATGCTTGCCTGCCTCCCACGCCCTGTGGGACGATGAGGCTGGAAGGACGCATCTCGACTGCGCGGTGCGCCGCGTTGGCCGTTAGTGTTCCACTGCTTGAGATGGTGTTTGTCAGACAGATCCCCCGTTCCTCCAGGTATTCCTCCACGTCCGCGGCCTCCAGCCACTCCCCTTGCAGCGGTGCAAAGCGCGTGTCCACGATCGTCCGCGTCCTCCCCCTCGCAATCCGCTGCACAGACGGTGCCGGTGCCCTCTGCACGGTCCGCGTCCCGCCTTCCACGACGCGGTAGAGGCACGGCTGCCGCGATGCGGAGTGTGACGGGTACTGATAGTCGGCCACGGAGGCCTGGAAGAGGTTCAGTGCGTCCAGAGAATTAAGCATGAGCGCCTCTTCCCCCAGCAGCTGGATGGGGATCGACATGGTCGGGGTCTTTTGGTCGTGCTTTGCGGGGCTGGTCAGGATGGAGACGACGCGTTCGAAGCAGGCTCGGATGACTCTTGCTGACACTGGGACTGGGATGGGGGAAGTGGTCCGTATGGCTATGATGGCCCTCGCGGCAGACCTTTCGGGGGCAGGCGAACGCAGGTCGGAGCTCGGCTCGTCGTTGATGTCTGTTTCTGCTGAGGTCCCCCGTGGGCGGCGCGTCGTTTCTTGGGGTTCCCGGGATGACACGGAGCTCCCTGGTTCTTTGGGAGACGCAGAGCTCGAGTCTTCCGCCATGGGCGGCAAGGCGATGGCTTTGTTCGTGCTGCAAGCTATGGCAGCCATGCTCGCCAGGGCATCGTTGAGATGCAGCCGAATGTCAGACGATTCCCGTGCCTGTAAGCTGCCGAGGATGCGCTGATGAAGCCGAGAATACGTTGCAAGGGCGTCATCCAGGGCGCGGCTGAGCTCCTGCGCCCGAGCTCGGTCCGACTGTTGGGATTCCTGCTTCCGGGCGCGATATGTCCGCTGGGCGAGGCGCATCCGCTGCCGTTTCGTCTGTGACACAGTCATTATCGTCAGCTTCGATCGGGCGGAGCGACGAGTGCGCCACTGACCTGGGGGCCATTGGACGGGTCTTGTCCATCCTCGAGTGGGGGGCGCCCGCGCCGAGCTGGTCGAGAGTCTTCCATCAGGTCGACTGGGAGGGATGAGAGTGACGGCTACTCCGCTGACGAAATCCCGGGGCAGTCGGGGTTTTAGAAGACAAATTGCGGAGAGTTGATAGTGCACTAAATCCGAGACTAAGCCAGCCCCGTGTCTGCCCGGTCGTGATGCTATTCATGGCGAAGACAAATTGCGGGTCCCCGCCGTTAGGTGATGCCCATCTCTAAGCAGAATTGGGTGTTGACTTTGTCTGGTCCCAGGTGGAGTGGCCGTGTTGTGTCGGATTGTCGATTCCATGCTGTGATTGTACTCTCATCTGCGATGGACAGGCCTGCCTATAAAACTACTACTTGTCCGCCGCTTCTCTGCTGACGAGGCCAACAAGCAAATCATCGCAGAAATCGAAATAACAGCAGCGATGAAGGAAGCATACATCAGCAAAGACCTCGACGTCGAGATCCGCGAGGTCCCCGTGCCCAAGCCCGGCGCCGGGGAGCTCCTCATCCGGACTGTCGTGTCAGGCACGAACCCCAAGGACTGGAAGATGCCAAAGCTCCACGGCGGCGAGCCGGCGAACTCCGGGGACGACATCGCCGGCTACGTCGAGGCGGTCGGCGAGGGAGTCACCGGGTTCCGTCCAGGGGATAGAGTCGCCGCCTTCCACCAGATGTTCACGCCCCACGGCAGCTACGCCGAGTACTCCATCGCCGCCGCCAAGGCAGCGTTCCGCCTCCCGGATGCCACCTCTTTCGAAGGTAAGGAGCTCTTTCCCACCCATACTGCTTTCATCTCTCTGACGACGATACAGAGGCCGCCACGATCCCGCTCGCCGGCATGACCGCTGCCCTCGGCGTCTATAGGAGGCTCAAGCTGCCTCTGCCGTGGGAACCCGCCACTGGCCCGACACCGCTCATCGTCAACGGAGCCGCGAGTGCCGTGGGGGCCTTCGCCATCAAGTTCGCGACTCTGTCGGACATCCACCCCATCATCGCCATCGCCGGAAAGGGTATTCCGTTTGTCGAGACCCTGCTCGACAAGAGCAAGGGTGACACCGTCATCGACTACCGCCAGGGTGCCGATCACGTCGACGAGCAACTTCGCAAAGCTGCCGAAGGTCGCGTAATCAACTACGCCTACGACGCGGTTTCTGATCAGGCGAGCGTGGAGGCACTTCTGAAGGTCGTCTCCCCAGATGGCGGCAAGATCATGAGCGTCATTCCCAAGGAGGACGAGATCATGGACGGGGTCACGGTTCTGGGATCCAACTGTGGAACCATCCATGACCCTGCGCCGGAGGGTGCCAAGGTGGGCGATGCGGAGTTTGGTGCCACCATATACAACCTGGTCGCTCTGGGCTTGGCTGATGGCTGGTTCTCGGGACACCCTCACCACGTCATCGAGGGAGGTTTGGCTGGGGTCGAGAGGGCGTTGAAGGATCTCGAGGCCGGCAAGGCGTCTGCGACCAAGTATGTTCTGCGTCTTGAGGAGACACCTGGGGTCCAAGGCAAGTAGGGGGCTCTGGCGTGACGCAGCACTGTTCGGCTGTTGAGACCTGTGGGTGTCTGGTGGGTGGCCTTTCTCATCGCCTCTGTAATGAAACAGGAGTAAAACATGATATTCATGGCTGTTTTTTTAAAATGTTGTCTATTCATCCGCAGTCATCTTTTTATCACCGTCGCAGACTAGAATGTGGCTCTCGGCGAATCCGAAAAATCTGGCAGTTTATCTGAATTCGATTGAGCCCTTTGCGATGTTGGTACGAGCTTATCAGCATCGAGTGATCAAACGAAACTATTCCCACTCATTGGTCTTCGTACTTGAAAGCTTGAGGGGGGAGTTTACATTCTGTCGTTTGCCATCACAAAAAACAATCCGCGTTTTCTCACGTCACCTTCTCCCTGTTAATGAGACATCTCATGTCCCGAACCTTTCAAAGCTTCAAACAAGCAGAACGGATCTATGACGGACGTGCCACATTGGCATATTCATGGCGATCACCAACGACTACTGCCTTTCATGGTATCTCCAACATTTTAACTGGTCACTACATTCCAACCCACCTGCATCCTTTTGTGGTTGTCTACATCCCCAGCAGTGACAGATCTCCACGAAGCGGTGCCGTCAGAACGGCCTTGCGCTCAGCGATGCGCCAGTCTTCTCTCCCGTGAAAAACGCCCTTGACAAGTTTATCCTGATACATTCCCCAATTGGTCACGCGTTTCCCTTGATCCTTGCCCACGCCGAATATGTCGGCCCTGCAATACGTCGTGGCAGTGGCGGTCTTTTCGCCCGTGACTTCGACCGTCTGCGTGGTCAGAGCATGTTGTGTCTGGAAGTTGCCGACCATGCCCTGTACCGTCGTCTTGAGTGCCGGGATGCCCTCAATGGTGCCGCCGGGCCCGGGGAAGATGGCCTTGGCGTCGTCGAGGAAGGCGCTCGAGAAGATCTCCCAGTCTTTGAGATCGACGCCGATGCAATAGCGGGCGATGCAGTTGCGGATGAGGTCGTGGTCGGAAGGGGTCGGAACCATTGTGAGCATGGGGAGATAGCGATTACGTTTGGTTGGGCGGTCAGTGCAGCATTGCTGGAAGGCCTTGTCTACGTTGCGGGACGTGGAGGGAATCTTAAGCACGATTCACTCCCGGACTGGTCGAGCGCTCACCAGACGAAGAAGAGGCCATGGAAGCCGCGTGCGTGGGCAGCTCTCGGAGAGGTTCCCGAATGTTTACCAATCAACCGACAATTGCACTACCAAAGCAGGTGGCAACCTTCGGAAAACACACTGTAAGACAAATTGCGGGGGCACTGCCGATGCACCAACCCTCACTTTGGTCATGCCAATAGACAAATCGCGGGTCACAACACACCATGACTCGATGAACTGTCTGCCAGTTAGCCAGTCCGCAAACCTGCCATGTGGAGTCCGATGTTCCAACACTACCTTATAAAAGCAGCGGCAGCGCGAACCAACGTCATCTTTAGCAAGGTAAAATTCATAGTAGTTTATAGTAAAGGCCTGGGTGTTAGTTATTGACCCCCTCGGGGGACTATGCCGATATAATATAGATATTATATGATGCTCACTAGTATAGTATTATAGATATTACTTTTATTCTATCTAGGTAGCTACCTAGATCTAGTTTCTATCTTTAATAGGTTAATAGACTACTCTTTACACTTATATTAATCCTAGATATACCTTATATCACCTTCTTAATCTCGTAAATCTAGGAGGAGTAAAATTCTTCTGCGTGGACTGCTAGTTAATGGCGGCGGCTTTCCTAACTAGAAATGGCGGCCCATAGTGTCAGCTGACTCAACCTCCGTCTTGCGCCGCCCTATAGCGTACGTACCTTTTCTGCCAACATTCGCTGTGGTACGTCCCTCTTTCGAGACCTAGGTCGCACTGCGGTCTCTCGCCAACCCTCGGGCCGGCCTCTCCTATGGAAGAACCTCGTCCGTCAGTGATTGGAGAATGGAATTAGCACTGGAAGCATTAAGTATAAAATTTGATAGCATAGCGGGCGATCCATTACAAGCATACGCTTGAACCCTCGACCTCATCATCTCCTATGCATCTGGGCCAGCATGTTTGTCGGCCTTCTTCTCCTCCCTCTCCTTCCTCCAGAACGCGGGCGACCTCTCCAGGGACATCTGAGAATACCACAAACTCGGGGACATGAACATGAAGTCCTCCTGCCAGGTATCCTAGTCGCACAAGCCGTCGTAGAGATGAACATATTCGTCCACGCCGACGTAGATCCACCGTTCGGGCCTTCGTTATTGTCCCACATCCACCCCTCATCGAAATCAGGGTGGACTTGATCACCATCGATCCCGGGCGCCGGGTCATAGCATTTTCTGAGCAGCAGCATCAGCGGGCCGGGTCCGCCCTGTCTGTCCAGGGACTCGAGGCACACGTCGTCGACCACGGCGCACACGTTGTACCGCGTGCCGCAGGTCATGTCGATACCGCCGTCGTCGGCCGCGCCAGAGGGGCCAAAAATCTCGGAGCGCTTCGCTTCCGTCACAGGCTGCTCGGCCCAGTTCCCCAGCAGCTCGTCCCGCGCCCACTGCTCAAAGTCGTCGCGGACACTGGCGAGGCTCGCGTCCCTGAAGCGCTCCCCGTCGTCCATGAAGACCAGCCGGTGGCGGGCGAGGACGGACTCGCGGCGGCGCTCGTCGAGGCTTGCGAAGCTTCTCGGCGCCTGCGACTCAAGGTGCGATCTCATCTTCTGCCACGCGGCCTCGTCGTCGTAGCAAGTGCGGTACACGGCGAGGCCCCAAGGCGCGTCTTTCTTGAGGTCCTGGTTGTGGAGCTCCCCGTCAATCCCGGCTGGGATATCTGCCGAGGCCCTGCTTTCGTCCAGGGCCTTTCTGAGTGCTTCCCGGTCAACGGGATCTTCCTGGAGCAAGTCCGCCAGTGACGGTTGTTCCTTGGGCGTCTTGGTGGAATACAATGCGGCGAATGATTGCCATCCGATTCGAGAGGTGACGCGGTGGTCCGGGCATGAGACAGCCACACACGATGTGGGCAGTGATTGGCGGCTGTGGGGGAGCCCTTCGGCACAGGACCGTGTTATCGAACGAAGAAGACGTCGCGACATGTGTTCTCGACCGAGCCTGGTTGCCGCAGGCTGTGAATGCAGCTTTTAGGGTGTGCAGGTTGACAAGAAGAAGTGCGCAGCACCAGAACCTAAACCGTCCGGACTACAGGGGGCAAGGCGCTCACTTTTAGGCAACCTAGACAGGCCCAGCCCCTGAACCCGGGCCGAGTCAGGGGCGACGACCATGTCGATCCGCTGTGATTACTGTACCCGGCCCAATCACGACCCGACTGAATGCTGAATGGGGTAGGCTGGAGTGTCTAATACGCACCTCGTGGAAATGCTCCGTGTTGCGACCCGTCTTGGGAAGGTCCGCAAACTTGGTGAATGTCACCTTGGTGTTGGAGCACACGGTACTCGCCATTCTATCGATGGCCTGATGAGCGACTGATTTCTTGCAGAGGACGAAGAGGAAAACCTTACTGGAACGCGCCTCTGATCGGGACTGTGGACGACCCATCGCCGCCGAACAGCTTCTTGACCGTCGCCGGATACGCGCGACTTACCCATCTCACGTACACGCCGCCCATGTTGACGCTCAAAGGGCGAGGCAAGCCCGGGTACACCTTGCCGGCGCGGTCCTCGAGGTACGAATACTAGAGGCCATCAAAGGGGCTGACGTAGGATCTGACGACCAGGTGCTCCTCTTCCTCGTCGTCGAGCTGATCGTACATCCGGTCTCTGAGACGCAACCAACTGTCGTCGCTGGTCAGGAAGTCCTCGCACATGGTCGGGTCAATCATGCAGAGGTCGAGGTTGCACTTCATCTCCAGCACGGCGTCGCCGTTTGGCGTGCAGCACAGCGACTTCTTACGACCCCCTGGGTATCTCATCGTCAATTTGGACTGGAAAAACGCCGGAACACTTCCCACACCGACCAGGGGCAAGCAAAGGGCGTAGGAACTCACAGGAACAGCTCCACAAACTGCCGGCCCGGAGATCGGGTCTCAGCGTCACCTCTGACTTCTCGCACGTGTTGTGAACGCAGTCGGGCGCGCTGCCTTTCCAGGTGCAGTTGAACATGCCGGCATTCTTCGGACAGCAAATCAGGTAGCCGCATAGGCTGTTGGTCTGTAGTGCAAATTCGTGGTCAGTCATGGAGCGTACATTAGGGATGTTTGCTTCCCCAGGGGACTCAACTCGCCGTTTCGTAATCCGGACAGTCCTGGCCAGACCTGTCGTACCCGACCTTGGAGTAGCCCGAGTCGCACATTTGCCTGAAGACATTTCCCACCTTGTAGCAGTTGGAGCCAGAGCTGGCATCAATTTCCGCCGTGTAGTCTTCCGACATTTGCGCTTCCTTTGTCACCGCGCCAGGTTTAACACCGGTCTTGCCCATCAGGGCCTTGTGGGCCGAGTAAGTGTAGTCGACTGTGTAAAGGTCAGGTCAATGGGCAATGAATGCTGACCTGAGCGTCGAGAAACTCACCTAGATCAGACGCCCAGATCAACGAGCCCATGAAGCTCACGCTGTCCGCCCAGTCAATTTTATGCTTGAATGTCTCGGCGTCATCGTAAGAGATCCATTGGTTGTTATCCCACGAGAAGTACTTGACGGCGGCCTCCTTATCGTGGATAGGCGTTTTGCTGTGCTTCTTGAGTATGCCTTGGAGCTCGTAGTATGCCGGGTCTTGTTCTGTTAGCAGGACGGACTACACCGGAAAATCGTTGGGAGAACTTACAGCCACTGGTGCCGGTGCAGACACCAGGTTTGGCGCCGCCGCTGAAAGGGCAGCCTGGATTCGTGCAGCTTGGGTCGGCCAGAGTGAAAGATCTGCCGTAGAAACCAAAGCCCAGGGCCATCTGGGCAGGTTTGATCCCCACGCGCCAGAACAGGTCTGCGGCGGCCTTGATGTCAGTAAGGTTGGTATGGCCCTGCACAATTGCTCCACTGCAGGAAGTCAGATCGGCGAACAACGTCCTACATCATCGGAAGTATTCACATTGGGTTGGTACTGTACTAGGAGGGCTAGAAATCAGCTTATCCTACATCTTATACCTAGGCTACGTGCTACTCAATACACTACCTTCGCCGTCAGGGACCTCTTCATTCTACTAAATACCACCATCCTTACAGTCACCCACTCAAATAGGACCAGACACCGCGATACCACACTTCCTTTGAGCCCCGCGGAGGATTCCATAACTAGATTTCTTCTCCATTGAAAGGCGACAAGAAGACTTTCCTCCCTTCAAGAACCACCAGCCTCGGTATCGGTACCTGAGCAACTAACGCCGTGCGCCATAGCTCATGGCGTGATTGATGCTCCTACACACGCCTGATGAACCACAACGTTCCCGGCCCGGAGGCGGACATGGGAAGGCTTCCGCGACCAAGAGCCCACTTATGTCTGCGAAATCAGAGTCTCTGAATATACTCGATAGGAACGATGGCATGCTATAAGAACGCGTCATGTTCGGCGACCTGCGTTGGTGCCTGTGGCTATTTCGCGAAATCCAGCCATGGGCATGCGTCCATTGAAAAATAGTGCCGAGGTGAATTCCAGACCGCCTGTCGTACGATGAAGTCGGACCCGTAGCCATGTTTTCTCCCCGACATGGCAAGTCGGGCCCGAGAAACATTCACCCGAGGCCCCCGAGGCCCGAACAGAGCGGGACACACACAGGTCCCCAACAAGCAAACTCTTCGATTCCCAAAGCACCCTGCGATGGGTCGTGGGGGTATGTTACCGATCGATCGGGACTTGTCGGCCTCCGTCAAGTGCCGGGCCCCCTGCATGGAAAGGAGCCCGCCCTACCCGAGCGTTCCGGTGCCCGTCAACTCATTGCCAAGTTCACGGCTGCTACAACTTGCTTGCAATATGTCTGCGCAACGGGAGTCCGAATGAGCAATCTCAGTGTTTCGCAGCTCATGGCGCAAATTCCTCAAATCGGTTATTCGGGTGTTTGTAGCCTGGAGCAGCTTCGGCGGGACCTGACGCGATTTTTGGTTGACGAGGACGTCGACGCGGCAGCGGACGATTCCGGCGGAGGGCCCGCCGCGACTGGTATAACCCATGACCGCTTCTTCGGGAACTGCCGTCGCGGGCCAGGGCGCCCATGAGCATGCGAGGGCGGTGGTCGCGCCTCTCCTGTTAGGGGATATGGGGCCTTGGAGCAGAGTTCTGCCATACACCGGAAGCTTTCTTGAGTCTAGTATGACATTTTCGACCGAGGTATAAGCCAACAATTTGGGAGAGATGATCTAAACGTCGATGGCCTTGGGATTTGGCATCAGCATGGATGTGATCTAGCGACGCCTCATCCCGCACATCATGTCCAGGGTTGATGGATATCTTGGCCGCACCAAGAGATCTCAGTCGATGTTGTCAGTCAATCTCTTGCGAACATCAGTTTAGGGATGCTGGACATGCATAAACGGAGAGTGCCCCTCAGAGTGCTTTGTCTCAAATATCAGGTTTTTCCCATGATAACCCGAAACATAACGAGGGCTGTTCATTTTTCAACAGGGGGGCCTGGAGCACTAGAAGGGCTGGAAGTGACGAAGATGTTGCGTTGCTTACAATGGGACCCATGAACAACAGTGAAGCCATGTCACTTCTTTAGGAGTCGATCCAAGAATACGTCTACATTAGAGCATGTGATAACATTTCCTGGTACACAAGCACCTTGGAATCGTCATCTTGTGCTGATGAGGCTAACAGCACCCTCCGAAGAAGTTTCTCTGGTATAAATAAGACGCCCTCGGACAACCAAAGCAACAAGCGAGATTTATGCAAGACACGGGCCTTGATAGCAGGAAAGAATTATCGAGATCGAGATAAATCGGCCATGTCAAGAACATCCCTTGGACATCTGACCAGAAGAGCCAGGAGTCTGGCACAGTCTGAAGAACACCGTACGAGTTGGGCCTAGCCAAAGTGACGGCAACGCTAGTCCTACCCAGCCCGCTACGTCGTAGGAAGGAGTGTTGCGATGGAGGCAGGAAACACCCTCGTCTCTTTCGTCGACATCATCGATGCCAAACCTACTAAGGTACATTCTCGAGCCATCCTCCACCCCGCCGAGCTTCAGTGGTTTCAATCCGTCCGGCGTGGGGGAAACAGTCGGTCAATGGGTGGTGGTGAGACACGCATCACCATGGGTTCAGTCTTATCTAAGTTCGCTTTATCAGTCCATCTCTGTCAGACCACCCACCCGAAAACGTTGCAGGGCTGGACCAGGACCCTTGGCCGGCACATCGAAGTCGCCGACGGGGCCAATCAGCCGCCCGGTGGCCCGGCAAGATCAACGAACCCGTCAGCCCGTCTCGCCCGTCAAACCCGGACGCTCGGGGGCCTACTTGGGTACGTTGTACCAAACAAAAACAAGCTAGCCGGTGAAGCCGGTGCGCCAGCGTGGGACCCAAGATGCCCGTGAGCCGTGACCGAGCAAATGGCAGGCCGAGGCTGGCACCAGTCTGACGACCACATGACAGCAAGCTGATGGGCGCCGAAACGGCAGGCCAGCCGCCAGCGCCAGCTCATCGGTCCCTCGCAAGTGCTGATAGCCTGATGCCACTGCCGGAACATGCCATATGGGCAAACGGGCGCACTTGCTGACGGGACAGGCGACAGCAAAACAGCGGTCTAGCCGGGCAATGGGCCAGACCCAACGGCGGAAGCTTTGATTTTTTTTTTCTTTTGCATCTTCTCCATCATCACGATTGCATCTGCGTCCGTGTCCGTCAGCCAACGCCAAGGCGCTGGCCTCAAACCGGGCGACGGGGGTTAGCGACAGGGGGTGGCCCGCCTGACATTTTGGCTAGCACAGCCGGGCGGGCCGGCGGGCATCCATGATCCAATCCATTATGCAGATGGGACATGCCTTTGCGCAGCGCTGTAGGGCTCGATGCTGAGCGACCTGGGTTGGGAAGTGGGAAGCAAGGGAGCTCACGCAGAGCTGGAGAAGCAAGGTTGGACGAGTCGAAGCAATTCCTGACCTGCAGCCGCAAGACATGGCAGCATCAATCCACACAAGTACGATTGTGCATCCCGCGATGCGAATGGGGCCTTGACTCAGTGAAAGCATCACGGCACGTGGAGGTACGAATCGGAGGGTTTTGCCGCCGAACTCCCGCTCACTAAGACGATTCGAGATCCATCCATCAGAAAATGCCGACCCGAGCTCTCCGGAGCAACATGACGCTACAAGTAGGAGTTGGTGCCAGAGCTTCTAGAGAACCCGTTCATGGCCTGCTTCGCTTCTGACCTTTTGAGCTTCCATCATTCATAGGCACTGCAGCGGCTTTTCTCACCTGACATCGTGCAACCTGCACGTGCTGCATCAACCCCGATCGGGAACCCGAGCATTACCTCCCTCCTCGGCCCCGATACGACCATCGCACCGCTCGCATTGATCGACTCGCTTGCCTCCGACAAGACATAAACGACGATTCCGGTTCGTCGGAAGGGCGGCCAAGCACGGTCCCCGGTCTCCCATTGGATCTCCTCACCACCACAATCCGAAGATCACGTTCTGCCGAGCAACGCTGATCCCGTCACCCCTATCCTGCTTCAAGAAGGTCGGCCCCGGCACCAATCAGGCCTTAGCGCTGCCCCCCTCCAGGCACCACTTTAGCGATCCTAAAGGGATCCCTTCAGCGGTACAGCCCCAAGGAGCCCCTATCCGCAAGGCGCATCCTAGGGGTCACGGTGGGTTGCCACGCGACGGTTCGGGTCCGACTTGGGGAAGCGATTGGCTGGCTTCGGGGCGAGAGGCAGAGACGGGCTGATCAGTGCAGTGCAGTGCAGTCAGAGAGTCCGAAAAGGCCGTTGAACTAAACGAGCAAGACGAGGTGCGAGGTGCGAGGTGCAAGGTGCTTGATCGAGAAAAAGGAGCATCTGATTTTCGCATCCAAAAACAGCGGCAGGCCCGTCGTCTTGACGGTCTCGTTCTCAGTCTCACGTAAGGTGACACCTGCCCTACCTGACTGACTCCAGTCTCTCTCCCCTTTATCCCCCCCCTTGCTCTTTCCTTGCCTACCTCACTGGAACCCTCGCGGGTCTTGTTTCACCCCTCGTCGCCTTATTATTTCCCTTCCCATCTTCCCCCCTCGGACCGATCATCCTTCTCTTCACCACCTTCAATCCGCCCACGATATATCGACGCACCACCATCGCAGCGACCGACGATTCCTACTTACCCGGCCTTGGCCTTCTCAACAATCGACCTCGCTTCCTCCCCCGAGCCCCTCGCCTAGAACATTAGCCTGTATCCCCGCAACCAGGCCCCTCCCCTTTCCCCCAGACCTGGCTTGGCTTCCCTGCCACTTCGCAGCCGGTCCGAATACGACACCCCTGCAGCTCATCAGGCGAGCTCCTCGTCTTCGCCCGACTTCTGGGTTTCGACGTCCCTACATGACCTTCTCCTCGGAAACACCCTTTCGCTCTCTTTTGTGCCCTCTACATTCTCCTCCGCCCTTTTCCATAGGCGGCGGTTACCTAGCTTGGCACCTGGGTAATCGCCATCATGTTTGTTCACTCGGGCGCCAGCCTTCACGGTCATGAATTTTCCTCGAGACCTCCCGCCGGAAACCAGATGCACGCTACACAGAGACTACGCTCGGCGCTGGCCAGCCAGAGCCCTTCGCCATCGCCCAGACCTTCGACTGACAAGACACCCGCGACAAACGCAAGACGTTTCTCCTTGCAGGGCAGCCCGAGTCCCAGGCCGGACGCGCTCAAGAACCGCCCCCTGTCGGACCTCGCCATTACGCCTCGCAAGGAACAGGTCGTCCGATTTAACGAGGAGCCGAGCATTCTGTCGGTTGAGGACCCGTCCAGCGACAACGACACTTTCAGCGACACCTTCAGCGACATTGGCAGCGTCGACAGCAACCGTCGGAGGAGAGGCACGAGAAAAACGCCCAAGCCCTCCACCCAGCACCTCCTTGCCTACCCACCGCCCCGGTTACGGACCAAGCAGCGCCGCTTCGTCCACATCCGCCCCCGTCTGCTGCTCCAGCTCCAGCAGCTGTCCGCCGACAAGCGGCCAAAACCCACCCTCGATGTGATGCCCTCCCGCGTCCTCACTGGCACCCACATCGTGCCGCGACTTACCAAGCGTTGCCCGGAGCTGTTCAGACGGCGTGGTCACCTCGGCCTGGACGACCTCGTCGTAGCCAAAAGCGAGGACTTTGACTCGCCCGAGGAGCACATTGACGTGAAGAACCTGGACAAGCGCCACCTCGTCGCGGTCATTTCTCCTTTCACGCCGTCTTCCAACAGCGACAAGAACGCCAAGGACCAGGCGGAGATTGTCCTGACCGACGGCTCGGTCTGGACCGCGAAACCCTTCACGAATGGATTCGAGTTCCTCCACGTGGATGCGCACGGCAACACCAAGAAGGCACGGTGGGTGAAGAAGACGAAGAAGCACAGGTGGAGCACGGGGCCGATGAACGATGTGGTCGCGCCGGCGGCGGTAGCCGATTACAAGTTCACGTTTAGCTTGATCGATCCGTCCTCGCGCAGGCATCCCGTCATGGCGACGCTGACACCTTCGAACCTCGACATCCTGGACCACTACACGATCCCGTCACCCGTGGCCAATCGCCGGGTCGCCGTGCGCCCGTTTTCGCCCGACGTGCTGGAGGAGGAGCAGGAGGAGGAGGAGGCCGCGCCAGCCGAGGCGACGCTGCACCCCGTGGACGAAGCCACGCGCACCCTCATCTCTATCACGTCGATATGGGTATCCCTCCGCCACGGCCAGGGCTGGCCGACGCCGACGCCAACGCCGCTGCCCCTCAACACGAGGCAGTCCAGCGGCAGCATGGAGCGGCAGCGCGCCAACACGTACCCGGACGGCAACACGCCGCCGCAGATGCCGTCGCCCAACGCCTCGTCCGTGTCGGTGCTCCCTAAAAGGGCGCTCTCGACGGGCGCGGCGTACATGCAACGACGGCAGGCGCGGCTGGGCCACGACTCGCCCCCGGCGGTGGCGTCGCTCGCCGAGTCGGACGAGAACACAGACGACGCCAAGATGGCCAAAGACGCGGGCGGCAAGCCGGGCCTCTACCGACGCATTCGCAACTGGGGGCACCGGCTGTCGACGAGCGGGAGGAAGCGGACGGAGTAGGCGTCAATTGCATGGTCAATTGGAGGATGAACCCGCTGGCTGGGGGACGCGAACGGCGATAACAGAGACTACTGGCTAGGACTACGACACAGCATCAGCGGAGACCGAATCAACGCAACGCAATGCATCCACGGCCGAGACACAACACATCACACATTGGCGTTTTTTTGTCATTACGGAGGGGCGCGAAAAGGGCCAGCTGACGGTCTCACAACTGATGAACGCTCACAACTGAGACGTTTCTTTGTATTATTATCATTCATCACCCTATAGACGTGGACGGCCAGTCCGAAGACGAAAACATGAGATACCCTTTGCCTTGGAGAACTTGCTGGAACCTGTTGAGTTTTGATGGTGAGACTTCGGGCAGGCCTATGACGTTACGCCTTGCCGTTTTCGCAACGGGACAAAGACCGAGGCGGGGTGCTAGCTCTGGCGTCCGGCCCGGATGGCTTGGCGGTCCGCGATGGTCCGGCTGCGGGAGAGGGGGTTGCGTGTCTCTGGTGACGTCGATTGAGGTGCTGCCGAAGATATTGCGATTGGGTGATGCTGTCGAAGATAATGCGATTGGTGATGGTTTCCACGATTGTTCCGCGGGATGTGATGGATTGTCATCGAGGGTGCAGGTCGATTGGGGCCGGATGCGGCGAGTCGGTTGTTCACCGAACTTCCCCAGGGTGATTTCGGTGAGACTCGGTGTGAGTCGGTGAGCGAGGGGCAGTCATGAGCGACTCCAAGCATGGTTAAACATGAACTGCCTCGGGATCTGGTCTGATTGACCTAATTTTTGTTCAATTTACCCCTTTTCTACATTTTTCACCCGTCTATGCGCACGCCGGGGCCGAATGCGGCGAATGTACGACTCACCGAGCCTTTTCCTGGACACCTCCCGGTGAGCTTGGTGTTTGCGGTGAGTGCGAGTGTGTCATCAACGACTGATGAGGGTAAATACAACAAGATGCTTCAAGATCTGGCCTGGATTTACCAAAGATATGTTTACTGCCTCTTTCCTAGCTTTTCATTCCATCTATGCGCACGCCAGGGCCGAAGGCGGCAAATGTACAACTCATCAAGCCTTTTCCCCGGCCTTTTAGGTAAGCCACAGTGTGTACCGGTGAGGGCGAGGGTGTCGCGAAGGACTCCGAGCACGGTAAAATAGTAAGTACTTCATGATCTGGTCCTATTGATTAAACTGGTGTTCAATCTACGTATTTACTGCAGTTTTCTCTTCCATCTGTGCGCACGCCAGGGCTCGCTCGCCAGATCGCTTGCGATCACCCAATCTACCAGCACGACATCCATCTCTCTCTGCTAAGGGGTACATCTACCTTGACCTACGACTTCGTCTATGGCCATGGCAAGCGGCATGTCACTGATCTTCATTATGGGGCACTCGCAGCCAGTAAGATGCGCGGGAAAGGAAATGACCTGGTGTTCGCACCTTGATGGGCACGGAATTCAGGGGATGTACAACCCTGATGGCGGGCCTAGCAACAACATACTTGTATAGCTGGCGTCGTCTCGTGAGAACTGCCGCGATGGGAGGTACATAGGGTTTGTCGCGGACAACAGGGTGCTCGCGGGGGATGGGATTGGGATAAATTGCGTGTTGTGTGAGAGCGAGTATCTGTCTCTCTTGATCTTTTGCAAGCATCATTGCGAAGAAATCGATCTGGGGGTTCGACTTGTAATTGTTTGATATTGTTTCCCCAACGCAAAGATGCCGCACTCGACGTCCCCTGCCGCCAAGCGCCGTGTGGTCAATGGCCGCGTGCTGCCGGACAAGGCATTGCCCGTGACCTTGCTGTCGGGCTTCCTCGTAGGTGCTGAGATGCCCGGCTGGGCGAAAAGAGACTGACACGTCCCAGGGCGCCGGCAAGACGACGCTCCTGCAGCACATCCTGCGCAGCGACCACGGGCTGCGCATCGCCGTCATCGTCAACGACATTGGAGCGTAAGCCCCCTCCCCTCCCTGACATGCTGTTTTCCCGATCCTGTAACATGTCCCGGCTGACCTGGCCACGTAGTATCAACGTCGACGCCTCCCTCATCCAGCACCGCGTCACCAAGACGGACGAGAAGGTCGTCGCGCTCCAGAACGGATGTATCTGCTGCACGCTGCGCGGGGACCTGCTCGAGGAGCTCGTGCGGCTCGCCGAGGACCACGAGTTTGACTACGTGATCATCGAGAGCAGCGGCATCAGCGAGCCCGAGCAGGTGGCGGAGACGTTTGATAACAGGCTCGCGGACCAGATGCGCGTCGTGCTCGAGGAGGCGGAGTTGGATGAGGATACGGCCAAGACGCTGGAGAGGATGTAAGCACCGCCCCATCAGCATCAGCATCACCCTGCCCCTTACCCTGGATGGCAAAAGAAGGTTCGTGGGTGGGACTTAAGCTAATGGTTTGTAGTTCCTCCGCCGGCGGCATCGAAAAGTTCGCCAAGCTCGACACGTGCGTCACGGTCATCGACGCCTTCACCATGTTCAACGACTTCCACACGGACCAGCTGCTGTCCGCGCGCAGGGACGACGTGACGCCCGAGGACGAGCGCACGGTGTCGGACCTCATGGTGGACCAGATCGAGTTCGCGGACGTGATACTCCTGAACAAAATGGACATGGTATGTCGCACCCATCCTCCGTGACCACCCTCTAACGCAGGCAGGTCCCCGCCCCCGCCCGCCGCAGCGTCCTCGGCCTCGTCAAGCAGCTCAACCACCGCGCCCTCGTCCTCGAGACGACGCAGGCGCGCGTCGACGTCCGCCGCATCGTCAACACGGGCCTTTTCGACATGGACAGGGCGCAGACGGGCTACGGCTGGCTCCAGGACCTGCACGACATGACGGTGCGCGAGGTCAATGGCCGGCCTCGCGCGACGCCCAAGCCCGAGACGGAGGAGTACGGTGTGCGCAGTTTCGTGTATTCCCGCTACAGGCCGTTCCACCCGCGCCGCCTCTGGGGGCTGGTGTATGACAAGTTCATCTTGCAGATGGAGCACCCTGAGGATGAGATGGATGTTGATGGGGACGAGTCCGAGGGAGATGAAGAGGAGGATGAGGAAGAGGAGGACGACGCAATGTCAGAAGGCGAAGACATGTTCACGCCCTCGAACGAGGCCATCCTCGCCGCCAAGAAGGCCTCCCCGCTCTGGCGCACGCTGTTCCGCTCCAAGGGCGAGTTCCTGCTCGCGACGCGCCCGGACCGCGCGGGCGAGTGGTCGCAGGCCGGCGCGATGCTGACGCTCAAGGGCGGGCGGGCGTGGTTCGCGTGCCTGCCGGAGGAAGAATACACGACGGGCGACGCCGAGGTGGACGCGCTCGTGCAGCACGACATTCGCAAGGGCGGCGAGTGGGGGGACAGGCACCAGGAGATGGTGTTCATCGGGGAGGCGCTGGACTGTGACGGGATCGCGGCGGCGCTGGACGCGTGTCTGTTGACGGATGAGGAGTTCAAGGCGTGGGAGGGTGTCATGAGGGCGTTCCCTGTCGAAGGGGAGGGCAGGGCCAAGGCGATGGAGGAGCTGTTTGATGATCACTTCCCTGAGTGGCCGGCGCTCGAGGGGCACGAGGGGCATGACCATTGAGGGAGGAGAGAATGGCCTGAAAAGACACGAGTGACGTGGCCTAGAGGTGCACGTTTGTGTGGCATGATGAAATGATGCTGGAACTGGTGCGTTGTGGTGATGGTGATGGCGATGGTGATGATGATGGGATGCTTTGATACACCGAGATGAGAAGGAAGACGACGGAATCTCAGGTGTCATTTGCCAGCTGGTCACAGGTGGCATTCAACACCCAGCCAAAAGCCCACCGTCCTGCTTTAGCGTTCGCATTGGCAGCGGAGTTAGGGGCCGGCCACTACAAGATAATGTTCCCAGGGCATCCTGCTAGCACCTACCGCCCGTGGTTTAGCGCTATCGTCATGGCCCGCTTGTGATGTACACCCGACGCCCTTCATGTTGAAACCCACGTCGACTCATCGGCCGTCTGGGCACCACACGGGGCGGCGTCCTTGGGTTATTCCAAGAGCTTTACTCAGGGGCTCACCTCTGGAGAGTTCAGGACATCAAGACAATTCTTACCCTGCAGTCTTGGTATTCCCCCCGTTGGACCTCAGAATGGCCAAGGTGCAGCTCATCCCGTGGGACCCGACGTCCGACCAGCACTACCAGCGCATGTACGACCAGCGCGTCGCCTGCGGCTGGCGCATGTCGGAGGTCCCCGCATGGAAGGAGAGGCAGCTCAACGGGTCGAGGCACATGTACTGGATCGTGCGTGCAACACCCCCGCTTCACGGGGAAGACAGCTGACATCCGCAGGTTCTGGCCGATGACACGCCGGGGCGCGCACAGCTCGAGCAGCACCATCTCGCCACCTATCCCAAGGTGCGCCCTCGATCGTGGATGCCAGATGTGAGCGCTGACTCTTGTAGGAAACGGAACCCCTCCTCGACAGCACCGGCCGCCCCTTCACGCCCGTCGGCCACACGGCCCTGGAACCCACGACGCCCGAGGAGGCGCAGATGGTCGACGTCCCCGCGTCTACCATGTGGGTGCACAACCTCTACATCTCCCGCGCCATGCACCGCAGCGGCGTGGGCCGCGCCGCCATGGCCGCGACAGAAGCACTCGCGGCGGCCCCGCCCATGAGCGCACCAGTCGTGGCGCTCGACACGTTCCTGGGGACGTATCAGACGACAGAGGCCGTGGTCAAGAGGCAGTATGACGACGTGGGGCAGGCGCGGCCGGCGGAGGTGAGGTCGAACCAGGACTGGTTTGAGAGGCAGGGCTATGTGCGCACGGGGGAGCTAGGGACGTATCTGGATGTGGACGCGAGGACGGGGGAGGGTATTGAGGTGCCGGTGATCTTTATGATGAAGACTTTGTAGGGGTTGGGACTCAAGTACCATAGACTGACGAAGATGTGGTTGGGCAGTGGGAGAGGGGAAGATATCATGCCAGGGTACTAGATAAACGTAGAACATAAACGGTACTTTGGGAAGGGCCTTGTGCGATGTCATGCTGGGTGCAGAACTAGGTGCAGCGGCCTGTCCAGGGGCTGCACGATGTCTCCAGGCTCCTCTGACGGGTAGAGCCAGTTGGTGACCCAGTGACGCGCGCTCCCTGCCAGCCCTGGACCCCCTCGACACGACACCGCGCATGTACACAGGACCAGTTGCCTACTCGGGCAAGCAGGACATGCGGCAGCGCCCAGCCGACCGTGTCGGCAGGTGGGTGGCCCGTCAGGCCCGAGTCCGGCGACAGAGCCGCAGATCATCGGGGCTCGTTCCACCTCCCACATGGCGTTCAGACGTCTGCCGGTCATCACGGCGCCCGGAAGCCCGAAGACAATTGAACATGACGTTCTTGTCCCTGGTGTCGAGGGTCAACGGCAAGAGACGAGGGAGACCGTCGCAACATTCAAGATGAGGGCACCTTGAAAACTCTGCCTGTCCGACGCCTGTTGCATCACCTCAACGGCTGCGGCAAAAAAACCAACAAACAAGGCCGGAATCCCTCCTCACCGTGTCGTCCGCGACAAAAGCCTCATCGGCCTCTACCCGCGTCTGCCACGCCTCCCACGTCTCCGAGCCCCTCCGATGCGCCGAGGACCGCGCCACGGGGTAGGGGCGGAGCAAGTGCCGGACCCACACGGGCTTGACGGGCTTGACGGGCTTGACGGGCTTGACGGGCTTGGACCGGGATGGGCACGAAAAGTCGAGACCAAGGAGAAGCGCCGGCGAGGCCCCTCGGCACGACGGGGTGGCCTGACCTGTCGTCTCGAGGATAGCTCCGAGCTTGGGGGGCCGCTTGCCTGGGCAGACCCCGTCGGGACCAATCAGGGCGGTGTCACGGCCGCCGCGACCGGTGAGGTTGGTGCCGCGAGACGCGGTCGGTGGCCCCTGAGTCGCGACTCGAGGCGAACCATGGCCGACACCCCACAAGTTCCGTAACCATCGCGGGGTCCCCAGACTTGCGATGGCCTGGCTTAAAAGGCTTGGGTATCCGGTCGCTTGGGTTCCGTTCTGTCCTGGAAGACATCCTTGAGCATCTCCGATCCAGAGCATATAACATCGCTTCGGACTCGACTCTCACCTTCACCTTACTCCCAAACACCCCTCACAACCCCCACCATGACGCAGAAGATCTTCAAGAACGTCCTCATCACGGGCGCCGCGGGCTTCCTCGGCCCCATGCTGGCCGCCAAGCTCCTGGCCGACCCCTCGTACCGCGTCGTCCTGACGGATCTCGCGCAGCCCAAGGTGCCCGCCGGCGTGGCGCACCCCGAGAACTGCGTCACGGTGCAGGCGGACCTCACCAACCCCGAGTCCCTCTCAAAGCTCCTCGGCTCCGCCCCCGAGTGGCACGCCCTCTTCCTCTTCCACGGCATCATGTCGGTCGGCTGCGAGGAGAACCCGGCTCTGTCGCAAAAGGTCAACATCGAGGCGACGCGCGCCCTCCTCCTCGCCATCGCCGACCTGTCCAAGGGCGCCGCCAAGAAGCCCCGCGTCGTCTACACGTCGAGCCAGGCCGTCTACGGACCCCCCTACACCAACCGCGGCCCCATCACCGACGACACGCCCGCGACGCCCGACGGCGTCTACGGCACCCACAAGCTCCAGACGGAGCTCTTCATCAACGACCTCCACCGCCGCGGCCACCTCGACGCCTTCTCCGTGCGCCTGCCCACCGTCACCGTGCGCCCCGGCGCGCCCTCGCGCTCCGCCGCCGCCTTCCTGAGTGGCATCGTGCGCGAGCCCATGGCCGGCCTCGACTGCATCGTCCCCACCGCCGACAGGTCCATCCAGCAGGTCATCTGCAGCCCGCGCGTCATGATCGAGAACTTCGTGCGCGTCATGAACGCCCCCTCGGACGCCATGCCGCCCAACCTGCGCGCCATCTACATGCCCGGCATCACCGTCACCGTGCAGGAGATGTACGACGCGTTCGTGGTGGTGTGCGGCGAGGAGCGCCTCAAGCACCTCAAGGTCGAGCACGACGCCGAGGCCGAGAGGCTGCTCAAGGGGTGGCCGCAGTCGGGCGACTTTGGCAATGCCAGGCGCATCGGGCTCGCGTTCGACGAGAGCTGTGTGCAGATCTTCCAGGAGTACGTTGACAGCCTGAAGCAGTAGAGATGAGGATACCCATAGAACATGTATTAATGATAGAGAATGATTATGTTTGCATCCATAGTGTGGCGCATCATTTTGGCGACGTGATGAGACAGCAAGGTTTGTGAATGGTGTATCATTTTGAGTTTGAGTTTGGTGAAAATTCGGTGACTCTTTTCGCCGGGTGCCACGGCCCGTATCGGCCGGTAATCTCGGAGCCGAGTCGCATCCCCAACTGGCTCCTTCTCTTTCATCTTGACTTACTTCTCTCCCTCAACTTTCCATCACCATCACCAGCACCAGCACCAGCACGCTTTGGACCACTCCATCGATCGCCTTGTCGACATACCTTCTTAAACAGCAGGAGCTCGAACCGCATGGACCATACAGCGCTGCCCAAGAGACGTCGCCGGCCCGCCCTCGCCTGCAAGCAGTGCAGGAAGCGCAAGATGAAGTGTGATCGAAGCCACCCGTGCGACAACTGCAAGAAGTCGAATATATCGGATTGCACATTTACAGCGACACATGCTCCGGTTGGCACTGAGCCTAGTTCGGAAGGCGCTCGAGCCGGCCGCAGTTCGTCTGTGAGGAGGATGGTCGCTCTGGCTCCTCGGCCAGCGACGTCCACGCCGGGCCAGCCACCTGCGCAGCAAGCACCTACAAGTAACAGCAGGCCAAGCGATATGCTCCTAACTAAACCGCGCGAAGTCGAGCTGCTGGCCAAGATCAGCGAACTCGAGGCCAGAATCGATGAACTGCACCGCCATTCACCCACCAGAGCCCCCCTACCTGCTAGGGATGAGGGCCGGCTACTGCCTGAAGGGCCACGATTCAGCAACCAGAGTAGTTGGATCAATCAGACGAGCTTGGTGAGCCAGCTGATCAACGAACGACCCCCGGATTCTCATCATTCTAACCCAACATAGTTCTCGGTCGTTTTGCGCTCGTTGAGCAAGGCGCAGGCTCAGAAAGGAAAACTCTACGAAAGCGTCGCGGCCTGCAAGCTCCTCAGTCAACGAATAACCCAGCGGCTACAGCTTCCCACCACTGCCACTACTGGCCACGTAGGCGTGGAATTACCACCAAAAGACGATTGCGATCGTCTTTTCGGTCTTTACACCCTCCATCTCGAGACGCCCTTTCGGGTGCTCCATCTCCCTAGCTTCTGGGCGGAATATGAGCGTTACTGGCAGGATCCCAGCTGTGCTGGCGACCTATTCCTGCTCCAGCTCAAAGTTTGCGTGGCGCTTGGATCTGCGGTCCATGAAAAATCTCTTCGTTGGAGAGCGATGGCGTTGGCTTGGTTGCAAGAGGCAAAGGCCTGGCTCGCCCGCCCATCGACCACCAAACGAAAGCAGATTACGTTTGAGGAGCTCCAGCTTTCTTGTCTTGTCTGCCTAGCCGAAGCGACTTTTTCGACCGCCCCGGAACAACTGTCATGGGCTGATTCGGGTGATCTACTCAGAAAGGCGATGGGTCTGAATCTGCACCGAGATCCTGAACACATGCCCATGTTCCAGGCGGAGATGCGGCGCAGGCTCTGGGCGACAATCCTCGAGCTCAACCTGTTGCTTTCAGTACAGGCAAATCGACCGCCACTTATCTCGGCGTCCGATTATGATACCCGTGCCCCTTCTCGTCTCGCCGACGAAGAGATACAGAATCCTGGTGAAGATAGGTCACTGGATGACGACACAGGAAGCGAAGCACTTGTCGGAATCAAGACACAGGTCTCCTTGTTCGATTCGTTCCCCATACGCTTACAGATGATATCCGCCGTCACCTCTGCGACGAATGATATTTCTTACGATGAACGCCTGCATTTTCATGCAGAGTTGAGCAGGGCCAGGTGGAGACTGGAGGACAGCAAGCGACCACTTCTCTCGATCATCTTCTCCCGCTATGTCCTCGCCATCCACTTGCCTCTCCTCGGGAAGTCGATCAAAGATCCAAAATGCTACTTCTCGCGCACCGTCTCCATGCACGAGGCCGACTATGCGGCGCAACTATGCGGCCTCGAAGCGGCCATACATCACGACAACGACCTCGAAGACCCCGATCCATTCCACCGACTCTTCCTCAACAGCGCAGGCATATTTCGCCACCTGGCCATGCAGCCTATCTTTGCAATTTTTCTGGAGCAGATCACATTCCTGGAACTGAAATGGCAGCAGCCGAACATGTTCGTCGTGCAGGACGATGCCGGCGAACTGGCCCCTCTGGCCGTATGGGAAAGGGACGCGCTGGCCAATCTCATAGAGGCGGCTCAAACCTGGACGGAACGCCGGATTGAACACGGCTCGCCTGACGTCCACACCTGCTGCTTCGTCGCGGCGTGCAGGGCGTACGTGGAACTCTTGCAAGCGGGATTCACGGACCGGATCAGGGAAGAATACCTGGTGGAAAAGGCTCTGGTGAGCAGCGAGAAATGCCGGTCCATTTTGACGAATCTCGAGCAGGGTCTGGATGAGCAACCACCAATGGAGCCCGACAACTCGACTGAGACTCTGATTGACACGAACACGAATGGAGAGAACTTGCCGGATCTTCTGGACGTGTCTGAAGACTGGTTCACGGAGCTGACGATGGGAGGAATGGGCGACGACTTTGCCATGGACTGGGGTTTCTAACGTTGCCATTCGGGAGGATTCTATCAGTTTGTAATCACGGGTGCTCGCCCATCATACTTGGACGTCTCCGCTGCCTCGACAATGAACCTCGCCACGCTGGCCCTCGAGATCTTGGGCATGAAACCCGCGCCCTTGCCGTCGTCAGCGAAGACCTTGACCTCGGCTGCCTCACCATCCTTCAACATCCACGGCCGAACAGCGACCCATGCCACCCCTTCGGCCTTTCTGAGCTCTTGATCGGCAGCGTTGTGGTCTTCCCGGCTGTATTTCATATTCGTGTGCGTGAAGGTGAGCTGCATCAGCCAGTTGACATTGGCCAGAGACTCGCCCGTGCCCACGGACGACATGACGACGATCTTGCGGATTGGCGGGCTCGCATCGCGCATGGCGAATAGCGCGTTCTTTACGCTATCGGCGATGAGTCGCGGGGGTGAGTCTGTCGGGTCGGGGGCGGAGAAGGGGCTGTCGCTCGTGCGGCGGGCGTTGAGCGTGACTAAGACGGCGTCGACGTTGGGGCTTGCGGCCAGCGCGTCGGTGATGGACTTTTCTTCAAGGGGCGAGCCGAGGGCTATGGTGAGGTTCTTGCGTTCTGTGAGGGATGATTGTTTGCGGACGAGTGCGGTGACTTGGTGACCTAGTTTTGTCAGTTGTGTTTGGGGGATGGGGGTCGCAGGAGGGGCTTACCTCGGCTGAGGGCTTCTTCGACGACGAGCTTTCCTGTGCGGCCGGTGGCTCCGATGATGAGGAACTTCATGTTGAATTTGAAGGCAGGCTTTGAGCGGAACTTGAGATGTGTGAATGTATGGTGGATGGTGATGGTGAAACAATGGTGCGTTAAATGCAAAGCTTGCCGATCAGTTCAAACTGTGTCTGAGACTGGCAGTTGAATGGAAAGATGCTCAATGATGACAATATGAAGTCAACCAGCTGCCAGGGCCCAAGACTTTTATATCATACCATCGCAAGACGAACGTTCTCAATGTGTTAAATCCGACATGGAGTCCTCCCAATACCCCGAGGAGGAGTGTACTTTGATTCGCTGAAAAGAAGCAAGCGCTGATTTGGCTAAAAGCGCCGGACTTAAGGGACCAATCAGCATTATCGATTGGATTACTCATGTTCTATTCCTAGTGCCGGACAATTTATCCAATCAGACGAGTGGTTGTTACGACCATACAGAATGAAGTCCCGGGCGTATGTAGAATATCAGGAGTATATATGCTTCATGATGTTCTCTTCTCAGTTACCTTAGTGCACAAAGCCTCAGAATTATTCCTTCTTGACACTCATCTTCGATCTCCACTCCGAGCTTTTGTCCACTCAGCTTCTGTCTACCATTTCCCACCACACAATGGCAATCCCCGAGCAACCCATAGCCATCATCGGCGCCGGCCTCTCCGGCCTCTGTCTCGCTCTCGCACTTCACCAAAACAAACTTCCTTGCGTAATCTACGAAGCTAGACCGCAGCCCCTCGACATTGGCGGCGCAATCATGCTCTCACCCAACGCCCTGCGCATCCTGGACAGGCTCGGCGTCTACGACCGCATCGCCCCCCTCGCCTACCGCTTCCAGACCTTGCATTTCAGGACCGAGGACGACCAGCTCCTCGACACGTTTGACTTTGGCTCTGCTGAGAAGCACGATTATGATGGAATGCGCATCTACCGGTTTCAACTTATCAAGGTCCTGCTCCAGATGCTGTCCGAGGCCGGCATCAAACCTACCTACGGCAAGAAGTTCCTCAACATCACCCACGAAAGTGAAGATGGCGTCACGTGGGTCTTCGAAGATGGCTCCGTCTGCACGGCGCCGCTCCTCGTCGGTGCTGACGGCATCCACTCCCGCGTGCGCACTTACATCGACCCCGGCGCACAGCCGACCTTCACCAACATGATTGGCGTCACGGCCGCTATACCGACCGCGCAGCTCGGCCTCGACGCGGGAAGCAACTACGGTCTGCCTGTCACGATCATGAACAAGAAACACGGCGCTTTTGTCATGGCGCCGCAGCACGCTGATGGTTCTGAAGTCCTCGTCGGGAAACAGCGCGTCGTTGCCGCGGAACCAGACCGCCACGGCTGGGACCGGCTCGCTGGCGATAAGGCGTGGTGCGTTGAGTTCCTGCAGCGGGGCAGCGAGACGTATCCGCCTCTGGTGGGACGAGCCGTCTCGCAGATTTCGCCGGAGACCGTGAACCTGTGGCCGTTTTACGTCATTCCAAAGCTGGACTCGTGGGTTTCAAAGCAGGGACGGGTCGTCATCTTGGGCGATGCGGCGCATGCGATCCCGCCAACGGCCGGACAGGGCGTGAACCAGGCGTTTGAGGATGTCTACGTCTTTGCGGGGGTCATGAGCCACGTTCGAGCGGAGGATATGGATGTCAAGGTCTTGCTCCGGAGGTGGCAGGAGAAGCGACAGGAGAGGGTTGATGGGGTCTTGGAGTTGAACGCGGTGATCAACAAGCGGAGGCTGCCGGATCAGGATGACGAGGCGGAAGCTGCGGCTGAAGTCTTTGACTTGGGGTGGTTGTATGGTGTTGACTTTGATCGAATGATCAGTCAGATCGTGCAGGGAGAGTAAGCAAGCACGACAAGCACCATTGAGACGTGGGAATAATAGGAGACGAGTGGAATGCCCCCCGTCTGGCAGCGAAGCCGGCAACACTGCCAATGGCCTGGAATGCGGAGCAATGCAAAGCTGTTCCTGTTCTCTCTGACCCCATGGTCCCCTAAGTCTCTTGCAGTTTCTCGACGGTGCTCTTTGACGCCGGTTTGACTTTTTCGTAAACTGCCTTCCTTCCCGACCATCATGGGTCCATATCTGTATATCCCACCGTGCATCCGCTGGCCGCCTTACTCCTCCCACTCTCCCCTAGTCCACAAGCCCATTCGCATTGAAATCGAAGGCCCTCTCATATCGTATAGAAGCTCTTCCCGGAGGTCAAGCGGCATCTCAGTCGGGTTCCCTTGTCATATCAGTTCCCGCAGCCAGCCGGTCCACTACTCGCCATGCTGGCATACCGGGCCATGTACGGCCATCCAATGCGCCGCGAAGTCGTCGATGACCTCACCGTACGTGATGAGCACCTGGATCAGGTTCTGGATTTGTCGCCGTCGAAGTATGTTTCACTTCACGGCTATCACTCCCGTCTAAACCAGTGTCGGGCTAACCTCGAATCAAAATCTGCTTGTTTAGCGAGATTGCTTACTACGGCGTGACGTTTGATAACCCTTTTCCTCCCGACGACAGAAACCCGAAAGGACTCCAGATCAACAGTTCCGAGATGGACGGCGACCAAGGCAAGTATATAAGTAATACCTGGCTTCCAGCGTGGGTTGGGCAGAACATGCGGGCAAGAAGGGCTTTCGGTGCGTCGATGCTGCCTTCTCAGAAGAGGGACGACGGACCAAGTAATGATAAACGACTGGGTCAAACGAAGAGATCAGGCGATAGAGAAGCAGGAGTTCACAAGGAGAACGGCCGGTATGAAGGCGACTGGCAGGACCTCGACGGAGTCGTGTGCGCATGAGTCTGCAAGAAAGCAGACCAGAGCGCGTACACGAGGGAATAGCTGTCCAAGTTCATGGTTGGCCATGGTTACAGTGGATGGACAGAAAAAACGACGCGGCCTCAGACCACTAACATCAGCCATGCACTTGAGAGCATCATTTATGAACAAATATAGCAAGAATAATTATAAAACTACATCTAGAGTATTCTTTAGCTACCCTTAATAATCCCTAGAGCTTCAAAATATAATTAAGACGCATGGTACGTGCTATGAACTCCTTATTCTACCGACCTTTGATGGTCGCCTGGGGTCGCGTCGTTTTTTCTGTCCACCCACTGTACCTTAGAAATGTGGGAGCTGGCAGGGATAAGGCCCCGTGCCTATTACTGGCTCTTGATTTAAAGGAATCAGCCCGACCTATTTGAGGTATAACAGAAACGCTAAACTCCCCCGCGTATCATCAACATCCTCGGAGCAGAGTGCTTGGGGTCAATCAAGCTCTGAGTAATCGTGATCTGAGTCCCCAGCCCATTTTCTCCCTGCACAATAAGTCAAAGTTAACAAGAAGCAGAGGGTAATACGAAGCCCAGCGACAGTTCAGCATGCCACCTCGTGGCGCTAAATCAATCCCATGTAGTCACAGCACTCTATGAAGACCCAGGTCAGAAACATCCTCATCTAAAAGTACGAACTTGACTCACTTTTCCATGACAGATCATCACCAAACACGTCCTGCAAAGGCTTCTCCCCAAAGACTACCCCGTCTTCTGGGTTCCAGAAGATGGCTTGTCTGCCCATTGCAAACCTGAAAACCCGGGGAACACCCTCGAAATGCATGCGAGCTGGTTGCAGTCCGATGGCTGGAAATGCGATCGTGAGTAGCTGTTGATGTATGTTGACTGCTGCAATGTAGCCCATCTGCATTGCCGAACTGCACCTCTTGATGCCATCGAAAGAGGCAATGTCCCCGACTGCGAAGTGTCTATCCGATCTGGGGACGGATTTGTGCAGGTTCAGACTCGTCACATGATAAATACGACGCATATGACTCGGGGGGTGAAAGACTTACGTAGGAGTGACCAGTACATGCCCATCTTGACATAGGGCCTGGGCTGGCAGATATGCCGTAGACGGTACGGCGCTTGAAATGGCCTGTATTATATACCCTGCGGCAAGGGGATCATCTCCGTCCTCGAACTCAACGACACGTTCTTTCGTCTGCTTCGCTCGCTTGTTCAAGATGACTTTGACGCCGTCGTCCCGGAGAAGCTCCAGGGCCTTGGCTTTGAACTCGTCCGGCAAAGGCTCCGAACTCAGAAGGTTGCCTCTGGAGTGGATCAAGGTCACGCCGATGTTGGGATGTATGTGTCGGATCTCCGCGGCTACCTCAACTCCTATAGCACCTGTTCACCCGGCAGGCAGGTTGATGAGACCTTCACGTCCTCTAAAATGAAGGTTCAGAAATAACGTACCTCCGCCGGTGATCACCACTCCGTCTTCGGCCGTCCGAATTTGCTGCGCATGCCCTTGAATTTCTGCCAGGTAGGCAGTCTTGTCGAGGGACTCGGGAGCGATTGGTGAGACCCTGCGAAGGCCCGTGGCGGCGATGAAGAAATCATATTTTAAGGTGCTTTCCGCACAGCCGGTTCGCACAATCGTGGCCTCGCAGGCCTCCGTATCAATGGCGGCGACGGTGCCTTGAACGAATTGCACCGTTGGGTCTTGCAGGCCTGTCATTTCCGAGTATTCAATCCATATCTTTGAGCTGTACTCTGTGTCGACCAATGCGAGGGGCGTACCCAAGATGTGGTCTTTGTTCGTTCAGCGAGACGGGACCTGGCATTTTGGAATGAATATCTCTTACAATAGCCATCTCTTTCATCAACGATTATGATTTCAACATTGACCTTGCCATGGCTTGTCTTGGAGACTGCCTGCTGTGCGAACCGAGCTGGTCTTCCGTTGCATAGGTCCAGGAGGTTTCCCGCAGCACTCAAGCCCGCAAAACTGCCCCCGGCAATCACGACTCGGAATGGATGGTTCTGGGAAATCATCTTGCCTCGGCGTGTTGGGCGCCATGGAGGCAGTATACCCTACAGGGGTGCAGACTTCTCATATATCGGCGCAGTCGACCAAAGCCAGACAAGCCAGACCGATATCGGCACTTGATGCGCCGTAACCCTTGATTGAGGCGTTCGCCCGAGTCTTTAGCGAGGCGTCAAGTTCTGGTCATGGCGTTCGGTGGAGGCAGCCTCGCGATGATCATTTCCGCGGTTGCGAGGTCGAGCCGGTTAAACTTGCCCATGGAGAACGCGGGGGATGCTGAGTGGGGAGGTGGTCGGATGTTTCCATGTCAAGATGCCGATTTGGCGAATCAACTCGACAGATACGAAGGGGCGATGCAGGACAGGGATGTCTAGGGAGGTTTTCACCGCTTTGTTGGGATTTGGGGACGAAGACGGTCGTGATTCTATGCGGTTCTTGTTGTGACACAGATATTGGCACAGCAGACCTCACGAATTAAGCCAGAGTTTGGAGGGCGTGCTACTGCGGAAACATCCCGACCCCCGTGTTGATATATAGCTGTGAACGCACACAGGACGAATTCAAAACCTCGGGCAGGTGAACCCACTCCCATGTTGCCAGTGAAACGTCCCTGAGCCTCATCGGTCTCAATAACTAGCCTCAGATTCTGTGGGAGACCATGTGGTAATGTATCAATCGAGGCGAGCTTTCGTAATGCCAGGGATCCCCTCATGACACGTCCAGGGTGTGGTCGTGCCTGAGACGGCCATGAACAAACGACGAACCTACGAGGCAAACCTGAAGTCCAAGCGCTTGTTCCCTTGGTCCGTCGTGGTCTCCAGGTACACCAGCTTCTCTCCAGTGGTCATGGCATTCCACACCCTGTCCCGCTGCCGGTTTCTCCAGGTGTAGTAAATCTTGATTGTCGAATACACGACGATGTTGAGGCAGGCGATGCCGATGAGGACCCTGTTGCCGCGCCGGTACTTTGGCGCGTCGTCCGCTCTATAAATGTTGGATCCGATGATGGACTGCAGCTGCACGGATATGTTGTAGAGGGAGGCCGAGAGGGCGCGGGTCCGGACGGAATTCGAGTTCCGCGAGCACCAGGCCGTCTGCAGGGGGTGGGGGTTCGGATACGAGAGGAGGACGGTGACCAGGGCGAATGTTCCCCATTTGTTTCCGTCGGTTGGGAGAACTGCCAGGGCGATGATGCATGGGAGGAACCAGAGCTGGGTGAAGATGCCCATCAGCGCTCTTTGCCGGATCTTGTCCGAGATGTACGTCACTAGCAGCATCTGTGGTCGTCAGAACATAACGGGAAGCAATGCGTCGAAAGGGCGCTCTTACGTTCAGCGTCGTTCCCACCTGTGCTGGAATCGACAGGAGACTGACGGTCAGGGTGTCGAAACCCAGCTCACGCAGGGTGAGGGTGAGGTACTGCGCTGGAGGCATCGCTGGGAGCAGAAACGTCAGGCCCAGGAAGTAGAGCGGCCAAATGTCATAGTCGCAAAGAGACTCCCAGAGGAGCTTGGGCGTAAGCGCTTGACGATTATGCATGCCTCCCTTGGAAGGATCATCCCGAAGGATCCTATTGACGAGGACCTTCTCTTCCTGCTCCGTGAACCACCCATTTGGCCTCCACCATGCCTTTGTCTGAGTCGGCGACGGTGTCATCATGAAGATGGACCAGAAGGCGATGGCCATGTTCAGCAGGCCTTCGGTTAGGAAGAGCCATCTCCAGCCGGCGTAGCCATTGTGGCCTCGAAGTCTGAGGACTCCGTACGCAAGCAATGGCGCGACGACACTGCTGAGTCTGGTCGCCGTCCAGAGAATCGCGAGCCGGAAGGGAAGCTCGGTGCCCTTGAAGAAGTAGGAAAGATAGAGGATCAGATCCGGGATGAATCCTCCTTGAAGAAGGCCCATCAACGAACGGCAGGCGAGGAAAGATGAGCGACCGCTGAGCCAGAATTGCGAGATGGCGACGATGGACCAAGATACCATCAGCACGGGAATCCACCTGTCCGGGCCGACCTTCTTGCTGATGAGCTGAGAGGGGATCTCTGCAAGCAAAAAGGTCACCCTGAAGAGGGTCACGCCGAGATTGAAATCTGGGATGCACATTAGCTCATGGTCAAAGTAATACGAGCCCATTGTGTGTACCGTTTGTATCCAGGTTCAAATCATCCAGGAAGTTGTCTGCATTCGCCTGAGACAGACTGGCCTGGTCCAAGTTCAGAGCCATGAACGCGACCCAGGCCCAGAGCATCACCCGCCAATCCAGCTTGCGGACAAGGCGCTGACCCGAAGGAGTCAGCCAAAGACCATTGCCAAGCGACTCGTTCATCATACCTTCTCATCCCCCCATGTCCATTTGAATGTAGGATCAAAGCGATGCAAGTTCTCATACGCAGGGTGGGGTTGGTAGTGGACAGCTTGCTCAGGGTCGTCGAACACGCTGGGTTGAGTCGCGATCTCCTCTGGATTGCGCTTCTCCGAGCGACTGAACAGACTGGCAAGCGTCGATGAAGGTTCCTCCGGGTCAACAACCCTGACCCTGTGGTCCTCGATGGGGTTCTTGATGTCCTTGAGCTCTTGCGGCTCGTTTGGTGTCTTCATGATGGGATCGGGCTTGCTTCTCGCCAATGAATAAGTTGAAAGGTGGCGAGACATGCTGAAAATTGCAACATCTTGGGCGTGTGCCTCGCCTTTTACCCGTATGCACCTTTACCCGCGCGAGTCATGGTTTACCAACGAGAAGATCTTATCAGATGAGATACTTAATCACTCGTCTTCGCCCCCGGCACAACCTTCCTCGTGGAACGAAATCCCCCACAACTTATGTAAGAATAAGCATTGAGGCACACTCGTTATAGGAATCCTAGCAAGCGATGCGGAGTCTCTGCAGAAGCTCGAAGGGTCTCATACGGAGAGTTCCGGGGATAGCTGACTCAGCCACTTCAACCCTCCAGCCACCTGAACTCGTCTGTCCTCTTCCCACTGGAAATGTGAATGGTGACGCGGGATGATGACGGAACGATCACGAATATTCTGCACATCCCAGACCTCAATGCTGATTTATACTACTCAAGCAGTCGTCGTTAAGGGGTTGTTTACAGGTAGCAACGGAATCATCGATCTTACCCGATCAACAGCAGATACTCGGCAGTATCACTCAAGCTTGAGAACGCTGACTGGCGAGCGCAACGTGGACATAAATATGCAGCTGATGACGGCACGGTTGTACATCATTCGGCGAGGCCTCGTCAGAGATTTGGGACAATGGCTAATGGTCACCATAAACAGGGCACTCTGGGTGACACTTCCTCTTACCTACGCAAATCCAATTCATGAGCAGATTTTCATTTCGTATCGTAATAGGTTGGATATCTCCATTAATCTGTTGCTCCATGATTGAAATCCCCACCTGCTCCACGGCGACAACATACCCCGGAATCTTCTGGTCGAGGAAAGCGTTCTTCACCCACACTTCAGTCATCACCTCGGGAGTCTTGAGCCTCGCAACAACCTAGGATCACCACATACGACCATACCCACTGGAAAATACGGGATCCCGTCCGCTCTCCCATAGTCAAGCTAGTGAGGGCTGGATTAGTAGTTGGGTCGGTGACGACCAGCGAATACCCGGTGTTGTATGTATTTTTGCTTTTTGCCTGCGGTCGCGGGGCATCGGGCGGCTTTGGAGCTCACCTGACCACCGCTCTGCGGAATCGTGAGGCGGTTGCATGGATGTCGGCGCGGCGCTTGTATTGCGGTGTCATGCGTCGGAAGAACAGTCGAGTCGATGAGAGCGAGGCAGAACCGTCCTGGAGTATCAGCCTAGTCGCGGCCATGACACGATTGGCAGCTCAGAAGCAAAAGGCAGAGAAGATCAGTATATAACGCTTGAATCTTTCATGGCACTGGTTTGGCGTATCTGCAGGCGCCTAGATAAAGTCACAGACTTTTATCACTTATCACACCATAACGCTTGAATACTAGGAAGCCACCCCAACGAGAGCTGCCGGAGTCGTCTGGATCCGTCTGAGAGGCCCGTCCTTCACCGCCGCCGGGACACTCGCCCCGGGCCTCGGGATCTCCTGCAGCTCGATGTCATGTGCCATGGAAGTCCGGCCCTCGTGATCGCGGTCGAACGCCCCGGACTGGCCCTCGGAAGCCCCCGGAGGCGCGCCGCTACTGTCGAGCACGAACCAGTGCTCGTATCCGCTGCGCTGCACCAGGCGCAGCAACCTGTTGAGGATGACGAACTCCATCTTGAGCTTGATGCTGTAGACGACGGGCTTATAGGTGGTCTGAATCTGGAAGTTGCCCGTGTACTGCGTCACGAGCAGGCTGACGTCGAGGACGATGACGAAGACGTTGACGAAGATGAGGTGCCTGATGATCTTGCGCTCTTTGGGGAGCTTGATTTTGAGGATGGGATTGAGGGTGCGAATGGTCTCGATAATGTAGAAGCACGAGATGAGGCACTCCTGGAGGGTGAAGCCGGCGAGCTGGACGCGCTCGTAGATGTCGAAGGCGTGGATGAAGCGGGCCGTGTGGGCCGTGTTGGCGCCGAGGAAGAGGACGGTGACGGGGACGTGGAAGATGCAGAAGCTCGTGACGATCATGATGAGGACCCAGCGCGTCCTGGCCGGGTCGGGTACGACGAGGTGCAGGCGTGAGTAAAGCACCACGCTGAAGCCCGTCACCATTCCGTACCAGCCGACGCAGGTGAGAGCGGCGAGAGTCAGGTTCGGCCCAAGCGCGTAGTAGCGCAGCAGGACGACGATGGAGTGCAGGAGAATGCCGAGGGTGGTGATCACCATGCTCCAGAAGTACAGGCCGTTGTGTCGCTTGAAGCGGTCGAGGAGGATGACGAGGATCTCAAAGCAGTTGTATACGGCGACGCCGAAGAAGGCTGCTATCGTCATGTTGATCGGTAGCGGGTCCGATATTGGGCCCGTCTCGCCCGCCATTGCGTCGCGTTCCGAACGTGCCGCGGTGCGAACTGGCGGTCGTCTAGACGAGCGCGCACGCGCTTCCGGGGTAGTCGAGGCAGGAGGAAGACATGGCTGGCCGGCGCGGCGCCGAGGTGTCGTCTCGTGCAGTGTTGTGTCGTGGTGATCGTCGAGGGACTTTTTTTTTCTGGAGACGTCGGTCTGGAATGGGGGCGAGTTGGGAAACCTGTTAGAAGGGGTGAGACACACTGGCGTCGTGCGGCTGAGTACCATACCATACGTACAGTGTGGTGCAGTACCTCGTTTCAGCAGCTCGCGAGTCGGTCATGGTCTTCCCCCCGAGGACCGGACCATTTAGAGTTTCGGTAAGTAGCCAGCCCTACCGGAGCTACCTCCAGCCGATCAGCCGATGTGCCGTTCTTCGGCAGGGTGACTGTGAGAACAGCACTGCAGCCAATGATCTATGAGAGCAGGATAGTCCTGACGTAGGGACGACCGTTCGGGGTCAATCTGGTCAAAACAACCATCGCCGGAGCTCGATGGGCACGGCATCGCCATAGTCCGCGGCGTCCCGAAGCGCCGCAACGGTAGCGGATGGATTTCCGAGTCATTCTGAGAGCATTCCGTGATGAAGCGGTCGGATGGTGACGATTGGACCATCTGAGTACGTGACAGCTTCACCGAGGGCGGAATGAAAGCACCCAAGCTCGCCGACATTCTCGAGTCGTTCAACGTGCCGCTCACGGGCGGCATCATGCACATGCAGTCCTGCGCGAGGAATGCCAATGGGTATTTGGAGATAGAAGCATGCGACAACCGCTTCTAGACGAACTACTGGAGACCCCTTTTTTATTGCCGGCTCGAACAGCGGCTACAACGCCGCCTTCGTGGCGCGGAATATCGAGGTGAACAAGATCGTGAGGTCGTATATTGGCACCATCGACATTGCCACACTCGCATGCGACAGGGATGCCAACTTCTCCAGGCAGATCAATGGCTGGAGAGCGCGTGGAAAGGGCGGCATGCGGTGCAACCCCTTTTGTATCCAGATATTCAACGGGCCCTGGGTCAATTAGATGATTACCAACATTGAAGAGAAGATCTGAGAGTCACGTTTCTAGGGTACAAAACTGCATTTGAGCGGTCACGGCCAAGGTGCGTCCTTCTCTTGGAAATGGCGAATGAGTGAAGGGAGGAGAGAGTGGGAGCATTCAGAGAAACGCATCAACATTCAAGCAGCGGAATTCCTACTTAGGGGCAGGGGATTCAATTGACTCTGTGAACTTTCGGCATACTTGACACTGAAAAGAGGGCACTTCAAGACAATAACACCTCAAGCCTCAGAGCTTCCACCTCCTTGACCCCCTCCGTGTCATTCGATGGTCCCAAAGACGGCTATCCCGTTCAGATGCCTAGATGTGGACATGCAACATCAAAGCTCTCCCGCACTGATGAGGAACTGGACAAGGCCGGAAGACACATGCCCCATATCAATAGCGTACTGCGTGACCGAAGGGTAAAACATGCAATCCTCGCTGCCCAAGGGCGGAGCATACGCCCAGTAGGGGCCGAACTCAAACGTCAGGGAGATGATCTTCTTCTTCTTCTTGTCGAGAATGTGTCGGTCGTACGTGTAGTCGGTGGAGCAGCCCGTTGCGACGCCCAGGGTCTGGAAGAGCTCTGCGATCGGCAGCAGCAGGGAGTAGCCTTCCCAGTTGGCGGACTCCTGGATGCGGTTCGACATCCGGGCGGCGAGGGTGATGACGGTGTTGAAGTCCTTGGAGTCCATGTACTCCTTGTAGACGATGCCCCTCTCAGGCTGGTCGGGGTAGATGCCGCGGACGTCGTTGTAGGCGGGGTTCCGCCAGTTCATCGACTTGTCGGTGGTCTGCACCGTGTCGGTGCATCGGCCGTAGCCTAGCTGGCCGGCGATAGAGTGGACGTCGACGAACCAGCCGATGTCGGGGAATTGGTCGAGAGTCCAGCGGATGTTTCTCGTCTCGGGCTCAGAGAAAGGTCCCTCGCCACCAAAGCGCTCATCGCTGGGCAGCGTCACGGAGTCCCACCAGATAGTCTCGACGTCGTCTCTGTGCGAGAGATACTCCGTGATGTTCCAGGCCGAGCCGAAGTTCCTATTCAGATCGACGCCGTATGTGCTTTCGTTGCCGGGCGTGGCGTTGTCGGGGTTGCGGTTCTTGCGCCAGCAGGTGTTGGTCTCTTGGTCAAATGCTATGCCGTCTGGGTTGACCCCGGGGATCAGGACGAAACCGACATCGAGGGCCGCCTGGACCTCCTTCGGGGAGTAGACAACACCACCGTATGCGAGACCCTTCTTCTCCCTGGCGGCCCAGAGAAGGTCGGCAGTGAAGTAGATGATGTGATCGACTGCGCCGCGCTCTCTCGCGTGGATCCCGCCCTGTATGAGGGCGCCGTAACCCTTGTTGTTCTTGGGGTTGGACTTCTTGCCGCCAACCTTGAGGCCGAACATGGTGCGATTCTCCGCCGTCTTGTACGGGGTCTCGAAGTACTCGACGTTCTTGAACTCCCGAGCGAGTGCTTTTACGGCAGAGTGCATCTCCTTGATGCTGAGGAAGGTGTCGAAGACAGGGGGCGAGAGAGTTCCCAAACCCCGAGGGGTGATGGCACCGCCCTTGAAGCGGTCGCCCTCGCCAATGGGAATGGTACCGGCGCCTGGGTCTTCGGCCTCTCCGCGACGTTGAAGAGGGTTGTCGTAGTCCACGATGTGTAGGCCCCTCTTTTCCATCAGACTCAGGCAAGCCAGGGCCGGCCCAGAGGCGGAGAGAAGAACGAGAAGGTGGGAGAATCTCATGATATCAACTAAGAGGGTATGAAGTATGAGGCAGTTGACAATGGTTTGACAAGAACAGATCGTGGGGAGAAGGGCCGAATGCTGAACGCTTGAGTGTCTGAGGCTCACCGGCGCTGCTCTGGGGCGTTCAGAGATCGACAACGGCCGTCGATCACGTCGGTTTATATCTTTCTCAACTGGGTTCTTGTTCTAATACTACCTTCCTCTTCAGGTACCCTTGGCAACGGGACACACGCCGCGCGCCCGTTGAAGCCTCAGCTCGCGCCATACACGCATGTTACGCCAGGGATGCCCCGCGCGCAGAGGCTGAACTTGATGCGAGGAGATTGCTCCCTGACGCGGGAACTACGACTTGATCCAGCTCTGAGAACATTGTTCGTCATTGTGAAAGTAGACTGGTTCCTCTCTTCTGCAGCGGCCGGGATTGGCACAGACCAGAAACCCATCTCCCTTGCATGGAAGATGGAGAGAAGCGAACCACGTTTGTGTCTTACATCGCATTGTTCCCCCACGAACAATGTCAAGACGTCCCCACAACGTTCCTTCGGCCAGATCCGCGATGTGCGGGGCAGGGACGGAAGCGATGTTCTAGAAAGAATGTTTGTCTTGGTCCTGCAGCGCGGAAGGTCGGGTGGTCGGGATGAGTGAACCCTTGGCGATCCCGACGTTACGGTTCATCCGCGAGGGGGCGGCGCCTCATTGGAGCCACGAGAGCTACAGGAGAATGCAACGGTGCCTATCGCTGCGCAGGTGAACGTACGTGGTGCATGTCTTGTCGCTGGCCCCCTCAGCCGTGTCTCGCTTTCCACCTTTTCCGGAGGTCAGGTGCTGCTCCTGGGATGTGAAAGCTGATCAGGGCTGTCGTTGCCCCTCACTGGCAACGGGCGCTCATGGCGCGCGTGAAACAAATGGCGGTAGGACCTATCATTTCTCCGGAATGGTCTCCGGGGACATGCTCGTGGGTTGTGCGATGTTGCTGCGAGGGGTAAATTGACCGCAACGTTTGCACGTTTTCACCCCAACCTCTTCAACCAGCAAGGTGGCGCTCAGCGGTTAAGCTTAGACATCAAACATACGATCTCCTTCTTGAAAATGACCAGACTGAATCAAGCATATCAGCGGTGACTGGAGAATAGCACCCACGCCGTCGACCCCTCGATGACCGATACGGGACATGACTCAGATCAGGTTCTTGATCCCAGGCTGAATACCCTCCAAGATGGTAACCAGTTCTTGCCAGACCTTAACTTGCATTGCCTCGCCATCCTCGCCATTCACAATGGGCGCATAGTCAGCAACAACGCAGTTCTCCATATACCGCCCCTGCGACTCATCGCCTGCAAGCGCTCCGGCCAGCAGACACCTCGAGCCCATCTCCGACGTACGTCCAGCCAAACGCATGCCCCAGTTCATCGGGTAGTTGACTGGGAAGGGAATAGCTCGATAAAGCTCCGTCTGGCAGAGTCCAGGATGAACGGTGTTGACGATGATCTTCTCGTCAGCGGGGTGACCTGCAGCTTGCATGGCTGCGGCAAGCTGCTTCGCGACAATGACTTCCAGGAGCTTAGAGACGCCGTAGCGGTCCATGAGGCTGCGGTTGGCATTGAGGGCTTCGAAGATCTTGTCTTCTTTGCGCTCGTTAAAGAAGGCCTGGAACTGTCAATGGGTGTGTTCGCCTGCAGCAGGTCCTACTACGCATGCTACTCACCAGATGTCCTGCCCCGCTGGAAGTCACCGTCACATGAGGTGTCGTCTTGTGCCTTCTGGCCGTCTCCCTCATCTTCGGAAGCATCAATAAGACGAGCAGGAATGTGCCGATGACGTTGACCGCGAGCGTCGACTCCCACCCATCGCTCATCTCGCTGTGCGCGGACGTCATGACGCCGGCATTGCACAAAAAGACATCGACGCGATCGAGTTCCTTCTCCGCCCGCGCCGCGAAGGCCTTGGCACTGGCAAAGTCCCCTAAGTCGACCACCCAGACATCGAGCTTGGTTGGGCTATTGGGGTTTGAGGCGCGGATGGACTCGGCGGCAGCGTCGCCCTTGGTCTTGTTGCGGCAGGCGAGGATGACGCGGTCGGCATGGAGGCGGGCGAAGTGGCGGGCTGCTTCGAGGCCGAGGCCAACGTTGGCGCCGGTGATGATGACGGTCCGGCCCGTCTGCAGGGTGTCTGGGACCGGGAGGTTTATGAACTGGCTGTACACCTCTTGGAGGAACCGGGCCATTTTGAAGCGATGCGGAGTGAATATCGCGTCAAACGAGTACAGTTGATCTCGAGTGGAAAGATGTGAAGTGCGGTGAAGCTGACGAGGTTGGTGACAAGGTTGAGGCCATTAAGTATCTCGGTGATAGGGAATCACATGCTCACCGTCAGCCCCGAATGGGTGCTTACTATGAACCCCCTGAAGAAGGTATGCAATTGGGGCCATAGGCATCTTCCGGTGATGTGCCTGCAAATGCATCGATTCCAACGCGATCGGGAGCCGCCAGCAACATTGCATGAGGTGAGCAAAGCAGTCAATGGGGCTCAGGGTTAGGCTCCGTGCATACTAATGGCAGCGGCGTGACACCAACGGATCGTCATGCAATGCGCGTTCGGTTGCACAGGCTCGAGGTGACCTGAGCACCACCCGCGCGCGCAGTCGGTGGAACCCAGTGTTCGGTGTGCAGTCGGTGTGGCTTTTGACCCTGCCAGGCAGCCCAGGCCCTGAAGATGTCCCATCACCGGGCATGACAGTTCTATTGCTGGACCATCTTCGCCCCGAGAGAATGATCTTCTCGTTCAATATTATGAGCGCTATACGTAACGACAAATCACCCTGTGAACCCCAGACTCTCCTCAAATTCCTTCCACTTCGTCCCAACAGGCTGTACCAACGTATAAGACGCCCCCGTCTGATTCATATCCTGCACACCATTGATCAAGTACAGCGGCGTCATCTCACCATCACTGCTGAAAAACAGCTTCGGCCTCTCCCGGCGATTGAGAACCTGCCAAGACCCATCCGTAAACGTGATGTTGGAACTGTAGGCTTCTTGGAGCTTAAAGTGCCACGGCCCCGTCAGGCTGCGCGAGAAGAGGTGCGAGCCGACCCGTGGCCAGCGCCTCCCATCATGCTCCACGTAGTCGATCATCCAGTGGTTCAGCGAGTGCCAGTTGCCGCGCTTGTCGCGCCAGATGAAGGGGTCTTCTGTCCAGCTGGGGTTGTCAAGCTCAGAGACGTTCCACGTTGCTTGGTACTGGAGCTCGTACGGGCTGTTCCATGCTGCTGCTGTGAAGATGGAGTAGTCTTTGATGCCGAGTGCGATCTCCGTCGTCGGGTTGTCGGGCGTCCAGAGCGGGAAGGCCGAGGGGTTCGTGGCGTGGATGCCGGCTGGGCGGTCGCTGTTGACCACCACCTCGAACGGTGTCCAGGGTCCACGGATGTGGTCCGCAGACGAGACGGATATGTTGTTTGGCCATCGCGTGTAGCTGTAGCTCTCGCACCGGTCGAATTCTTTGTCAAAGTCGACGCCGATCGTGTACATGAGATACTTGTCGTCGGCCGGGCTGTAGACGACGTCCGGGTTGTGCCGGAAGTTCTGCGAGACGGTGTCGGCGTAGTGATATGGACCCTGGGGCCCGACGTGGGACTCGGCCCGGATCACGTACGAGTGTGGCCGCCACCCGCGAAGACCACAGCCGTGCGTGAATTGCACGGTGAAAAGGTGGAAGACCGATGCGTTGTCGCGGTCCTGGTGGATCGTCCCACCCCACGATGCGTTGGGCCAGATGTTGAAGTCGTCATCCCCCGGCGGCGTGTATGTGTTGTTGTAGCCGCTGTATTGGGTGACGGGGGCCAGGTCAAGTCGCCCGCAATCTTCGCCGATCCAGCCGGGGTCACATCTGCAGACCTTTGCACTGGTTTCAGGCTTGGGGTTGCAGCGCTTGACACATAAACCGTTGAGACTGCAGTCCTCGTCTGTTTCGCAGGCGGCAGCGCCGAGAGCGGCCACCACCAAGGGGAGAATGGACAGGCGCATCGCCGTTGAGAGTTTTACTGTGCGTGATTATGATCAAATACGATGAAGAAGCTCATGCTTTTCGCTGGCATGCTGGTGTACGCCCCGCTGCTCCTTTTGTAGCCAAAGGTAAGAATGGTGGCGATCTCGGGGTAGCGCAACCCGAAGGAGCGCCCGAAGTCATCCTCTTTACCCTGTCTTCTCCTCGGCATAATTATTTCCACGAGAGACCTGGGGTGAGTCCCCGAGATTACCCCAGGTTCCCCGCGCTTCGCATCCACAGATCTGCATCCTCTCGCCGAAAGCTTCGACGACTACCCCAGGTTCTTAGCACGGGCACCCATGATCTACATGATCTCGCTGGGATCTTTGACGAAGGCTTGCAGGCTGCATCACTGATGCGTGCTTAGCTCTCACCAATCGTACGTGTCCCGACGGGAATCACTGTCAACTGTCTGGGTCATCACCACGCTACTACTTCTGCAAAGGCTTGGACATCCCGTCGGGTGATACGAGGTCCCGTCGGCAAACTAGGCGGATCACTAGGAACTTCAAACCCATCTCTGCCTGCTTGTCTTGCCGGTCCTCGATTGACTTGCTTGCATTCACGTCTCGGAGACACCGGCGAGCAGATCTTCAATGCCGCAGAGCTCCCTGCCCTTCCACCACGAAGCTGGTACTTGACTGCTGGCGCAGTTTCTTCACCCTCCATGCCGTTGCAGTCCCATTTCCCAGTAGGTATTGCCGACGAGACTCGCATGGACCTCCCAAACGCCTGAAAGATTCTCCATGTCCTCACAAAAGATACGCATAGTTCTTTGAGGACAGATAAAGGGAGTAGGTGCCCAATTGCGCCATTAATCAAAAGATCAACCAGGTGAATATCTGTGGTTTCCAGCTACCTACTACAATGCCTTATAAGGAGCCCTGACACACCGTCAACTTTTCCCCGACGATCAAGCTACAACCAGAGGATCTTTTCCGTCTCGGGAGCTTCCTGGTCAGTGATGCCGAGGTTACGGAATACGACCGGCTCTTGTAATCCCCGGAGCTGAGAAACCTCATTGGCTGCCTCTGAAGGGAACTTATTGGAGACAACCTCGCTGACCTGCCTGCGAAGCTCGAGGCAGAGCCGGTCTCGGCCGTCGTCGCCCGAGGGCAGAACTCAGTCTAATTCACAAGAAACTCAACACAGTCTCTCCCGTCGTCGTAGTGCATACAGAGAAAGATGCAAGAGAACTATGAGATAGCGCTCAATCGGCAGGGCTCCTCGAAGGGGAGAATCTTCTCGTTACTGCATCGTGGGAAATGCTAGAGTCAGCGTCGAGCTGAAGTGAGGGGATTAGGAGTACGGTCAAGGAGTAAAAAAGAGGGGGTTCAAAAGAATGGGGTCTGGCCCCTTGTAGAACCGTGGGGAGCATCCTTGGCACATGCGGGCGTTGCATCAGCACTCGTTTACGACTGCAAGTAAGCTACTGATTCGTTATACCTACTGTATCGATCTCTTGGCTAAGTGCCTGCGATCGAACTTCGAGGGTCCGCAGATAGGTGGGATTGTATTCCCAGACTTCAACTTACTGAGTCTAGGTTTCTCACGATCCTTCACCCTGTGGCCTCATGGCTCGTGGAGCCCTACCTTAGTCATCGGGTAAAGCCCGGCGACGCCTCCGATTATGCCCCGATCTCTTTGCGAGGCTTTCCGCGAGGCTCTCCCGCGATACCCTAACAAAGTCGATGCATTGATCACCAGCTTCCTTCATCAGCAACCTGCATAACTCACCAAACATGTTCCAGGAGCGATTGCAATCACGGTCGTCACCGCCAGGCGAAGGCGGCAGTGGCAGCGGCTGCGACGCAGACAGCGTTGCACCCGTTTCTCACCGAAATGTCCAGATGATGGAGCTGCCCTCTGACCTCATCGTCGAGATCTTCAGACAACTGGCGAATTACCGAAGTGTCGTCGCCCTCCGCCTCTGCAGCCGCCATCTGAACGACATCTATCGTGCCTCCGAGCAGACAATCATCGCCTCCGTGCGCGAACGGATCACGGCCCCCTTCAGGGAGCTGTACGAGTTCCTCGTGCGCCTCAGACTTCCTCAAGACAGCGTACTCCACCCGCCTCCCTCCGGCTGGCCCACCATCGGGCCAGAGGCCTGCCGCGGCTTCGACAAGACACCCTTCGCGGTCAATGTCATGAAGCACCTCCCATACGTCAACGAGAAATCCTGGCAACGTGGGCACGAGAACAAAGCTCTGAGCATCGCCTATAGAAGCAACTGCGTCAACTACAGTGCTTTTGCCGAATCGGACTTTTCCCGCTTTGATCGTGAAGTCTTCTGGGCCGGAAAATGGCAGGAAAATGACCCCACGCCCGAGAAGATCTCCGGCGTGAGGCACGTCGTCATGCTCGCTGGCGACCGCGGTCTCGGCGGCCTCGTCGTCCTCCTGGATACCTTCACCGGCACCGTGTTTGAGGAGATCAGTTACTGTACCCATGGCGTCCGACTCCCTGCCCAGGAGTATTGTGATCGGAGGATGGAAATCCTCCGCAATCTCGACGAGCTCTTCATCCCAGGCAGCGATGAGACCATGGGGGCGCGTTGGCCGACGGACCCGTATGATGCCGAGGCCTTGGAGAGTCAAGGGGAGGCAGCGCTGGATGGGCATGATTATACTGCATATGACAAGCTGTACTATTGGCTGAGGCATCTGTACTGGAAGCATGGATGGCCGGGGAGCGCATGGAATAAGGAAGAAGGACTGAAAGTCATTGCGGACTACGTAGAGCGGCATCCACTACAAAGAGAGTTTTAGATTGATCTGCCTCGTGCTCGGGCTAAGTCAATCGAATTCCAGGGCATATTTTCATGCACTTGGTTTCATGGACGATGCATTGGCTTAACCTGACGCCATTTGCTAAAGCGATGTTGCGATGATGGTCTATTGAAGTGCATGACCTCATAGCCCCAGCCTTCCCAATCCTGGTCCCATCCGATAACAGCTGCTACGGGATTTTGAACGTGCCGAGAATGACCGAGGCAACCTGAGCCCCAGCATTCAAGCTCAACGGCGGACGCAAGAGCCGGAGATGCCCAGGTTGGAGGTGGTCCTGCAGACGCAGCCGCTGGAGCAGGCAGGACGGCCGATGCCGCAGACTCCACCGCAAGACTGCCTGTTCTCGAGGGCCGAGAGGGCCTCGCCCGAGGTCGTAGGGGCGGCAGCGACGGTGGCGACGAGGCCGAAGACGGTGGCGAGCACGGAGACTGCGGGAATGCAGATTAGCCAGATACCTGGTGCGTGGGGGTCGAATCGGGACGTACAGCGCATGGTGACGGTTGTGATTGAAAAGGTTGTTGGAGTTGAGAGTGGAGAGTTGTCTTGAGTGTTGATGATTATTTTTCGAGTCCTCTTCAGGCAGGCAAGACGTTCTTTTATGCTTTTTATTTATTTCGGGCTCAGGGTGCCTCCCATGGCGTTGACGCACTCAACTCTCGCCTGGAGTTGAGCCAAGCTTTTCTGCCGCCACATCTCTGCGTGCGACCTTCTCGTTTGGACCGTGCCAGTCATCTCCGAATGTCCGGCACTGGTTATCGAAGGGAGACCTTCCGTATGCGGTGAGCGATTTGAGCTTCCCCCGCACGCAGAATTCTGGGCGCGCAGGGTATTGATTCCTGCGAGGGCCTGCGCACTTGTGTGGTTCGCTGGCGAAGACCCGGAGCCTTGAGCCAGCGCCGAAGAGGATTTACGTTTCGGGTCATTGCCGATGACGATGAGGACTGACCGCGCTTGCCCTGGTCAATGCATGGTCTCGGTCCTCGCTGCTCGCTGGGATGTGCATGATAGAGTCGTGGCCTGCGCTGACAAGGGCAGACAGCGAATGATACTTGTCCGGGCCTCACATGCCAGTCTCGTTTGTGCGCGACACATGCATCAGGGCATGTTCTCTCTGCTGAGCACTGAAGGACATGAGCCGTTGCATTGTGCATCTCCGAGGTTGGCTTTGATCTACTTTGGTTCGAGCCAGCCGTTGCTAGACCTGGGACACACTGCACAGCTGCATGCTCCATCCTTGCCGCACCCAAGAACTGTTGCCCACCTGGCATATCATCTCGGCGCCCAAAAGACGCCGGGTCCTGTTTCTATATTGCGATTGTCGCAACGCATCCCTGTCATCTCTCGCCTCAAACGGGCTCGATCGCCGGGCTGCTGCCGAAGCCGGCATGTCAACCAACAACCCCACCGGAGGAGTAGTTCTCTCCGCAACTCCTTCTGGGCTAAGCATGTCTGCCGTGTGGAAGCGCTGGAAGCGAGCTGGCGGGAGAGCCTGGGCCCTGCCAGGAGCAGGGGATTCGGGCCCACCGAGCTTCTGGGCGATGTAGATATGAGCTTGTACCCAGTTACTTCCATGGCTATGATAACCGAGGACACACTTCATCATGGCCAAGGGTTCCTTCACACGACTGAGTATCGCCGTTCTCATGCGAGTCGTGGTATGTGAGATGGTCTTCTCCAGTGCAACTTGTGTTCTGTGGACGCCGTATTCGTGGAGGATCCGATCCGCCTGTTGCAAGGCTGTGCAGCGGGCGCTTTGGAGAGGGGATCCAGGTCTCTTTGACGCCTGGCTGCTCTACTTGCCATAAAATCCATTGACGACGCAACTTCAGCTTGGTATCCCTTGTGAAGCAAGCTTTGGCGGTACCATTTCCTGTTTTGATGGCAAGACTGAGTCGCATATGGCTGACTGGAGGCAGCAAGAAGGTCTAGGCAGAGCCAGGGAAAGCTGCGTGCCAGCCACGTGTGTCCCAAGCTGCGGTTCGGCCCCCGAACCGCCCCCGCGGATGCGCTTCACCATTTGGTCGGTTTTGACAACGTGTGGCTGCAGCTGAATATGCACACGTAGTAGAAAAGGGACTTCGGTCAAGATCAGGCTGCCTCGGCTTGGCCCCCAACTCGAAGAGCGGCTGATCCGAAATTCGAAATCAGGCTGGACAGAAGAAGGGGAATAAATAATCCCTCAACCCTGGGCAACGGGGCCAGGCAGAGGTCTCACAAACGTTCCTCGAACGACTCGACTGCTTTGACAAAATCAATCGTCCACGCGACCAACCGTCAAGATGGGGACCTATCATGATTTCGACGGCTTCAACTGCAGCCACAGCTACCTCTACCACTACACCGACGAGGAGGGCTACAACGGCATCCTGTCTGACCTCTCCATCTGGCCCTCCACCATCGACAGCATCAAGAACACCCACTACGGGCGCGGCATCTACCTCACGCCCATCCACCCCGCCGAGATCCCCATCCTCGGCGTCTCCGACTTCCTGACGCGCGTCTTCGGCGACGTGACAACGCACTCCGTCTCCCGCACAAAGTACTACTTCTGTCTCCGCGTCGACCCGAACTGGTACACCATGGCGGCCCGGGACCCGGAGTACGGGTACTGGATCAAGGATATCTGGGTCGTTCCCGGAGACGAGCCCACGGACATCTCGGAGGTGCTGGTGGAGCACGGACAGACGGTCATTGGGCAGGAGGTGGATGACTTGGAAGATTCCGACACGCCGGAGAGGGACTATGCGTACAGGCTCACGCATCCGCATGTGGAGAGGCCGCAGGCGCGGATGACATGGGATCCGCCTCCATATGTGTTCATCGGGGGACGGACTGTGAGGCGGCCCGAGGGGTGGTATGAGGATGCGCCGGAGTGGTGGGTGGGCCCAGGGCAGAATTATTACTAGGGAACGTTATGCTCGGAAATGTGTTTGTTCTGGCATGATAAAGTGTAACCTCTGAAATCATACTGCCAACTAGTCATGGAAAGCTGTCTTCCGTGAGGGAGTGCCAAAAAATTGCCAGAGAACACAGCTTATGAAGCTATTGTGAGGATTCGCTTTTGAGATATTTTGCTCCCCTCTGTTCCTGCTACTTGAGACTATCAGGACAATACACTATGCCCACATTCGTACGTCCGCATAGTCTTTTTGGGAGCAGAGAGGTTCTCAAGACCATCGCACATGAGATACTAAGCCCCACCGTGTCCGCCCTTGCCTCTATCCACACAGCGGATTTACCCCTCGCCTTTGCAACCGCTCGCCCTAACACAGTCCAGCTTTTGCTGGCCCGGCCCCTGAATAGGGGATCTGCTCTTGTCAGTCTTCTGTTTTTTCTTGCTCGGGCCTGCATATGCTCCAGTCAGCCCTCTCGGCGGTGTACTCTTGTTCCCCCATCCAGTGCGACACACAGACCTTCTCGCCTCGCTTCGCGCCGCAGTGGGCATAGTCGGCCTCGGTTCTGGACCAAGTGACGTTGTAGCTTCCACTAATCCAGCTTGCTTGTCCGGCGCCAGATACTGAGTGTCCAGCCTCGTGAATGCAGGTAATCTCCAGCAGGTACCCCTGAGCACAAACACCGTCGTTGCAGTTGAGGGCATTCTAGACAGATGATGTTGCCACGCGGCTGGTCATGTTTGTGCCTATTCCTAGCGGAATAGACACATGAGAGTAGTGAGAAGGAAAGCAGCACAGCAGAGGTGATTGGAGGCAAATTGCAAGCTGCTGGCCCCGTTCCTCAATCGCGCGTACCCTTCCAAGGCGTAAAGCTCACTTTCGACCTTGAGAATTTTTCCTTCATTCGTGAACATGGCGGCAAATTGGTAGTCCTTCCCGTTGGTGAGGTACGGGCCGTCTTCGTCGCCTGAGCCGATGGTTCTGGCTGGATTCCAGAGGAAGAATCCGTCAGTGTTGGAGACATTCGGTCGGAGCTCCCATCCCGAGCCTCCAGTGCCGGGTCCGTCGGCATTCGGGCCCCCAAACCAGAGATCGAAGAATGGATATGCGCTTTCAGGAGCGTTCGAGGAGCCGCGGATCCAGGTGATGTTGATCAGCGGCGCGGAAAGATTGAGCTTCTCATCAGCATCAGGACCGGTGAACTCGAGTCCGGCAACAAAAGCCGCGAGATTGGAGACTGCAGCAAAGAGAGAGTTGACGCGCATGTTGGGTGCCGTGTTTTGTAGAACGTTCAGTGCAGTTGAATGGTGCGAAAATGGTAGCAGTTGCAAAGCCGCGAGTTTTTGCTTAGAGGCAGCGAGCTTTTAGAATTTGTGTCTGACGATTGGAGAAACGCCTGCCATTGTGGCCTGATTTCTCACGATGAGAATCGGTGCGAGTCACGTAGGGTATCATCCATAGGCTGAATGGTCTGGACCATCCCGACAGTGTGCTTCACCTGAAAGGCCAAGCAAGCAAGGGTCCGAATGCGAAGCTATCAGGGCAATGGGCGTGCCGAATCTTGTTGCCAAGGCCATATCACATGTTGTGATTACACCGACACATCCAGGCATTCGAATTGATGGCTTCCCCGCGTATGGCAAAAACTATCTAAACGCCAAATCGGTGGTTTAAAGTCGTGGCTGCTTGTATGTTGTGGTACTCAACCCGTCTCCGCTATCAGCTCTTCATTGCCAAAGCCCAAAGAATAGGCGGCCTCCGATTCATGTGCTGCCTGCAACCTTGCCGCTGATGCCGTCTTGGCTACCTACCTGACGCAGCAACCAGGGTGGCCTCAATTTAACCCACGTGAAGGACTTCCAGTCACCCGAGGTTTTGAAAAATGAAAATTGATACTTCCATGGTGAAATTGGGTTGGACGGGAACAAGAATTTGATTTCTGAGCCGGGATGACGAGAAGGCAGTGCACGTTTACCCGAGCCCGCCTCCAACTATGCACATCACCAACGTGACCCTCAAGGTTGCCCGAATCAGCAGATGAAGAAGAAAGATTAACCAGGGCCGGTGTGGAGATGACTTGTTGCTGGGTTTGGAAAGCTTCCTGTCCCAACCCTTGCTTGTGAAGCTCATGTCGTCGCATCTACTGCGTGTCCAAGCTCTTCAGCTGTGGCAGCAACTCTCCCATGACATCTTCCAAAGCCTGCCACTTGATCTCCAGCGCCCGCTGTGTCGCACTCGCATCGACGCCAAAGTGTGTATCTGCCTCTCTCGCCCCTGGGTTGCCTCGCGGCACTTTACTACCCTTGCCGTCTCCCTCCACGCGCCGCGCAACGTCGGCGAGCTCTTGGTTACAGTACACGCCCGCAGCAAGCAAATACCTCTCGCCACCGGCCTCGGGCACCTCGAGCGCAGCCACGTGAGCCCGTGCAACATCACGCACGCTCACCCAGACGGGGCCGCGCGTGGGCGGGACTTCGGCCTCTTGCCCGGCGGTGATGACGCTGTACACGATTTGATTTGACGTGTTAAGCTCAGCCGCTGACGCCGGTTCAGCACCGGGCAGAAATGCGCCGAAGACCATGGCCGGGTTGAGGCCGACGAGGTCAAACGGAGCGGTAGGGTTTTCTTCCATCCAAGCCCAGGCTGCTCTCTCGGCGGCGGTCTTGCTGGCGCGGTACGCCACTGCTGCGGCGGGTGCGTTGACGCCGTCTTCGTAGGTGAGGGGTGACCAGTCGGCGGCCGTGTAGACTTTTCCCGGCTGCAGGCATTTGGAGGCGTCGTAGATGCCTGCAAAGGAATTTGTGTGGACAATGCGACGGACGCTGGGGATCTGCTTCGCGGCGTCGAGGATCGCGGTTGCGCCCTTGACGGCGGGGATCATGAGGTCTCGCTCATAGTCTGTCGTGGCATAGGTGAAAGGGGCCGCGAGGTGGAAGATTGCATCTGGCTTTAGGGGTGTTGTCTTGAAGGCAGAAAGGTATGCGTCGACTGAGGTGATGTCTGAGACGACGATGATGGTGAGCCTTGGGTGGTTGCCGTGGACGCTCAGGACCTTGTCGGCCTTGGACTGTGAACGGACTGTGCCGATGACGTTGTAGCCGGCGGATAAGAGCTGTGCCATACAGTGCTGTGCTATGAAGCCGTTGGCGCCTGTTACGGCCACCACGGAGGGGGGCAAGATAGGAGTAGGGACGGCTGAGGGCATGCTGGTGATGATGCAGAATGGGTTCGCTCACAGGACTCGGCCTGCATCACGCGGTTTGCTATCATGTGTTTTATCACTCTGGGCTTTGATGGATACACAGATGATCGATGGGGGTCTCCGGCATGAGATGCCGAGGCCAGGTTCGGGGTCCGGTCCGCGCCCAGGGCTAATGCAGCCGTCGGAAAGATGCGCTCGCCTGGGGTGGCGCCGTCGGATCGGACAGTGAGGCGCTGGGGCACACTCCAGACCGGCGGGCGGCTGAGCACGGGAGGAATGTCTGGGGTAGCATGATAGCAAGGAATCCATTGCAGGCTGGACCCTGGCTCTGGCGATACGCATGACGAATGCACAAGACGACATGGTGGAAGCGCCATCTTGTAGGAGAGGCATACGAACGCGCCAGGCCAGCACCAGATCACTTTGTCTGATTTGAAGCCTAGACCTTTGTCGACTTGACAATGTGAGGACCGCTGGCTGGGGGCCCCGTACTCGAGGAGGCAGACCTTAGAGCAGACGCCCTAACGTAATGGCATCACTTACAATCTACGCGAGGCCACCGAGTCACAAGCATCAGACATCAGTTGCGGGCAAACTCCGACCGGAAATGCTGTCAATTCATCATGCCCCCGATATAGCCCTCTTCTTCAACACGGCCGAATTCTCATTCAGCCCCGGAAAGTCATGCGCGTCAATACACGCCTGCCGACTCAGCAGCGCCGCGACACTCGTCCTCTCCCGCATCTCCGCCTCGTACCCATCAACCACCGCCCGCAAGTCCCCGTCCTTTGCCCCTTCGAGCGCCTTGTAGAGTCGATACGCATCTAATATGCCGTGGTTCGCCGCCTCGCCTCTGTACATGGTCATGGCGTGCGCCGCGTCGCCTGCCAGCGTGACGCGCCCGCCTCTGTTATCCCACGGCAGGCACGGCCAGTCCTGCAGCACGATCTCCGTGATCTCGGTCCCTTCGGGGATCGTGTCGATGACGTCCCGGAGTGATGGGTGGAAATTGCGCGCCCGCATGCGCATATTTGCCAGCCGTCCGGCGTCCGTCTGCGAGACTTCGTCTTCTGCTGTGCGGCATGGCCAGGAAATCATTATCTGGACGCGATACCGCGGACTCGCATCGCGCGTGCCATTCGTCTCGGGCGTCTCGAGCATGCTGAACCAGAAGAAGGCGCCGTCTGCCGGGTCGGGGTGGCATCCCTGGAACAGCAGCGGGTCGATGTCGCGCAGGGGCTTCACCTGCTCTGGTGTGAGGTCGAGCGATGCGCCCGTGAAGCGGAACGGGAGGCGGATGTTTTTGTAATTGTCCGGCGCGAGGAATTTCCTGGTGGCCGAATTGCTTCCCTCGACGCCGACGAGGAGCGAGCCGTGCGCTCGTGTCCCGTCTTCGAAGATTGCCGTGACGCCGTCGGGCGACTCTTCGATTGTGGACAGGCGCTTGCTCCAGCGGACGTGTTCAGCGACGCCGTCGAGCAGGACCCTGCGCATCTTCTCGCGGCTGACGCGGCGGCGGTCGCCGGGCGGGATGAGGAATTTCGGCTCGAGGGTCTCGAGGTTCAGGAAGACGAATTTCCCCAGGCCGTGGCGGCCGGCTTCGGGGTCGACCTGGACGGACTCGACACCGGCGAGGGTGCTGGGGGACAGCATCTCCCTCAGAAAGGGCAGGGCCCAGTGCAGGGTGATGGCCCAGCCCTGGCCGCGGGCGCTGGTGTGGACGTCGCGCTCGAAGATGACGAAGGGGATGCCGGCTTTGAGGAGGCCGTGGGCGAGGGTCAGGCCGACGATGCCTGCGCCGATGATGAGGACGGGTTTGCGGTCTTTTGACATGGTGATGGCTGAGGGAGTATGATGTGGATGAGTTCCCGGCTGTTCGCAGCACGGGCAAGAGGCTGTCGATGTTCAAGTAAAGACCCAAGAGCGTAACCCCGCATCACCCTCTGTATCCAGCTAGTTGAACCTACTTATCTCACGTCGATGCTTCCGATGCATCGGGCCTTCGAGTTACGGCTTCTCGCAGGGTAATCAGAGACCACCGCGGCTCGACTCAGCCGAAAGCCTCGTCCGTTATCTTGAGACCACGTCATGCAAGCGCTCCGTCGCAAATCGAGAATCCGGGGACCTCGTGGTTGTCACTTGGCGGAGGGGCAGCTCTCGCGCTAATCATGCAGCCGTCGGAAAAGCTGAGCTGACTCTACAGCGGACCGGGCGCTGTAGATCGGCGGACCGCGGTGACGGCCATGGTGCTCGCGGAAGCTAGCTGGTGCATTCATGATCATGCTCATGTCGTGGCCGGCTTGAGTCTGCCATGAGAGAACCAGAGTGTATTTGTTCTCCCGAACTGTCTGCTGGCCAAGTCGATCAGGGAATGCCCCAATCTGACACTTTTCACTCTTGATACCATCAAACCCATCCATCCAACCCTCACAATGGCCGTAGATACCATGCCCCAGCCGACAAAACACGAGGCCCTCCAGCCCATCCACCCCTCGATGCAGGGCAAGCTGGACCCCGTCTTCGAGAAGCTCTACAACGACAACGTGGCCAACACGCCCCTCAAGCCCATCGACCTCTCCGTCCTACGCGCAAAGTACTCGGTCCTCTACTCGTACGGCACCGGCCCCGCGCCAGCCGCCGCCCGCGAGTACGACACCACGATCACCACGGCCGACGGCATAACCCTCGACGTGCGCGTCTACGAGCCCGCGACCCCCGGCCCCTGGCCCGTCCACGTCGACTACCACGGCGGCGGCTGGGGCCTCGGCGACCTCGACACGGAGAGGCACATTTGCCAGCACATTTGCGCCAAAGCAGGCGTCGCCGTCATCGACGTCGCGTACCGCCTGGTGCCCGATCACAAGTTCCCCTGCGGCATCACGGACAGCTTCGCCGCGCTGCAGTACATCCACGACCACGGCGCGGGGGCCTTCAACATCGACCCCTCACGTATCTCCATCGGCGGCGTGTCTGCCGGCGGCTTCATCAGCCTCGCGCTCGCGCACATGGCGCGCGACGCCGGGATCCCGCTGCGTCTCGTCGCCGTCGGGACCCCCGTCATCGACGACATCAGCCAGTACGAGACCGCGTCGGACTCGCCGTTCCCCTCGATGCGGGAGAACGAGCACGCGCCGACGCTCAACTGGGCGCGCCTGACGTGGTTCGACAAGCTCAAGTGGGGGTCCCTTGGCTCGACGCCCGAGGAGGTCGCGAAGGCGAGGGCCGAGGTGCCGGAGATGTATGGGAGTCTGTTCAAGGCACGGGACTTTACGGGGCTGGCGAGGACGGTCATTTTCACGGCCGGGGCGGATCCGCTGAGGGATGAGGGCGAGGCGTACGGGAGGAAGCTTGTTGAGGGTGGGAATGAGGTGACGATGAGGCGGTTCCCGGGGGTGCCGCACCCATTCATGCACATGGACAAGGACCTGTGGCAGGCGAGGGAGTTTATCGAGCTGACGGCGGCGGCTATCAAGACGGCTTTGCATGGGTAGAGAGTGTATAGCTACTACTGATTTACAATCGTAAATTGTGCTGATGACTTGAACCAAACAGCATCACCACTTGCCAGTGAGTGAGCAGCGCTGATGTCCACAGGGATTCCCCTAGATATAGCGCACTCCCGCTGAGTGCCACTGTGATAAGGCTAAACCTCACCTGGTAAAGCCCCTAAGCACGGAGGGACCGCTATCGGACAGGCATCGGTCAAGCTTGGCGTATCTGATTGTCATCCTCCAAGCCGAAACGCGGGGAAAGCTACCCTGAACAGGCATGGTCGTGGGCATGGAGATAACGGCCTCGTCTTCAGTCGGGGGGCGAGTTCTCCCTGATCTGTCATCATCCGAGCGTCGGACACTGCGGCCCTGTTAACCCTCACAAGCACGCCAACAACCCATGCGTCGGAATGGCTTCCCTGCCGAAGACCCAGAGCATCATCTGCCGGCGGTGCGCGGCCATCAAGCAGGCCTGCACCGGCTTCCCATGTCGGCGCTGCGCCCGGCTCGGCCTGCCGTGTAACCCGAGATACGGCGCCGGATCCTCGCCAGACGCAGAGGGTCAACCGCCGCCCAAGGCTCGCATTCGACGCGTTCACACGGGATGCCTCGCTTGTAAGCAGCGGAAGAAGAAGTGCGACGAGACCAAGCCGAAATGCGGCGATTGTCGGCGGCTATGCCTCGACTGTACCTGGCCCGTGGGCAGCTCGAATACCCTCAGCACCAGCATGACAACAACGGCAGACAGCCGGATCAGCCTGGAATGGTCCCCCCAAAATCAATGGGCGGACATGATGCTCGAGGACACGGGCTTGGGCAATTCACCGAAAACACCGAGTCTGAGCACGTCGGCCTCTACGGAATCACACCTCGATGTGAGCATCGCAGACCTGCTCTGCCAGATGGCGAGCGCCGACGCCCCAGACCTCGACCTCGGCTGGCAACTCTCTCCAGATGCATCCTGGCTAGAGAATCCCGCATCGTCACCCTCACAACAGTCTGCCACGGCCGCCCCCAGCCCCTCTGACGGCCTTTCCCTCAGCATCTACACCCCCAGCCTGACACCAGACGTGCAGTCCCCCCTCGACAAGGCCCTCCTCAACCACTACAGCACCATCGTCGTCTCTGTTCTCTCGCGGCGCCCCAACCAGAACGCCGCGGGAAATCCATACCTCACCCACCTCCTCCCCATGGCCATGTCGAGCCCGACAATCCTGCACTCCATCCTCGCCCTGAGCGCAACCCACTGGCAGCGAATCCGTCCCGAGATGCAAGACCGCGCCCTCCTCCACCGCGGCCAGGCCACCCAGTCCCTGGCCTCTTTGCTGCCGCACGTAGACAGCACAACAGTCGACATCGCCCTCGTCTCATGCCTCCTCCTCTGCATGACCGAGCTCTTCGACGGCTCCTCCACAGGCTGGAAACTCCACCTCCAAGGCGCCAAGCGCCTCTTCGCAACCCTCAAAGACAAGCTCGGCGACACACACAGCCGCTCAGGCTATTACAGGTTTCTCGTGCGTCTGACGCGCTTCCTCGACAGCGCGGCGACGACAAGCACGTGCAAACCGCCCCTCATCGAAGACCAGCCCGACACACTCGTGCCGGACGACGACCCGTCAGCGGAGGACGACGCGTCTGTCTACGGCATCCCGAAGCAGCTCTTCCACCTCGTCGACCGCATCAACGCCCTCGCCAGCAAGCGCGGCACGCGCGTCGACGAAGCGTCAGAGTCCCTGTTCCGTTACGAAGCGGAGCGCGTCCAGAGGGATCTGGACCATTGGGCCCTCGACTACGGCGGCCCAGCGGGCGCAGCGTCTTCCGACGTCCTGCTCGCCGCAACGGCGTATGAATGGGCGCTGAGGCTGAGGCTGCACCAGATCACGGACGGGTACGGGCCGCATCCGCATGTCTCGACCTGCGTGGGACGGATACTGGATGCCGCGCAGGGGATCAGGTACGGCAGCGCGCTAGAGACGTGTTTGCTCTTCCCGCTTGTTATGGCTGGCGGCGCGGCGGAGGGGCTGGGGGAGAGGATGGTGGTGCATGATCGGCTGATGGTCATGGAGCGGACTTGTGGGTTCGGGTACGTGCATCAGAGCAGGGAGCTGGTGGAGAGGGTGTGGGAACGGAGGGAGGGGACGAGGGGGAGGGTGAACTGGGCGAGGATTCGGTACGAGGAGATGGGAGGGTTGGCTGTTTTTTGAGACCTGATGAGACTGGAAATCCACCTGCGTCTACTTGATTCGGTGTTGTTACAGTGTTGCAGGATAACTGAGTGAGGAGTGAGTTGATAACCTTGACCCTTGAGTTGTCTGGGACGGGTGGATATGGGCGTTTTTGACATTTACTCTACCATAGCTTGCTATCTCATGCTTGCTGTTCCCTCACCAGTCCCTCAATATGAGCATGCATATCATACCCGCAAACCTCATCAATCGTCAACATCCCCGGCTTCGTCTCCTTGCTCGACCACCCGATCCTCTCATTCAGATTCTCCCTCGCCCTCCGACTCGACTCCTGCAGCCTCGTAGCCCTCGGCTTCCTTTCCTTCTCGTACAGGCCCAGCCTCTCCTCCACGCTGAGATGATCATACTTCTCCGAGAACAAGATCCCCAGCGCCCCCGCGTCCTCAATAGCCATGCACGCCCCCTGGCTCTGGTCCGGCATCATCGGGTGCGCCGCGTCGCCGAGAAGCGTGCATCGGCCCCTCGTCCAGTGCGAGTACGGCTCGTGGTTGTACAGGCGCCACATCTTGATATCCTCCGCGTTCAGGAACAGCGTCACGAGCCGCGGGTCGATGCCGGGGAACTTGGCCACGAGGTTCTCGCCCGTCGTGGAGATGTTCCACCCGTCTTCCGTACTGTCATTCTTCTCCGCCGGGTAGAAGCAGTAGCACGACACGACGTTGCGGTCGCTGCAGGCCGACATGACGATCTTCGTCTTCGTGTCGCCGCCCCAGAACTCGATGGCGTCGTTCGTCGCGAAGGAGCCGAGGCCGAGGGACTCGAGCTTGTCGGCGTAGATTATGCAGCGGTAGCAGCAGGATGTGCTGGGCGAGAAGACGGGTGTGACGCCGAGGTGCTCGCGCATCACGCTGCGGATGCCGTCGGCGCAGATGACGGCGTCGTGGGTTGCGGAGGCGCCGTTCTCGAATGTGACGGTGCCTGTTTCCGCGTCGAGGGCGGTTGCTTTGTGGAAGGTTTTGAGTTCCGCGGGGTGGCCTTTGCCGGAGGAGGAGAGGGCTGTGTCGCGGAGGTGCGTGTGCAGGTCGATGCGGTGGAAGTTGTTGTAGTCTGTGCCGAAGCGCTCGCGGTAGTCGCCGAGGGGGTACGTTGACTGCACTTCGCCCGTGGCGTAGTCGTGCCGGATGAGGTTGCGCAGGATGACGGGCCGGGCGGCGGGGATGTCGACGTCCCATTCCTCGAGGAAGCGGGAGCCGTTGGAGGCGACAGACAGTGATGCACCCACCTCGCCGCCAAAGTCGTAGCGTTCATAGAGGGTGACGCGATGACCGGCGCGGCGGAGGGAGATGGCGGCGGACAGGCCACCCAGGCCTGAGCCGATGATGCCGATGGAGAGGGAAGACTCGATACGGGCTGGCATGTTGGGGCTGTAGCGTGATTCAACTTGAAGTCTGGGCGGGCTTGAGAGGGCTCAGGACCCCGAGTCCTTATCAAGACAAGGACGAGGGTCACCAGGGAAGACAAGCTGGGCTGGAGATGCCATGAATCCTGATCACGTTCATTCTTCCAGTGTCATCACGCCCCAATCACTCAAACACCACGCCTAGCCACCCTGTTCATCCCGCCGAGCCCGCGGACCGCTATCAACGGCTGGGGTAAAGCGACGGCGAACCCCAACCACCAACGACACCAAGCAACTATCGCGGCTCCACATGGCGATGCGACGGCTGCATCAGTAGCGCCGAACTTCCCGCCTGGTCTCCAACTTTATCTTCGCCCTCTTATCTCACGGGACCTGGGGACCACCGAGACTCAACCACACCTCAGCTCGTCCTGGTGGCGAGCTATCACAGACCCTCGACACACTTGATACCACTATATGGACGGTCTACTTAGACTGAAGATGTCCGGAAGTTGAAGACCATCCAGAGTCAGAGGTAACCCGCCGATCACTTCACATCTATCATCAAGTTCAACCTCATCATGGAAAAGACTCCCTCTCTCAATGCAGCCCAGTCGTACCCCCAGAAGGGCTCGGTCGTCGATGTCTCCCCCGACCTCGCCCCCATCGTCCGCAAAGTCGACTACCACTTCATGCCCCTTATGCTGACCTGCTACTTCCTCCAATTCCTCGACAAGGTCCTCATCAACTACGCCAACATCATGGGCCTCACCGTCTCCCTCGACATGTCCGGCAACGACTTCTCTTGGATGGCCACGGCCTTCTTCATCGGCTTCGCCGTCGCAGAGTTCCCGCAGGGTTTCCTCATACAACGTTTCCCGGTCAGCAAGGTCCTCGGCGTCAATGTCATGCTCTGGGGGGTCACCATCTGCTGCTCGGCCGCCGCGCATAACTTCCCCGGCATGGTTGCCGCCCGCACCATACTCGGGATGTTCGAGGCTGTCATTTCGCCAGCTCTCATCATGATCACGTCGCAATGGTACACGCGGAGGCAGGCGACGCCGAGGACGGGTATCTGGTACTGCGGTCTTGGGTTGGGCCAGTCCATCGGCGGCCTCATATCGTTTGCTGCGCAGCACGGGCCCAGGACCGGCGGCTTCGAGGGCTGGCGCATCATGTTCGTGGCCGTCGGGGCGTTCAACCTGTGCATCGGCGGGCTGGTCACGTTCTGGATGGCGTCCAGCATCGACAGTGCACGTTTTCTCAACGAGAATGAAAAGAATACCCTCAGAGATGCCCTCGCCGTCGACAACTCGGGCAACGGCGACAAGGTCTTCCGCGCAGCCGGCATCTGGGACGCCGTCAAGGACATCCAAGTCTGGCTCCTCCTCCTCAACACGATCCTCATCGTCATCCCCTCCGGCATCATCACCACTTTCTCCGCCACGCTGATCCGCGGCTTCGGCTACACGCCCAAGCAGGCGGCCCTCCTCAACATCCCCTCGGGCGTCGTCTCCATCGTGGCAACCCTCCTCAGCACGTTCGCCATCCTCGTCCGCTTCCCGCGCTGGCTGGCCCTCTGCCTGCTCACGATCCCGACCCTCATCGGCGCAGGCCTCATGTCCTTCTACTCGAGCTCGCAGGCCGGATCGCTCGCGGGCATCTACCTCATCAACTTCGCCGTCGCGCCGCTGGCGCTCATCTACGCGCTCGTCGGCGCCAATGTCCAGGGCTACACGAAGCGCGTCACGACCAACGTCGTCATTGCCGTCGGCTTCTCCATCGCCAACATCATTGGCCCGCAGACGTTCCAGGCGCAGGACGCGCCGGGGTACATACCGGCCAAGATTACTGTGTTCTGTGTCTGTGGCGCGACGGTGGGTGTGAGTATCTTGCTGCGGCTGCTGTACGGGGCGCGTAATGGTAAGGGCAGGGTCGCGGGGGAGCAGAGTGGTGATGAGCAGGGCTGGACTGATCGGAGCAACCCGAACTTTTTCTATGTGTACTGAGGCCGGCTTTTCATTTTTCCAATTCAGCCTACGTTGCCCCTTCTTCTCGTACTCTGTGATGCTTGATTGGCACGAATTGGATGACGCACTACCCGAGACCAGCAACCGCTACTACCTACTTGCTTGCTTCAATAAAGATAGAAGTCTTGATCCATAATGCATTACGCCAAGCGCCACAGGGTAGATATGGGCTTCCTTGTTGCCTAGCAGGGGAGGACAGACGACACTGCGACCTAGAATGCGATATGTGAAGATAAGTATTGTTCGGGGATATGATGCTGCCCTGTTGTCGAAGTTCGGTTTTGAGTAAACCACGCGTCATGAGATATAAAATCGGTACCGATAGGTCGCGAATACTAGAATTCGAACTCATACATTGAAGTATGGACATCAATGTTTGCATCAAATCAGATAATGCAAAGTCCCGATCCGCTAAACTACGGCCGCGACGTGATTGTTGCGAAACCGGTCGGCCTCCCTCTTCAGCATGCAAATACAGCCCGACACCACGAAAGCCTCTACATCTGTCGCACCGGGGCGCTTCTCGTCCGTCCACTGGCTCGAGTCGATCATGAGTCTGCCTCCGTTACCACCCATCCGCCTCTTCGTGCCCGGCGTGCGGAACTCCTCATTGCGCACCATCTGTGCCACGCGCACGCTCTCTTGCTCCGTTTTCCTCTCCAGGATCAGGAGCGAGTCGGCTCCGCAAGCCTTGCGTTCGGCTTTGCTGCCGTAGCGCCACTCGAAGTCTCCAAAGGACGTGTCCATCTTCTGTGCACGGGAGAACATGTTGCGACTTTTTACTTCGACGAGCTCGCACATTGTGTCGTCAGATTCGATGGCGCTTTCGACGGTGGTGGAGGTATCAGCGGGCAGGATCCTGATTCTGGGTGGCCTGCCGGGACCAAAACGATATATCGTCGCAATAAGAGGCGTTGCCGAGACGTCGCCGCCGCGGACGAGAGCGCATGAATTGGAGCTGCGCTTGGTTCGGAAGGATGTGTACTCGAGCTGAGATCCACCAGAATCCACGCGGTAGACGGGGATGTTCTCCAAGGTCCCACAACCAAGTGCTGTGTTCTGGTCGTAGCCAATGGCCTGGATTTGTAGCTGGGTTGTGGGAGTAAATCCTCCGGCTGACACAGCGCCCGTCGAGGATTCGCCGTTGGTAGTATCCTCGTAAGGCGGCGGCGCGGAGGCTTCGGAGCGGTATGATGACTGCGAACTCTTGCGTGAAAGGCCATCGCCGTCAGCGGCGGAGTCTGGGTGCAGCCCGTCGTTTGAAGCGGCCGTCTTCTTGAACTTTGAAAATAGAGTCATAGTATCTGATGGAGGCTATCGCGTTGCTCATGTCCAGAGGGTGCCAAGCCAGGGCTTCTTATAGCAAGGAGGTGACGTGGGAAGTCCGAGTGGGGTAAGTGCCTGGAGTACTTATCAATCTTGGAGTAAAGAGGCTGAATCGCAAACGTCCGTGGCGCGGTTCAAGGACCCTTTGTGGCTTAGATGAAGAATGACATCACTGTGGTCTGCTCCGCCTCGACTGGTGCTTACAGCTGTTGGCGCAGCTCTCTCATCGTCACCTAGGCGAACCTGCTACCCCTTGTAGTAGATCTGGTCGATTCTATGCTACGTAATGTTTCCGTAGGAGCGGAAAGTACAAGTAATTCTCTCTTCCAGACGTTAGGCGTTATCGCCCAGGAAGCAAGAGATCAAAGGGGGTCCCTTGATTCACCTTGAAAGGCCTGGGCAGATGATCTGAGGTGGACGTACCTTCGTGGAGAAGTTCGGGCATCTTTTGGCATGCATACATGAAATCTGTCGACTAGTTGTGCAGACATAGCTTGGCCAGGTCAGGGGGAACCATTCCTCGGCGAGGGGCATAAAACCAGCTGATCTGCCTATCCTATGGGCGAGTCCCGCGGCAGGATACGAAGCTAGTAGCAAACGGCTGTTCGACTGTGGTGATCATCGACATGGAGTCTTAGAGTGTGTCCATACTTGATATGATAACATCTTAGTACCAGCTATGTGACGTTAGACATGGCCGGACTAGACATATTAAGCAGACTCGTGATTCTGTCCAGACTCTACACGAACGTTGAGTATCCCGTTCCAGTACCAGCCTCCACAAGCCGCTCTCGTCGCTGTATCAACTCCTCTGGTCTGTTCATGTAGGCTGCTATGACGACCATTATGAACCCGAACGAGGCCAAGAAGCACACTCCCACCCAAGCCTTGGCTTGCACGACCACCGGGATCCCGCAAAAATAGAAAAGCAACACATAAAAACTGGAGTATGCGAGGCATTTGGCATTTTCCTCGTCCCGCCTCTTCCTCCTTCTCTCATCCTCCCTACGGTCCAGGTTGGACTCCAGCTCGGCCTCGTCCGTCTCAACCTTTGACGGGAGCTCCGGAAGCACCCGACTGCGAGATGCCTCGCGTTTCCTCTTGGTCTCGTCCATGAAAAGATCCACCACGTGCGCCTCTTTTCCATGGAGAAGCCTCGTTGTCAGTTTCACAGCGAGTGCCGACGACTCGCCGGGGATGGTCACCGCTACGCCGAAGCCGCCGAATGCGCCGGTCAGCTGATCGGCCTGGACCAGGGGCGAGTCGCGCGGCAGGATGCCGAGCTGGCAGGAGGCCGTCCGCAAGGGAGGATCGTCGAGGTGAAGTTTCAGGACGTAGTCGCACGCGACGCCGCCCGTCTCGGCCCCGTCCTTCAATCTGACGAACCTCACGGTTGGCGACCCTGCGCTGCCTTGACACTTGATCCGGGTCTGCCTGTCACGAGGCTCTGCCCACGAATCGTCGGGGAAGACCTCCACGACGCGCAACCCCAAAGGAAGAGGCCTGATTGCGTAGTGGAAGTCGGCGGACTGCACGTACGGATTTTGGGATAGTAGTTTCTCGCCGGAGGTGTCTGGCCACTGGTGCTCCGCGTAGGTCGTCGTCTCCTGTGAGGTCCTGTACCACCGGCCGGAACGCTCCTCCACAGGCACGGCGATGACGTTCCAGTCGTCGTGGCGCCAGTGACATCTGAGCAGGAGGAGGCTTCGAGATACATCCGGCACAACGGGCAGTCGGGCTCGGATACCCACGTTCTGCATGATGATCGGCGTCGTCGTTGCGGTCACGACTTGGTCCCAGGTCTCCACGTCACCGCAGCCTGCGAAAGAGGCCGGCGACCGCGCGAGCACGCCGCTCAGGGAACCCGTCGCTTCCGGATCCGCCACTGCGAGGGCCCCCAGGGTGGTCGGCGGGCCCCAGGCAAGGAACGAGTGGTCGCTGGATTTTTCGAGGAGCTCGCGCTGCAGGCGGATGAAGGCCACTTCCCCGCCCTCTCCGTAGATCGGGCTCATGTGCGTGTTGAAGATGCCGAGGAGGCAGTAGGCCATGTCTTCGGGCCTGGTCGTCACGCGCTTCGCGGCCCAGGACATCCTCTCGGCAACGGACGCCCTCGACAGGTCCGCGCCGTGGAGATACGCCTCGGCGATGCCCGTCTTCTTGCTCAGAGCTTCGGAAAGTTGGGAGCGGCTGCCGAACTTGGTCCAGTCCTTGGCGTGGAACTCCACCTTCTTGGGGGCGATGAGCTCCTGCAGCGTCCAGCCGCGATCGAACCACTCGCTCGAGAGGTAGTCGTGCTCGCCCGTCGCGTCGTGAAGGTATGCGTAGCAGACCTCGGCCATGCTGTACCAGCGGAACATGGAGTTGATCTCTTCTGAAAGCTCGGCGCTGCTGCTTTTGTCGATGCAGCAAGTGTCGATCCACACGTACTTCAGGTTCTGGCTGAGAGCGACATCACAGCAGCCGCGGAGCTTGGCGTAGCCCCGCCTCTCATGGGCTGTGCCATTCTCGACATCGCTGTACAGCACTTCGTCGTCAGTCCAGCGGTGGGAGAGGATTGCGTAAGGCTCGGAACCTGGATTGACAGTTTCGAGGTGGAGGGTCGTGGCATTTAGCAGGCGCATCGAGGACGGTCTTTCGGCTGGCAATTGAGATCGTCAAGCTGGGGCCGATCGAGAGGGTACTAGAAAGGGGTATTCTCGGATCAACTCCGGCGGGAGGCAGATCTTGGGGTTGGATTTCTATTTGTACGCCAGCAAGCAAGGCAGGGATGATGGGGAACAGGCAGACGGATCACGTCTGCGAATCAATGCTTGCCAGCGTGCTGTGTGGCGTCCTTGGCATGACTTCTGGGGTGCTGAGCCAGGGGCTGTGTGATCTTGCATGATTTTGCATCCGCCGAGGCCCAAGAGACAGCCCTGCTTAGCTATGGTGAGCTACCCCTGAAGATCAAATTTGCTCCCACTGCAACCACATGCAAGCCAGATAAGCATGGATACGCAGCACTCTGCGAGGGAGAAGCTTTTCTTGAGCTAACAAGTCTGATAATTCCGCACAGGCCTCTTCTTTTTGTCCAGTCTAGTCGCCAATGCCTGTCCTCCCCCAAAGCCATCTCCAACGTCCTCACTCTCAGCACGACAGATACAGGAATATGATCACGCCAAGCCAGGCGACCTGCTCGTTGTGGCCCGAGCCATCAAAATGCAAAAAGACATACAACACCGGGTATTCGCTGGTCGTCACCGACCCAACTACTAATCCAGCCCTCATTGGCTTATCTATGGGAGA
>JAXQJP010000051.1:0-241289 GCA_037042015.1 Furcasterigmium sp. R96-07A1
CCCCCGTCGAGGCGCCCACCACCCCCGAGCCCACCCCCGACGTCGACTGCCCCGTCCGTCGCCGCCGCGCCCTCCGCGCCGCTCGCAAGGCCCGCACCGCCCGCAAGATGCGCGTCTAGGCGGTCTGCTTGGGAGGATATGGACCATGAGGACGCGAAGCGCTCGCTCTTGATGGTCGGTGTTGATTCGTTGTAAATATTAGCCTGCTTGTACACTGTAACATGAAGCACATTACTGGACATTGGACTGGCGACATGGCATGTGATGTGATGAGGCATCAGGGGATGAATTCAACGCTATGACTATAGAGTCTGTGATGACCTTTATGCAAACAATCTGAGCAAACCTCCGCACGAAACCTCGCGACCCTGAGCTTGAGCTGGCCATATCTGAGGCGCCACTGAGCACTCCTCAAGACTGGTCCTCATTATTGAGGGATTGGGAGAGCGCTGTTACAACTTGATCCGTGTGGCGTAAAGCCTCCTCCATCTGTCGCACTTTTCGCTGTAGTGCGGTTGTCGCCAATGCCGCTGCATCTCTTTCCACGCGCATCTCCTCGGTCTTGAACTTCAGCTCCGTGTTTTCCGTCTGCAGAGTGTCAAGAAGCGCCTTGGTGGCGTCATTACTTCTCGTCGCTTCGGCTGCAGCATTCTGTGCTTCTTGTGACTCTTTCCTCGACGACCAAAGCTCCTCGCTGAGCTGCTGGATGTGCGCTTCCTGCTCGAGGCGAAGCTTCTTCTGTGCGCTCGTCGCTTCGTCTTCTTGCAACTTCCGCTTCAACAAGCCGAGAGAAAGGTTTGAAAGCTCTCTCGGTACATATGGGTTCTGCTCAACGTCATCGGGCAGAGCGTTGCTTGACTGGGGAGGCACGATTCCGCTGTCCCTCTCATCGTGGCCTCCTTTATCCTTGTCTTCGGCTGCAAGCGGCACGACTCCCAGATCACTTGGAATCTTGGGTTTTGGCGCAGCAGAATCGTCAACAGATGTCTCGTGGAACGCATTGTGAACCAAACAGTAGGCTTTGAGGCATCGAAGCTTTCTCAATAGATGGTCGTATCGTTCGTCAAAGCGGAATCGCGCCTCGGCTCTTGCGTACCTCAATGCGACTATCAAAAGGATACTATGTGCATCCTCGAGATCTGCTGCACAATGTTTGTACAGCCATGGAAGATCCAGCACAAAATTGAGAGTGGGCCAAAACTGACGTGCTTGCTTCAGACTGTCCTTGATGTTTTCGAATAAGGAGACGCTGGTGGGATCGCGAAGATTCTCCGAAGCAGAGATCAGCATGTCCAGCTCTTGGTGAATTTCCATTGGTGTCATGATCGATAATTTCTGTTCGCCCTGTATCCAAGGCTTGTGTGCCTCCTCATCGTCATCAGAGGAGGACAATGCTGAGATCCGCAACTGGAAGTGACCATCGGCGAAAACAATTATCAAGTCGCCCTCCATCACCCTCTCCACGATGCAATGGAGCTTCTTGATACGAGCCCTGTAATGTGCAATTCTTTGGAACTGCTCCGTCGATAAAGTCGAGGGATTTTCAAGAAGCCCTAAAATTGCGTTGCACTCTTCTTGACCCCTTTCCATACGCAATTCGGAATCATGGACAAATGACCCGATGTCAAATGGACGATCGTCATTTCCAGTAAGTTCCGGTGCTTCAAAGGCCAAGGAGCCGCCCATGAAAGGCCCGACCTGCACAGGATACGCCCGGCACATGGCTTCAAGCCTCGCGACTGAAGTTTTCTTGCGTGCTGTTTTAGATCCGATTCGATTGGCGAGGGGTCCAAAATGCCAGCTTCTGCTGCTCTTCATCCAAGGAATTTGGGTCACCCCGGTGATGAATAAATCCTCTGCCATTTCTGAAAGATGTTCGTCGGCATTTGCGAAACCCGTTCCTAGGCCAACTGCGTATAGTTCGAAGTCCAGCAGTATGGTCCGGAGTTCCCCAAGCCGTCGAAAGATGTGGCCACAATACCCCTGCAAAAATTCGGGAAGACTCATTGTGAGGACGTGTGGCCTGCGGCTCGATGAATGGAAGCCCTGTCGTGGTTGGGATGTAGGATTGAAGAGCTGATGAGATGAGAAGTCGAACGACTGGGGACCAAGCGCGGGAAGCTGACACCAGTAAGTTGCTGAGTTGTTGCAGCTTCCTTCTGTACTTGCGCAGCCAAGACAGGCTTCTTACTGATCGAGGATCTTGCTGAGGTCGAAATGCAGGAATTGGGAGTTGTCTGACCTTGTCGGGGATGTGGCTCTGGAATGGAAAAGAGCGGTTTTGATAGAGGATTTGGTTTGTGGAAAAATTGAAGAAGAGAGAGGCCTGGAAGTTACCTACTGTTCAGGTATATGTCTGCATAAGGTAGGTATCCAACATAGAGGAAAATCACTCCTTCCTTGAGCGCCTTGAACAGGGCCAAACAACCTGAAAGATGAGGAAAACATTCTGCAATGAGGACATTTTCTATGATGACCTCATGAGACGCGCCCAGAATGAGAGTCTCTCCTGCTGGTGTGACCTCAAAAAGCTGTAATGTCAAAGCTTGGTCACTCACCAATGCCAAGAGACCAGGAAGACCTGGCTGACATACTGGTTAGACGAGTGAGGTCTTGAACAACATCATACAAATCCTATGTCTCTCCGATTGGTTATGAACCTCGAAATTCATATGCAGGTTGGTGGATGACTCTGTATTGGCGAACGTCGATTCCAAAAGTCGAACCTCTCGTGTTCATGTGATGTCTAAAGCTCTGATGTTACCGCACACTTGCGCGATCACTCACGCGGCCCAGACTCCAGGGTGCACTGCCCGACCGACTGGTGAGATAACCGATGTCTGCAACGACAGTCTGGAATTTCTAAGTTCCTCTACTGGTTTGAAGACCTTGATTCTGCTATGCAGGTAATGGCTGAATTCATTCATGATTGGGAATGTCAGCTTGGCAGCTTCACGGTGTTCACCACCAGATGAGATGAGCCCAAGCCTCGACAATACGCAGCCCATTGACACCACTGCCAGGCAAACCCCGTCCAATGACTCGAAAGAGAAACAATCATTTTCCATCTGCTGTTGATGCAAAAAGCGAGGTTGCGACACAGGCGCAAAAAGTAATCGTGTCCGGAGTGAGGCTCGAACTCACGACCTTTGGATTGGATTTCCTGTTTCCAGGCAACTCATCATTATGAGACCAACGCTCTAACCAACTGAGCCATCCAGACTTGTTCGATTGATGATCCTTGAAACTGCTTGATTCATATTACAAGATCATCAAAGCTGCGGGTGATGATTTGCCAGCAAGCATCGTCTTGTCGCGATGACAATGGGATGAGCAAGACCGCGATCGCACGCGCTGCGATGTGGGTGTCGGACATGATGGGGCTGGTGAGACGCGACCCCCCAGGCCCAGTCTGCCCAGGTTGCCAGGTAGGGTCGCAAGGGCAGGTGGCGTGATGAGTCGCCGACCCGCGTTCGGTGGTCACTAAGCAGCAATTTCACCGAGAACCATTACCAACTCATGTAAGGGCGAGCGGTCTTTAAATAGGCCGCAGGGCAGGGCCGGTGGCATGTTGGCCGCCGCAATGTGGGCAACAGTGCCACGACCGGGGTGCCGGGATGGTGAGACTGCCGACATCACACCCATGCCAGAGCCACGAACGGAGGGAGGTTGCACATCTTGACATTAAACGTCTGGCGACGAGCGTATGGTCAGCCGTCTGAAATCCTGCTTCCATGTCTACCGGCAAGCTTGGACCTGAACGCAACGGCCTGGACCACCGTCCCGTGCGTCCTCCTCTCGGCGTTCTCCAAAAGCAATGACCCTCCTCCACAAGTCTTCAAGGTCACGGCTCGCGTCGTCACAAGGGTCCGTCATCCTGGCGACCGGGGCACACCGGGACCTGATCCGATTGCTCGGCCCCGTGCTCATCCTGATGTTCGGTGCTCACCGATGGATACTTCGCACGGCTGTACGCGTCCCTTCTTCGACGTACTCTCATCCCTCGCGTCCGTTCTTGCTCCTGGACCTGTTCTCGGGGCCGTCGTCGCCATATTTTGGCGCATGCCCTCCCTCTCGACCATCTTTGGATACCGACCGCCTCGGCAATGCCTTGCCCGCTCGCAACTTGTCGTCCGGTAACGCCTGTTCCACCACCTCTTCGTCATCTCCGGGGTCATCTGAATACCAATCTAGCAAGCCGTCGGTGCCCTGCTGCGACACGGCCGTCTCGTCGAGATGTAACGAGTCGTGGTCGAGGCTCGACTCCCGTGATGCCGATTCGCGTCCCTTGCGAGAGAGCTCTGGATTCGCCTCGTGCCGTCCCTTTCGACAGCCTGGTTTCGATCCGGGCATGTCGCAGCATAGCCACCGGAAGGCGTCAGGAAAATCAGCCCGCGTGGCTTCCGTGTCGACGTCGTCAATGTCAGCGACGCGCCAATCAAGATGAATCTTGGTCTCATCGAACAACTGTAACACGCCTGGAACATGTCAGTCTGCTGATGTCCGGTAATGGATTCGTGCGAATGCTGACGGTGGCACGGCAGCATTCGAGAGCAACTCACCGGCGTGATACTTGCAAACCCCAAAGTCGTTCTCCTCCTCAAGAAAGATGCCATCGCACTGGACGCAAATCTTCGGGTTCCCCGTCTTCCGCCTCTTCCTCGGGTTCTTCGTCGGCACACCCGATGTTGGACTCCTGAGCTCGTCGGGCCCGTCCTCCGTCTCTGATTCAAACCGAAGCAACCTGTCAAAGTACCGGAGCGCCTTGGCCTTGACTCGCTCGTCGTCGCACAGCGTCATGAGGATTGCGCGGACCAGCGGTTCAGGCGCCTGCGAGAGGTGATCGAGGTCTGGCTCCAAGGCCAAAGGGGGCGGCGTTCGCCCCCTGGGAGCGTGGCCACGCATCGAGATGATTCACGTCGTGCTTGATGTCCTTTCAGATGAAAGGTTTCGTGCCAATCGATTTACAATGCTCTCAAGTCAGGCAAATCTGCATGAACGTCGTCAGTGCCCGCGGTGCAGCATCCTCGACATTCGGAATCTGCGTTGTGCTCGATGCATCAAGTCGATGCAGTACTTCTGTTTTTGATCGATTTTGGCGATAATGGCGGTAGCGCGGGGTTGCGTGCTAGCCGATGGAGGAGGGGTGGGAACGGCGCGCCTCGTGGAGGGGGGGCGGCGAGAGGAAATACTCTCTCTGTCCCTACAGAAAAGGGGGAGCCAACCGGTGCCCAAAGAGACGACGCACGGCAATGTCTCTCGACCGGGGCGGTTCGTCTTTCCCCGGCCCACGGATGCAACACGAGACCCTTCCTTCTCTCCCTCCTCTCTGGCTGTTTGTGACCTTGGGCCGCACCCCCTTGCACCTCGCGATGCATGATGCAAGATGGGGCGCGGTGCAGGTGGGATGGGATGTGCGGGCAAGGGATGGGACAGAATGGTTCGCCTCACCAGCCCGGATCCCGCAGCTCGACAGCGACTGGACAGGAGGGAGAATCCGGTTTTCCCGCGAGCGAGCGTGGGTGAAGAGGGGCTGATCCATTGCCCCTCCTCGAGAGCGCCGAATGAAGGGCATCTTGACCATGGGAATGGGGCCCGTTGCGGATCAAGCCGAGCACCGGCGACGTCCATCCTCGCGTCCGCGGGCGTTTTACATACGGCGTGCCGGACGCAGGGGAACGGCTGCAGGTGTCGTGCTCCTGCGAGCGCTGTCCGTCCTGGAGGCGAAATGGGGCCCGCTGGAGCCAAGAAGATGCGAGCAGTGTGTGCCGTGTGCGTGTGGTATGGCGGGTGCGCTGCCAATAATCACCAGTCACTGCGGGCGTGCTTCCATGACCACGGCATCATGCCGGGTCCCTGCTCTGGGACCAATGCGGGATGCTGACAGAGGGAGGCGTCGGACTGGATGATCGCGCTCTGGGCCGCCATGCAGATCAACCGCAACGGGAACCTGCTGCCCCTGCCTTGCCAGGCGCACGTCGCCGTTGCACGGAGGATGGCCCCTGGAAGACGACCGCCGTGTGACCCCGCGGGACGGACGTCCTCTTTTGGCACGACCGCAAGCCAAGGGCCGGAAGTGCACAAGGGACGACTGCCGATCGCAGGGTGGCCCCTCGGCATCGCCTCCGGCGCTTCACAGTCGACGGGAGGCTGACGGCGTTGGCGGGTGATTGGGAGAGTATGGCGGATTCACATCGCCGCGGCGGCGGCACGAGTGTTGCAGCGTGAACCATTCAAACCCTGCAGCCCAGTCTCTCTGCCCACCCTCAGCTGCGTCCGAACCCTGGCGTGGCATTGCGGACCGCCGTCGATAGTCGCCCGTCACATATCATTCAGCAGCCCACAACTCTAAACCGCGAGGTTTCTTACTCGAATCGTCCGTTTCATTCTGGCGCAGGCCGCTCTTGTTGTCTCCTTTGGGCAGTCCGACATGTCCCACTGGGGATCCTTCCGATGCACCTGATCAATCTGGCAGTTCTTCTGCGTCTGCCGCTCGGCCCCGTGTTCCTGTAATGACGTCTTCGGCTGGGTTTCCACACTGGACGCCAAGCATCGGGCGCTGACTCGCAGCAGACCCTGTCGCCCGTTGCTCCTGTCCCGCTGTCAACACAAGCCGAGTGCGACGCTGCAACGGCGCCCGTCAAAGAACAATCAGGAATCGCGTCAGACTCAATTCGACCTGTCGTTTGACCGCCACCGCCATCATCGTGATCGCGCCGTGGCCTCCGCTGATCCGTGACTTCGCCTCCGGTTCGTCGCTGTCCCGAACAGAGTTGGATGCCGTGAATGGAGCGAGCCTCGGCGCGTCGCCAAGCTCGCTGTCAATCATGCAGTCCGCCGCAATCTACCGCTCAGATTGGGTTCTCGGCAGATGGAAGGTAGGGGGCATTGTATGTCTTCAACCCACGTCGGGCTGCCGTTATGATTCCGTCACATGACCCTGAAGCCGCAGGAAGGAGTCAATGACGCAGCTGCCTGTTGAGGTTTCCAGTGCTCCTGCGTGCGGCAAGTACCTTAGCTTGTCGGCAGCTCCTGCCCCTTGGCGACCTTCGCAGCTGCCTCCATTGAGGTGATGGTCAGATCGCAGCACGGGAGCTCCTGCTTTCCTGAACAATGGCACATCCTTCCTGGTCGAACATTCCATCATCTACTCCGACTGGAAGGGGCGATGGAGGAGCTCCCAGGTGATGTGGCCGATTCTCGTAGCCCGGCCTCTTCCTCTCGACCATCCTCCATCATCAACATCAGTCCCGGCCAGACCACCTTTCTTGACACCAACAGCATCGTTCGCTACAATCTTTCGAGTTAAACCTCCCATCAATCTTTTGGCCTTTATAAACGATGCTGTCCACACTCCTCATCGCCACGGCTCTGGCGCTCGCCAACTGTCAAGACCTCTCAACACTGCGCGACCCAAGAACGGAAGACGGGAAAGCTTTCGACCCCAGCTACATTGGCAGCTGCTCTGATGTGCACAAGTGCACCAAACCCCTGGTGGCTGGCGAGAAACCTGAAGACTTGCCCTGCTGGAACGGAGAAAACAAGTTTCAACAAATTGGCTATTCCACCCTGAACAAGCACGAGCACGATCCCTCCAAGTCTCCCCTCTTTCTGGAAAGAACGGCATGGCTCCAAGCCGGATGGCAGTCTAAGCAGGACAAGCAAGGGTTGATTCAGCTGACGTCGTCCTTCTACCTCGATTCAGACGCTCCGGTGGCCGAGAGCCCGAGGCTATACGGCGACACGGATCCAAAGGGCGAATGGCACGGCTGTGCCCTCTTCTTCACCGAGCTGGCTCGGGGGGTCAGCTTCCCCGGCGGCAAGGGGGCATCTCATTCACATGACGAGTGCTCGGCGGCACTCAACGAGTAGTGCGTTGGGGACATGCTGAGATATGCCAATGACTACGACCTTTCCTCCTTGGACGACTTGGAAGGCGACAAGTTCGACAAGCATGCTTGCGCCGAGATCGGCCAGTCGTTCAATCGCGGACTGTTCGAAAGCGAGGGCTGCAGGAACTTCACTGCTTCGGGCCTGCCTTCTTGGACTGGCGTACAAGCCGTTGGTAGGTGGCCCATGAATCTCGAATGTAAACACTGACTGACTTGCGGCAAGCTCTCACCGGACGGGACGCCCCCAATAGCACGGAAGTGAACATCGACAACTCCACCGACATTTGCCATCCCACCATTTTCGAGGCAGCCCCCGACCAACCGCGAGTACTCACACCCGTGAGGACCACGATCACCAATGTAGGTCGCGAGACTCCCAACGCAAATCCCGTGCTTATCATCACGCAGCATCGGGATGGCAAAGAGTTCAGGGACTTTGACTTCTACGGCATCACACCCATCCTGACCATCTGGTGGCCTGCCAAGGGCACATCGGCCGAGCAAGAACCAGTCGCCAGGCTGAACTGCATGAAGCTGGTCAAGTCCCCGGCGCCCCGTATTCTGCCGACTGTCAGCCCGCTTCTCGGCGTTGCAATGGCTCTCGGCCTGGCGGCGTTCCTGGTTTGATCGAGCACGAACACGATGGAGCATGTGCAAGATGAGTATGGGCATGACGGAGCACGAGCATCACCAAAACCCTAATTCCAACGAAAGTAGTTTATGAGTAGTCTTATTTCAGTATAATCAACCTGTTGTGCTATCAATTTCGCCTCAAAGTGATGCAATCTGCCGCGCCTTCAATCCAAGTGATGCGTGATCCGACGCCAATGCTGAACATGTAAAAGCACTCCCTAATTGAACTCCTCGACAGCTCAGGGCCTCGTCCGGGCCTGGACCACCAGCAGGTCCGCCTTGACGCCGGAGGAGACGTACTTGGCCGCGACGACGCCAAGGCAGTCCTTGAAGCTGTCGGCCGCCCTGGACGCGGACCCGTCGGAGCGCCTACCGACGATGATGAGGTTGTGCCACGTGACGCCGTTGGCGTTGGGCCGGATCTGGGACATGGCCTGGCTGAGTGCCGTCTCGGTAGTCTTAGTGGCGGTGACGGCATCGATTGTGACGCGGGCGGCGGCCTCGGCGGAGGCGTGGGCAGCGACGAAGGCGGCGAGGTCGCGGGCGTCGGCGGGATCGGACGTGATTTGGACGACGGTGGCGGTGACGGTGGGCCTCTCGCAGAGCTGGAGGACAAGGGAGAGGGCGAGGTCGTCGTCGGCGCCGCTGTTGAAGAAGGGGACGAAGACGTGGTGGGAGACGTTGGCGACGGGGATGACGGGGATGTCGCGGTGCAGGTCGCTGAAGGAGTAGGCGCGGGACATCTTGCCGATGCGCGGGAAGGTGGGCGAGGAGGAGGAGGGGTCGGCGGCGGGGACAGTGCCGGAGGCGCGGGGGAAGAAGATGCCGACGTTCTGCTCTGTGCTGGCGAGGATGGACGAGGCGAACTGGAGGTAGGGCGAGGAGGTGCTGTTGCTCTCGGGGGAGGGGTCGAGCGAGTCGCCGAGGTTGCCCGTCTCGCTCCACGGGACGAGGACGAGGTCCGAGGACATGTCGGAGGACTTTGTGAGGAGGGCCTCGGCGAAGCGGCTCTCGGGCATGACGGCGACCTCGCCCGAGACGGCGATCTTGAGGAACTGGCCGACGGTGCGGAAGATGTTGACGAGGGAGTCGTTGTTGCTGTGCTCGTCGACCTGGGACACGGTCATGACGTTAGACTCACGATCACCGAGGGCCAGGAGGCGCAGGCCGTGCGCTCGGACGGCACGCAGGCTGTCGCCGGACTGGGAGACGGTGGCGCCGGCCGGCTCCTTCTCGCTGAGCGGCGAGGGCTCGTCGGCTCCGGAGGACGACTGCTTGCCGAAGAGGGACACCAGGTTAAGGGTGGCAGGAAGGTTGTCGAGGCGGAGATAGACGAGCATGCCCCGGACGCGGCTGACGGGCTTGACGTTCTGGGGGCCCTCGCTGCCGCTGGAGTTGTTCAGGATGGGCTCTCCGGTGTCCCAGTCGAGCTCACCGCGCTTCCAAGCCTCGAGCTTCCGCTGGTAGGAAGGAGGATACAGGAAGGAGACGAGGGGTGTGGTGATGAAGGTGGTCAACAGGGCCATGACGACAAAAATGGTGAATGTTCTGGTGCTGAGGATCCTCGCTTGCAGGCCAATGTTCTGTCGCATGTCAGTAATTGCCATGAGCCGGGACGCCCAAAACATACCAGCACAATCAGCTCGACCAGACCCTTGCAACTCATGAGGGCTCCAATAGTAAAGGATTCCCTCCAGACGAGTCCGTTGAGGCGGGCGGCTAGAGAGGCACCGATGACCTTTGTGAAGAAGGCGGTCAATGTGACGGCGAAGACATAGGCCCAGGCCATACCGGAGTTGAGGGCTCCAATGTCGGTCTTGAGACCGGAGAGGGTGAAGTAGAGAGGCAGGAACAGCGCGCCGACGAGATCCTCGAGCTTCTCGAGAACCTTGATGTTGAAGTTGCGCTCGCGCGGCAGGATCAGGCCGACCATGAAGCCACCGAAGATGGCATGCACGCCGATGATAGCGGTGAAGAAGGCCGAGGCGAGGGCGATCAGCAGGATGAGCGAGATCATGGCCTGCGAGGGGCCGTTCTCGATGTTGCCGGTGCGTCGGAGGAGCCATGTCAGCGAGGGTTTTACTGCAAAGAACAAGAACAGCATGTAACCGGCACAGGCCAGTAAAATCCACAGCGCCGTGAGGCCGCTGCCCGCGTTGGCGAGGGCCACGCAGAGGGCGAGCAGGATCCAGCCTAGGAACGTTAGCACGTGGAGGGCGGGGACCCAGGCGAGACAACATACCGACGACATCGTTTGCGACGCCTGCGGCGAGGGTAATTATACCCACGGACGTGTCGAGGAGCTTGAGCTCCGTCAAAATTCTGCAGAGAACGGGGAACGCCTAGATTCGGTCAGCACGGGGATGCCACGGCACGGCGGAGGGGACGCACGGTAATGGCGATAGCAACACCGACGAAGAGCATGTAAATCGGAAACTCGATGTGCAGGATGCCCTCGTCGTTGGCGAACTCGTTGTACACGCCCCATGCCAGGGCGCAGCCGAGGGCGAAGGGGAGGAGGAGACCGGCGACGGAGACGGACGTGGCGACGCGCCAGTTGCTGAGCAGGAAGCCCACGTCCGTCTCGAGACCGATGATGAAGAGGTAGAGGACGAGACCGAGATTAGCCACCAGGGTCAAATTCGGGATGGATTCCGCGGGGAAGATGGCATCCCGGAAGCCGGGGATGCGGCCCATGACGGAGGGACCGAGAATGATACCACCGACGACTTCGGCGATGACGCGCGGCTGTCTGATCTTGGACAGCGGCCAGTGCAGGGCGTAGCAGAAGATGAGGATGAGACTGGCTTGAATGATGAAGATGACGATGGGGTCGTTGGGATTGTACTCGGAGGGGTTGGAGCCCTCAATGACGCCGCCCTGGGGAGGGGCACGGTTGCCATCGTCTTCCGCAACTGCTCCCGCCATGATGGCGACCTGTTGTGTTCAAGTGTTGTTGTCGCAGCGGGTGGCGATGCTGCCGTCGGTTGTCTCCACGGGCGGATGGCCCGGACTAGGGTGGAAGGAGTCTAGGGGAAGGTGAAAGCACCGTAGGATACTTTGTAGAAGCGAAGTAAATGGGAAGAAGATGTAGAAATAGGTGAGCAATAGGGGGGGATGGTGTTGCGGAGGTGAGACGGTGAGGTGTGACCAGGATTATTCGTGATGGATGGAGTCTGTCTGCGCGGCTCACTCCACTCGACCGCTGGAAGTCGCGGGGGTCTCAAGGGAAGCAGCAGGTGCGGCACGCCAAGGGCTGAGGCAAAGGTCCCCTCTAGCCTGAACAGGCAAGGCCTGGATATTAGCGGCAAGACCCTGGGGGCTCGTGGGCCTCGACCTTTGAACGCCCGGGACTCTCCACTGAATAGGGGTGCTGGGGTGATGCCCGTTTTCTTTGGGCCTCGAACTTCGGGAGAAGTCCATTGTCGAGGACCTTGATAGATCGGTGCTCTTTCATGATCTTTCGACTCGGAGATCGTCTCTTTTCGAGGGATGTTATCGCCCTCTCGTATGGCATGACTCTCCAGTGATCATCCCCAACAACGGCGCCAGCCCTTGACGGGAGGTGCGATCCGCTGAAAGCACAATGACCTCACCGCGCTGCGCCCCCGATAACACACCTGCCAATCTGCACATGCCAGGGACTTTGCTGGGGCTTTGGCAGTCACGGGGGCACTTCTCACCATGCCGCGACACCTTCCACCCGCACCAAGCACCTCATCTGACAAGATGCATCCTGTTTATTGTTATGGCGCGTTCCTCACGAGATCTCCATCCTAGGTGCATGGCCTACCCCTCCTGTCGATTGTTTGCGGGGTGGCACTCGGTCCACCGCTCGTGCACGACTCACTTCAGCCTGAGAGGCCTTTTTCCCATCCCATGTTGCCCATCTCAATTGCCATTCGCAACCGCCCCAGCCGCCTTGCGCCATCCAGTGTCGGTGGCTTACCGTGTCTCACCGTCTCGATGCCACGCGCCCGCTGGCCCCGACTAGCATCTCGGCCGCCGGAGGCATTGTCACGGCACCCTTCGGCAACCAGCGCCCGTGGCTTGCATCGTGCATCCATGCTACGCACGCACATGATGCCGCATGTTTGGCGCTGTTTGGCCGGGGTCGTGGACGCCGCCGTCTGGGGACCTCCCTATTCTCCGCGCGCGGGTGGTTGGTACCCCGCGAGCAGGAGATCATGAGGCTCCTCATGCATTCGTGGTGTCTGGCTGGATCACTCAGCGAGCATGGGCGCGAGACAGGCCGAGCCTGGGCCCAACTTCCCTTGCTTGAGTGTTGCCCAGGCTGCCTCCAGCTCACCTGTTCAGCTGCCAGGGATGGCCGAGGGACAGAAGAAACGCGTGCCTTTGCGGGCACCCGGTGATCACCAGTCGTTGCATATGCAGCACCAGTCATCCAATAGCTTCACCTTGATCTCGAGTGGTCGCCCCAATCGCGCGACACCAACATGCTGCATCTTGACCGCTATCGCCGATGCTGATCCAAGGCCAAGCACACCATCGCGCCTGGTCATTTCATGCTTATCTGTAGCGTCGGCGCCAAGTCAACCAGCGATGCAGATCCAGGAAAACACGAGCCAAGCTTCGTATTACGCGGCATTCAAATACAACAACCAGAGCCAAGCGCGCTGCGTCACGACGCATGCCGCTATTAGCATCCCACTATACCATGTCTCCCTCAACCCGACCTCACGCGAACCGGCCAGCCGAGGATCCCCAGAGAGGACACCAGCATCATGGACCCCAGGTACAGGATGAGCGGTTCGAACCTGTTCAGCCCGTACCCCGACATGACCGGCCCGCTCATGAGCGGCGCGCTGATCGGTCCCGTGAGGATGTTGCCGACGCCCTTGCCAAACGCCATCATGCTGAAGACGGCGCCGGGGTCCTCGGACAGGATGCCGCCGAACTTTGGCCACAGGATGACGAAGCCTCCTGCGAACCAGCCGTAGATGATGGAAAAGGCCAACAGGGTAGGCAGCGACGAGGCGAAACCCCACAAGAGAAAAGTCGCGGCGGCCGAGACGAAGGACGACATGAAGACCAGGCCGAGCGCGTTGCTGACACGATCAGACAGGAAACCCATGGCGATCTGGCCAAAGGTGGTGGCCAGGTTGAAGAGTGACAGGATCAGGGCGCCCATCGTGCCCGACAGCCCCAGGCTCGCCGCATACGTCGGCAGGTAGATGCCGGGGATGTAGTATCCCAGCCCCTGGAACAGGTTGGAGAAGGCGAAGAAGTAGAAGAGTGGCTGCTTGAAGAAGCTGACGTCCAGGGCACGCAGGGCACCGCCGTGCGACACGGGCAGGCGGCCCTTGAGCAGCGGCAGCAGCGGCAGCGTGGAGAGGGCGATGCCGACGGCGACGGCGCGCAGGGTCGTCCTGTGGCCGTACTTGGACAGGAGCACCTCGAGAAGGAAGGGGAAGCCGACGCCGCTGAAGCCGCCGCCGGCAAACATGACGCCGTAGGCAACGCCGCGGCGGGCGACGAACCACTCGTTGAGCATGCGCAGGATGGGGAAGTACAGCAGGGTGAAGCCGACGCCGTACATGACGCCCTGCGTGACGATGAGGCCCGCGACAGAGGTCGCGAACGACGCGGCGACCAGCGAGACGACGCAGAGGAGGGACCCGACGGCGATGAGGTGCGTCTGCCAGCGCTGGTAGCGCTTCACGAGCGGGGTGACGACGGGCGCGGAGATGAAGTAGATGCTGGTCGCCAGGGTGCCCACGACGGCGATGTTGTCGGTGCTGCCCTCGAAGTCGGGGTGCTTGGAGTAGTACTCCTGGAAGACGCCATACGCCAGAGGGAAGCCTTCGGGGGGTTAGTGGTCTGTAGGGGAGTGCATGTCTCTGGTCACCTACCCCAGAGCAGGGCTTCGACGACGAACGCGCTGAAGAGGAACTTCCAGGCCTGGATGCCTCGGTCAGGCGGTGCGAGCGTCTGGATGAGAGTCTCTGACTCGTCGCGGTCCGCCTCGTCCGCCGGCGCGGGGCGGTTGCTGGTGAAGGTCGTCAGCTCGGTAGGCATTGTGCTGGTGAGCCCTGGAGGTGATGGGTCAACACACCACGGTCCCTCAACTCCCGGGGCCGCCCTTTAAATCAGGAGGAGTCCTTCGATTTAGATTTTCCCGTCTCCTCTTTTGGCCGCCCAAGGGCGTAGCAATGACTAACTCGTGCACATGGTGGCCCGGTCTCGGTCGGCATCTGGATCGTGGCCCGCCCGAGACCGGGCGGTGCCCCGGGCCGTGGCGCTCGTGGATCAAGGTGTTGCATTCGAGGTGCGACCCATGGGATTGAGTATGACATTTGAAACTTTGTAGATATCTAATCTTCAATTTCTATAGCAAGTTCTTCATTCACTACAAGTTCTTCCTCATCATCTTCCGTTTGACATCTGCTCCGACGCAAGTCTCCCTCTTCACGAGTGCTTCCCCACCCCGGTTGCCCTCGGCATCAACCCCTCACCTCTCCACAACTCCATCTCTCCAACATCACCACGGTGCATCAACGTGCATCAACCCCATAAAATGGCCGAGATTCGGAAATATCAACTCGTTCCCACGGGCCTCATCCCCAACTCCCCCCGGCCTCTGCTGCACTACAAGAAAGTCCTGGCCACCCGCGAGGACACCAAGGCCTGCGACCCCGCGGCGGCATGGGCCCTCTTCACGGGCAACGGATGGAAAGTCTCGTGGATCTTCCGCTACGGCTGGACCCAGGCCTCGCACTACCACTCCCAGGCGCACGAGTGCATGGCCGTGCTCTCCGGCACGGCGACCATCAGGTTCGGCGTGGCGGACACCTCCGATGACCTGCAGGCGAGCACGACGGGACCGGCGCGGGAGGAGGGCGGCATCGAGCTGCGGGCCGAGGCCGGGGACGTCTTTCTCATACCGGCCGGCGTCGCGCACAAGACGTATGACACGAAGCCCGAGGGCGAGTTCGCGCTGCTGACGCCCGGGAGGGGCCGGAGCATCGAGGCGGAGGACCCGGAGAGGGTGCTGAAGGGGCTGGAGCTGACGGGGTTCACGATGCTGGGGGCGTATGCCAGCGGGGAGTGGGATTTCGTCAAGGGCGGGGGAGACTACGAGAAGGTATGGTCGGTGCCGAAGCCAAAGGCCGATCCGGTATTTGGTCGAGGCGAGCAGGGACTGTGTCGGGCGTGGCCTGGGACAGATCGGGATGCCGATGTCGAGGTGGTCCAGTTGTGATGAGAAGGTGGTTGCTCTTCATGTCAATGTATCAGCAATACAGGTGGCTTACAGGAGGGTGAAGGCATTCCTGCTGCTGGAACTTGATGCTTCTCTTGTGAAATGTGAAATGCGTATACTATTGGCGGACGATTTTAGGGACGGTCTTGAGTACGGATTTAAACTCAAATAACTGGACCATGCACTGTCATAACTATCAAGATGAATCAGACACCTTGACGGTATACACACGAACAAGCTCTCCGTTTGATGTGTTGTCGTACCGGAGGTCTTGGATCCGGAGAATCCGGACTTAACGCGGATTTACGCTGGATGGCTCTACTAATGAACTCAGCACTTGCACATTGCCGATCATCGTGGCCACGGACGGTGGTCATCCAGCATGTCGCTACAGTTCATCGACCACAGCAAACCGTTCACCGACGCCTCCCGGCGGCGCATCCGTCGACATGCAGCCAAGGGTCACAACGCCGGGCGTACCATCAACCGGGCCTCCAAAGCCTTGACCTTGCGGCACAGGCCGGGCGACCTGTTCGAGGCAGGCATTCGAGCACGAACGGACGACCCCCACGGGATTGAAGCAACCTCCCCGTGTGCGCTCGTCGGAAACAACCTTGGCTGCGCATTCCCAGCATACGTATCGGCTCAGTTCCAGCCGCTCATGAGGCGGTGTGTCTGGATCTTCACGCAGCCGTTGGTGACGACCAACCTTGGGAAGATCGTGGAGCATGGCAGCCTGTCCGTGGCGCCCATGTGGATCGAGATGATGTTCGTCGACAAGGGCTGTGAGTGTCCCGGCCGCCCAGTGCGCGACGTTGGCCTGACGAGACGCAGATTACCACATCGCCGTGGCCGCGTGCCTGATCGCCATCAACAACGCGTCCCAAAGGGAGAACCTAGCCGTGGCCTATCGGCACTTTGGCGAGGCGTTGCGGATGATCAACGCGAAGCTCTCTACGGATGAGGCTGTTGCCGACTCGACCATCGCGACCGTGGTTATGGCGCTGCAGTACGAGAGGTATCGGTACGAGTATCTCACCGGTATCGCCCACCTTGACGGGCTCCTGAGCATGGTCGCGCTGCGGGGCGGGGCCGTGAAGCTATATCGATGCAACCCGGCGTTGGCATACAAGGTGTTTCGGTAAGTCACCGTTTCTGCCAGTAGTCTTCCCGTTGCTGAACATCCAGTGTCGATCTGGACTATGCCATGTACTTGGGGACGTCGACGCGGTTCAGCCTCGCGGATGTGCTCTCCTCTGTCGATTTGACCAGTATGCCGCCGCCGTGCAGCGAGGACGAGGCACGGGATAGTGCTCAAAACCTAGCGTGGGGATGTGCTGGCCACGAGATCAGCAGCCCTCTCCTCATGCTCTTCGCCGACATGAAAGTACTCGCAACCCATCTGAACGATTCCGCGGCCGGCCGGCGGCCTAAGCTCAATGTACGTCAGCTCCGTGAGGGGTTCCTAGCGATGGGTTATCGCCTCACGGCAGTCCGTCCGTTCAGTCACCCTCCGTCCCTACGCCTAGGCGAAGACGCATTGTATGCCGGCATGGCGTGCAGCATGAACACGTTGTTACCCGGCCTGGACGGCATGTCGCCCAAGCTCGCAGTCTTGAGGGATGTTGTTCGGCGAGTCTGGAGTGACGAGCGCCTCGTGTTGCCAGTCGACGAACACTTGCAGCGGATCTTGTTGTGGCTGCTCTTCGCAGGGGAGACGGCCGCTCTCTTCCAGGAGCAGGCTGAGCAGGCCTGGGTCGTCCGTCGTGTGAGGACCATGACACGGGCTCTGGGATTGAGGACGTGGCAAGAGACTTGGGAGTCACTGGCCGATTTCATGTGGGTTGAATGCATACAGGACGAGACGGGGCTTGCTCTTTGGACGAGAGCAGTCGAGACCCATTTGTGAGGCCGCAGCCTTCGTCCGCGGACGAACTCGCCAAGGAGCAAACGGGTCAGAGGAGACATGGAGCCCGCGGAGGGCCGCGCAAATTCGGTTCGATACGATATTGTACTCGACCGTCAAGTACGATGGTTACCAAGCAGGGTTTAGAAATCGTCCATATCTCCTGAGGCCTACACCGCCGTCATTGTAGCGCAACCAATCAAGAGCTGACATCTGCTACACGGCAGCAGCCCGCGGCAGCGCGTACCGAAAGCTTGGCGAAAGGTGCGAGCATTAGTGAGCAACACGCTTCACGTTGAACAAATCTTCTGCCCTCCGTCGGCCCCTGGAACCCGAGCATTAATAATGGCCGTTCCCAGGAGGTGGTCCGGTGGAGTTTTAGTCGCGATCGCGGTCGCACGCGCCGGCCACAAGGGTGTGACGGAATTAACACGAATCGGGGGCATGCTTGGCAAAGAGTGAGCCTCAAACTGCCATGATTCAAAGTGCCTCGTTGCTGCCATGACTCAGGGCTCTCTTTGCGTCGATTGCTGTGTTGAGGCTGACGTGTGGTGACGGGAGAAGAAATCTGTAAAGTGGGACCGCTGAAAGCTTCGTCTAGTAGCTGTCGATCCACTGGTCAGCGACGTCATGTCCTCCCGGAATGCGAATTCCATAGGGGCGGTCCAGCGAATCGGCGTCCATCCCGGCGGGTCTAGCCCCTCGATAAGGCCGTTATCACGGCACTCGCTTGGTCCCTGCACAGCGGTCGTGGGCCCTGAACGCATCGATTACCAACCTGAACTCCACTGGAGGTCCCCTGAAGCGGGCGCTGTGGGCGGCGCGATGCAGCTGGCTTACACGTTATACCCAATTCGGCCTTGCTCTAAATCCGACCTCAACTCCGGATGGCTTACTGATCGCTGGCATAAAGTATGATGAAAACAGTCTGACGTCCGCCGAAGTTTGTGCCCGAGTCTCTGGGCAGCTGCAACCTGGGCCAATTTCCCTCTTTGATTTCGCGTTACACCTGAGGTGCGATACTCCTGGCCTCGGAAGGCACCACCCAGGCAGCTGCTGAACAACCACGATCGAATCTCTCAACAACACCACGCAAACGAGAAAGAATTGAGAATTGAGCCAACATGTGGAGCGGCGCGACCTGCGAGGACGCCATTCGGCGTACCGACTCGATGCATGGCACCCATCAGGTCCCCGACGACAGGCCGCCTAGAGCACCACGCACTGACAGCAATGAGGACCTCGAAGGCACCTGGGGCGAGCGGGATGCTGGCGACATCAACGAGAACGATGCCATGGCCCAGTATGAAGAGATGAGGCAGGACCTGATGCAACTCCACAAGACCAGGACGCAGGAATCCCAAGCGAGTCGCCCGTATACCGCCCGTAGCAGACGGAGCACGACCGCTGCGCAAACTGCGTCTAGACGACGGGCCAGCCGTGCGACGAGCCGGGCAACTCACGACGATGACGACATTGAGGCTGCCGAGGGCGATGCCGGCTCGGACGACGAATTCCAGCTGGGCGATTTTATGCGGGAGGGGCACTTCGAGAAGAGGGACGAGGCCGGCTCCGCGAAGAAGGTTGGTGTTATCTACGAACACCTGACCGTCAAGGGTGTCAACAGAACCACCTCGTTTGTGCGGACGGTGCCCGACGCCATCATCGGCACCTTTGGACCCGACCTGTACCGCCTCGTGTCCAAATTCATCCCTGCTCTACGCCTCCGCCAACCCGAGACCCGTGACCTCATCCACGATTTCACCGGTTGCGTTCGCGATGGGGAGATGATGCTCGTCCTTGGCCGGCCCGGTGCCGGTTGCACGACCTTCCTCAAGGCCATCAGCAACAGCCGAGAGTCCTTCGCCGCTGTCGAGGGCGACGTCTCCTACGGCGGCATCGTCGCCGACAAGCAAAAGACGATGTACCGCGGTGAAATCAACTATAACGGCGAGGACGACATTCACTTCGCCACCCTCAGCGTCTGGAAGACACTGACTTTTGCCCTGCTGAACAAGACGAAAAAGGCCAACAGCGGCGATATCCCCATCGTCGTCAACGCCCTCATGAAGATGTTCGGCATCAGCCACACCAAGCACACCATGGTCGGCGACGACTTTGTCCGCGGCGTCTCCGGCGGCGAGAGGAAGCGTGTATCCATCGCCGAGACGCTGGCCTCAAAGTCCACCGTTATGACCTGGGACAACTCGACGAGAGGGTTGGATGCTTCCACAGCGCTGGACTACGCGCGGTCGCTACGCATTATGACTGACATTAGCAACCGCACGACTCTGGTGACGCTGTACCAGGCGGGCGAGGGTATCTACGAGACCATGGACAAGGTCCTCGTCATTGACCAGGGGCGCCAGATCTTCTCTGGCCCTGCGTCCAAGGCCAAGCAGTACTTCATCGACCTCGGCTTCGAGTGCCCCGAGAGGCAGACCACGGCCGATTTCCTGACGGCCGTCACCGACCCCATCGAGCGCCGGTTCCGCCCAGGGTTCGAGGACAAGGCCCCCAAGACGCCTGAGGACCTCGAGCGAGCGTTCCGCAACTCGCCCGCCTACCAGGAGCTTCTCGAGGATGTTAACGAGTACAAGCGGCACCTCGAGGCCACCGGCCACGAAGACGCCGCCAAATTCGAGGGAGCCGTCCAGGAGGCCAAGTCCAAGCACGTCTCCGAGAAGTCGCCCTACACCATCTCCTTCTTCCGCCAGGTCTGGGTCAGCTTCAAGCGTGAGGGCTGGCTGTTCCTCGGCGACACGACCGCACTCTGGACCAAGCTCTTCATCATCATCTCCAACGGCCTCATCGTCGGCTCGCTCTTCTACGGACAGCCCAACGACACTACCAGCGCCTTCCCTCGCGGTGGCGCCGTCTTCTTCTCCATTCTGTTCCTCGGCTGGCTCCAGCTTTCTGAGCTGATGAAAGCAGTCTCTGGTCGAGCCGTCATTGGCAGGCACCGCGACTATGCCTTCTACCGCCCCTCGGCCGTCTCGCTGGCTCGTGTGCTTCTCGATTTCCCCGTTGTCGCCACGTACACGTCCATCTTCGGTCTGATCATGTACTTCATGACCGGCCTTGACGTCGAGGCCGGCAAGTTCTGGATCTACATGCTCTTCGTCTTCACCACCACCATGATGGTCACGGCGCTGTACCGCATGTTCGCCAGCTTGTCGCCCGAGATTGACACGGCCGTTCGCTTCTCGGGCATCTCGCTCAACGTCCTCATCATCTTCACCGGCTACGTGATCCCGCGACCTCAGCTCCTCAACGACTACATCTGGTTCGGATGGCTGTACTGGGTCAACCCGCTCAGCTACGCCTTCGAGGGCGTGCTCTCCAACGAGTTCTCGGGACTGGAAATGCCCTGTGCCGAAAGCCAGCTCGTCCCTCAGGGGCCCGGTGTTCAGTCGCAGTACCAGGGCTGCGCCATCAGCGGTGCCGCGGTCAACGCCCGGTCGGTGTCGGGCAACGACTACCTGCAGACGACGTACAACTACACGCGCTCGAACCTCTGGCGCAACTGGGCGGTTGTCGTCGCCTTTGCCGTCCTGTACATCCTCGTCACGGTCGTGGCCACGGAGCTCGTCAGCTTTGGCGGCGAAGGTGGCGGTGTCCTCGTCTTCAAGAAGAGCCGCAAGGCCAAGGCCGTCGCTGAGAAGCAGGCCAAGCCGTCCGATGAAGAGAAGGGGGCGGGCGACAGCGCCGGATCATCCCAGACCCAGGTCGCAAGTGGCGATGCCGAGGATGAGGCCCTGGATCAGCTCACCAAGAGTGACTCCATATTCACCTGGCAGAACCTCGAATACACGGTGCCGTACCTCGGCGGAGAGAAGAAGCTGCTCAACAACGTGAGCGGCTACGCGAAGCCGGGCGTCATGGTCGCTCTCATGGGTGCCTCGGGCGCCGGCAAGACCACGCTGCTGAACACCTTGTCGCAGCGTCAGACGGTCGGTGTCATCAAGGGCGACATGTTCGTCGACGGACGTGCTCTCGGTACCGACTTCCAGCGCAACACCGGCTTCTGTCTCCAGGGTGACATCCACGACAGGACGCAGACTGTCCGCGAAGCGCTCGAGTTCTCGGCCATCCTGCGCCAGGAGTCGACCGTCAGCCGCGCCGAAAAGATTGACCACGTCAACAAGATCATCGACCTGTTGGAGCTCAACGACCTCGAGGACGCCATCATCTCGTCTCTGGGCGTGGAGCAGCGGAAGCGTCTGACGATTGGCGTCGAGCTGGCCGCGAAGCCCTCGCTGCTTCTCTTCTTGGATGAGCCCACGTCGGGTCTGGACTCGCAGTCGGCCTACTCTATCGTCCGATTCTTGAAGAAGCTCAGCCGTGCCGGCCAAGCGATCGTCTGCACCATCCACCAGCCCAGCTCCGTCCTCATCCAGCAGTTTGACATGGTTCTCGCCCTCAACCCCGGCGGCAACACGTTCTATTTCGGCCCCATTGGCGAGAACGGCAAGGACGTGATCAAGTACTTCGCCGACCGCGGCGCGCAGTGCCCCCCTCAGAAGAACGTGGCCGAGTTCATCCTCGAAACCGCCGCACGCCCTCACCGACGCCCCGATGGAACAAAGGTCAACTGGAACGATGAGTGGGCCAACAGTGACGAGGCCCGCGCCGTGGACGAGGAGATCAACGGCCTCAGGCGGACGCGCAGCCAGGCCATCAAGGACGAGAAGGAATCGCCCGACCACTCCGAGTTCGCCGCCTCCACCTGGCTCCAGTCGACCGAGCTCACGAAGCGCATGTTCCGGCAGTACTGGCGGGACCCGTCCTACCTTTACGGCAAGTTCTTCACCGCCGTCATCGTCGGCATCTTCAACGGCTTCACCTTCTTCATGCTCGGCAACACGATCCAGGACATGCAGAACCGCATGTTCACCTGCTTCCTCATCGTGACGGTGCCGCCCACCGTCGTCAACGCCGTCGTGCCCAAATTCTACGGCAACATGGCCATCTGGCAGGCGCGCGAGTACCCTTCCAGGATCTACGGCTGGGTCGCCTTTTGCACCGCCAACATCGTCGCCGAGATCCCCGCCGCCATCATCTCCGCCGTTCTGTACTGGGTCCTCTGGTACTGGCCGACGGGCCTGCCCACCGAGAGCTCGGCCTCTGGCTACGTCTTCCTCATGACGATGCTCATGTTCCTGTTCATGCAGAGCTGGGGCCAGTGGATCTGCGCCTTTGCGCCGAGCTTCACGGTCATCTCCAACGTACGTCCCACCCCCTTGCAATCTGCCGTCCATGCTAACCAAACACAGGTCCTGCCCTTCTTCTTCGTCATGTTTGGTCTCTTCAACGGCGTCGTCCGCCAGTACAGCACACTGCCCGTGTTCTGGCGGTACTGGATGTACTACGTCAACCCCTCGACGTACTGGATCGGCGGCATCCTCGCCGCCACGCTGGCCGACACCCCGGTCGAGTGCGCCCCGGAGGAGACGGCCGTCTTCGATGCGCCCTCGGGCCAGAGCTGCCAGGAGTACGCCGGCACCTTCGCCGATAGCGCGGGCGGCTACCTCCTCAACCCGGACGCCACGAGCGGATGCCAGTACTGCCCCTACACCAGCGGGAGCCAGTACCTGGAGACACTCAACATTGCCGCGGGAGACAAGTGGCGAGGTGAGTGATTCTGTTGCACGTAGACGAGACGGCGAGCTGACATTTTGCAGACTTTGGTATCTTCCTGGCGTTCTGCATTTCGAACTGGGCCCTCGTGTACTTCTTCATCTACACCGTTCGCGTCAAGGGGTGGAGCTTCGGCTTCGGCAAGCTCTTTGGCGGACTGGGGAAGCTTGTGAGCAAGGCAAAGGGCCTGGTGTCTCGCAAGAAGGGGGATGAGAAATAATGGATGGGAAAAGTAAATGTTGCATTTGGCGAAGCAGCTTGACCCTGTAAAAAGCGATTGGAATCTGAGCGCTGATTTTCTCATGAAGCTACTGATGCTTCGCCGTGGAGTTTGGCCTCGCTTTACTGTGATGTGTTATCTTGTCTGCTGTCATGATACTCTCGGATGGTTTCCAGCAAGAACTCGAAATGCCGTTTAAGTACACGAATTGATCTAGATCTTCTGCCATTGGGGAACTTACATTCAGATAACTCCAACTGGGAGTGGACTGCCCTAGACGGAACGACAATGCCAATAGATCATTCACCAGGGAATAGGCTGCCACTTAAAGACTTTGCATCTGGAGGGGAGATGATGTTTCATAAGCTGTTCTAACACTTAATTCCGTGTAATTTACTGGCCAAGAACTTTTCCGAGGGCGCCGGGCGCAGCACGCTCGATCTCCTTCGCAATAGCGTTCCAGACACGCTCATGCTCCGCCTTGGTCCCATCCCCAGCGACCCAGTCAGGCGTGAACTTCCTAAGCACTGGTTAGCCGGTCCCTCATGCAACAGAAAGGCCACCCACTCGTCTTTGATCTCGCAGTCCGCAGCCAGCTTCCCGTGGCTGTCGGGCCCAGCCTGGGCGGCGAAGAGCAGGTTTCGACTACCGCACTCGGCGGTGCGGCCTATGGCTTCGTTCATCTGGGCGATGCGGTCCTTGTCTTCCTTGGGCGCGTTGCGGGTGAGCTCCGTCTTGCACAGGCCGGGGCAGACGAGGTTCACGACGACGCCGGTGCGGTCGACGGGAATGAGGGGGGCGAGATGGCGTACAGCCTGCATCTCGAGGAGCTTGGTGATGGAGTAGCTGTGTTTGTCAGTGTGAGTTCATGAGTGTCTGTAAGTTGTGCTCACCCGTTGAGGTATACGATGGCCTCCTCGTTGCCCATCTTCGCCACGGGGTTCGGGTCGTCTTTGATCAGGTCCCACGTGGCCTGCTCCATGAAGGCAATGGTGCTGGTGACAACGACAATATGGGGCGTCGTCTTGAACTGCAGAGCAGTCTCCTTCATCTTAGGAAGAAGGAGGACAGCAAGGAGAAGAGTGCTATACACGTTGACGGTGACAGGGGTCGGGTGACCCTCGGAAAGGTCGGTCATGGCTGTGCCGACGCCGGCATTCTCGATGAGCGCGTCGATGCGCTCCAGCTGCTGCTCGACCTTGCTGGCGAAGGACTTGACGGAGTCGTAGCTCGACAGGTCAAGCTCCCAGACCTCCGCAATGCCAGTCTTGCCGGTGGTCGTCTCGATGTCCTGCTTCGCGCGGTTGCCGCTGGTGACGTTGCGGACGGCCATGATGACTTTGGCCGCGCCGAGGGAGACTAGATGGCGAGCGGCTTCGAGACCAAGGCCGGTGTTGGAGCCCGTGACGATGTAGGTGCGGCCTGCCGTAGCCTCCGCCGTCTGGTAGATGGGGAGATCAGTGGTCTGGGTCCACAGGTTGTCGGCCATGGTGAGTGTGAGGAGATGTAGATGTAGGCTGGAGTACGAGTGATCTTGAGTGAGTGAAAGTGTGGAGAATAAGGTCAACATCTGCTGTGGGTGCCGTGGAACTTATACGAAATCTATCACCGTGCTGGCATCCCTGTTGCACAGGCCACGGAAACAGCATGGAGGACACCGTCGTAACACGACTTCGCGCTTCGTGGTCTCTGCACGGTGAGCTTATCTCCAGGACGCGGACTTTGCGAGATGGAAACCAAAAGGTCCGGCCTCGACATGATTGCAAAGCATTATTGTCCTAGGCCAAGGACGATGATCAGTTGATGGGTCAATATCTGCTGCCGCTTTTGTCCAGGCTCGGCTCAGTCGCGCTGGCCCGACTCGAGGTTCTGCTGAGCTCTGCTGGGGCTAAAAGCGGCGATGGTCCTGGAAGCAGGGCAGTGGGTATGACACCACCCGCTCGAATGGGAGACCGACTGCTCAATTGGGAATTGGGTCCAGAATATGCCTTCTTTGATTGTAACTCCGTGTTCCCATTGATGCGATGTCTAAGTCCGGTGTTGTGCTGCGTGATGTGTAATCCTCGAGACTCTTGAGCGAGCTCGTCCAATAGGAGAGCAATTTCCAAATCGGGCAAGAGGCTCGATGCTAGCGAGCTGGTTCTGTCGCCTCATTGGCCAGTCTGCTTTTCCATTGCACCGGCCCAGCGAAGTCCTGACGTCAGAGGTGGATCACATTGGGGTCAGAAAAATGAAGCTATTCAGAGATCTCAGTCTTCTACGACTGGCCACGCTGAAGCGGTGTCCACAGTTGCAAATGAACAGCGTTCCGCGTATCTGATACATCTTCATCTGTCATGACCCTCTCACACATCGGCCTAATTGCTCCTTATCCATCATCTTTCTACGTTCTTCCCGCATGCATACCGCCCGTGATGAGCATGTCAGCCGACGTCATGTATGCACTGGCATCACTGAGCAGGAAAACCGCGGCTCCCTTCAGGTCTATGCGATCCCCCATCCGCTTCATGGGCGGCTCGGACTGGAAGATATCGATGAGGCCCGGGCGGGTGTCCGAGATGGAGAGGGTCATGTCGGTTGCGACGTAACTTGATATTCATCAACTTCTCTGAATCTTGGTCGGCAGGTCCAAGATAAACTTACCCGGGAGAGATGGTATTCACACGAATGGAACGATCGGCGAGCTCGCAGCCTAGCTCAGTCGCCAATGCTGCGACCGCACCCTTGCTGGAGCAGTAGTCGCTCGTATACTGGGCTTTGCTGGCCATGCGAGCGGCAATGGAGGCAATGAAGACCATGGAGCCTCCCTTCGGAGTCTCGAGGTTCTTGTCCTGGGCCACGATCTGCCTCGCGGTGAGCTGAGCGGCGTAGTAGGTGCCGAGGACGTTGATGTCGTAGCAAAGCTCGACGTCTTTGGGGTTTCTCTCCAGGAAAGGTTGGTCGGGGCAGATTCCGGCCGCGGAGATGCTGAGAAGATGGTCAGTCCATGTTGGTAGCTCTGGCAGAGTATGGCTCTACCCACAGCCCGTCGATGCGTCCAAAGTCCCTGATCACATCCTGGAAGGTACTTTCCAACACCTCGTACTTGGTGACATCAGTGCTGTTGGGACATCAGCCATGTTTGTGGTACCGTTCGTCATCTTGCACACCTGTAAAGAATAACCTTGACACCGTAGTTCTTGACCAGCTTCTCAAAATGAGGGTGGGGGTCGCTGAGCTTGTCGAGGACTGCGATGTTGCTGCCGGCCTCGGCACATGCAATGGCCATGGCCAGGCCGATGCCGCGGGCGCCGCCCGTGATGACGGTCACCCTTCCTTTGAGGGAGAAGAGATCCTGTACGGATCTCGTCAGGTAATGGTCATTGGCGCGGTTGAGCTGGCTACCCATGTTGACGGTCGGAGGCGACGGGATGGTGTGAGAGTCGAGGGATTGGCGAACATGGACTCTGGAGGATGCCACGTTCCGATGTCGTTCCGAGGGAGCAAAGATATGAACACGCCACAAGCCGGGTTCCTGAGAATCTCAACTAGTGTCCACCCCCGGAAGTCCAAGCGACGGGAATCGCGGAGGCGGGGATGTCTGGGGCACAGCTGAGGTTCGGATTCTGGATTCCACGAGGCCCCGCCGCGACGCCAGATTGCACGCGCCGGAACCATGCCGGAGTCCCGAGTTAGCCTTAGAAATACCCAGGCATGATGTTCATATTCCCGAGCACTGCATCTTCGCATTACGAGCTGTTGTTACTGAATGATATACTCTCCGTATCTTGTTGGCTATCTCGTCCCTGCGTTCAAAGCTTCAACTCATACCTTGTCAGCACCATGGATAACCTCAATGACAACCACAATTCGCCGGCGTGGCAGCCACGAACGGAAGACGACTACGCCGTTCTGGCAGTGCGCAGCCTCGTGTTTGATATCTGCACGCAGAATGGCGGCGGGCACGGGGGCTCGGCCATCGGCATGGCTGCTATTGGAGTTGCCCTGTGGAAGCATGTCATGCGGTACAACCCTGCCGATCCAGAGTGGCTCGACCGTGACAGGTTCGTGCTCTCGAACGGTAAGTGCTTGTTGCGTTGGTCTCTTTGGGATGAAGTAGCTGATTAGGATGTCTCTTGTGCCATCAGGTCATGCCAGCATGTTCCTTTACACCATGAACCACTTGGTGGGGTACGATGCCTGGACCATGGACGAGCTGAAGGGATACGGGGGGGCCAAGGAAAACGGGGAGCATACCTTGAGGCTGACGATTAATCTTTCTACCAGCTACGGCCTCGAGTTCCCGAAAGAAGTCGGCATTCATCCCCCACTGCGAGAGGACTGCCCCCGATTCCCCGAGCCCTACCGGAGCAAGATCTTCTACTATACTTACGCAGTATGACCTCCTCCCGGAACTTTCCCGCGGCAAGCCGTGGACGTTCACCGAGGTCAGACCAGACGGCCTCGTGGGGTTCGCGCCCGGCTCCAATGCCATGAACATGGGCCAGGGCATTGGCATCTACCTCTCCATCTACCGCGAGGTCAACGGCGCCGGCGCCACCGTGCCATTCCCCGGCTCCTTGCACGGCTACAACTCAACCCACTCCGACACGTTCCAGGACATCCTCTCCAAGATGGAAATCTACGCGGCCGTCCACCCCGAGCTGTGTGGCGACGGCCGCGCCTTCAACGTCGCTGACGGAGACGTCGTCACCTGGGCCAAGGTGTGGCCCAGCCTGTGCGCGCACTTTGGTCTCGTCGGCACCTCGCCCCAGGAAGGTTCCGTGCCCATGGAGGACTTTGTCAAGCAGAACGACGCTACCTGGCGCGCCTTGGCGGAGAAGCACGGCCTCAAGGCGGCTGTCGTGAAGGAGCAGAACTGGGGCCATGTCCACTTTATGCTCGCTCGTGCAGTTCGATTTCGACAGGCAGTATGACCTGTCTGCATCGAGGGCGGTGGGATTCACGGAGGAGGTCAAGACGGTCGACGGGTATGTTGTGGCGTGGGAGAGGATGAGGGCTGCCAGAATCCTTCCACCACTGTAGATCGGGAAGGCCAGGTAGAAATCTAGCAACAACGTTGATCTGAAGCAATCGTGCCAAGACCAATTGAATGCTCAAGGGTGATGCCCAGTGTGATGCTCGCGCATGACTTCCTCGGCGCTGTCCGATTTAAAGGACGCGCGAGACCTCATCGTGCCAGTCAACATACGCTCACCCATTATTCATCATTGCTGGAAGCTTTGCACGCTCTGATGCACTGTACAAGAGAAGGCGAGTAGTCCTGTACCCTTTCCTCTCGTGGCCCGAGTGTCTTTGAAGCCCCCCTTTTAGTGCACGTCGGCTCGACCGAGTGTGAACCATCTCGGCCCCCGGATTTCCGGTCCCCGATAGACGCGGCGATGTTCAGAATTAGAACCCACCCAGCCCGAGGTCTTGGACCATCTCGCCGTAGGAGTCATCGGCGTACCCTGAAATGTCAAGCCGGCAAGTATTTGCACCAGCAGCTCCGGGAGCCGGAATTCCGGGGCCCGGCCACACCGAGAGCTGACCACGCCAGTGCTTGCCTGCGCTCTATTAGGCTCTAGCACGAGGCCTGGTTTCATGATTCGTGAGTTTTTGGGCTTTTGCTTAGAGCTCAGGAATTTCCGGTTTTTAGGGGCCTGTGAGGTGGGTGGTATAAAGTGTCACGGTTGTTGACGACACTTGGACGCCTCGTCGAGTCTCGGTCAAGTCCCAACGCAGCAAAATCATCCCGACCATTCCAAGATGCCCGCAAGGACTGCCCCGGCCTCGAAGGCACTCTCGAAAGAAAGCACGATAGGGAATCTGTCAGGCCAAAATGGTAAGATGACCCAAGCTGCAACTGTCGACAAGAACTAACCGAACACTTCCCAGATCTAGTCTTTGGCGTTGCTCGCATCTTCGCTTCTTTCAACGACACCTTCGTCCATATTACTGATCTCACGTTTGTCTTTTATGTTCAATCACGCTGGGACACCGCATGAACTGACGATCTTTCCAGGGGCCGCGAGACAATTGCCCGAGTCACTGGAGGTATGAAGGTCAAGTCCGACCGTGACGAATCATCCCCATACGCCGCCATGCTGGCTGCCCAAGATGCCGCCGCCCGATGCAGAGAGCACGGAATCAACGCCCTTCACGTTAAAATTCGCGGTACAGGCGGTGAGTTCAGGGATGCTGGATACTTTCCGGGCAACCAAGTTGACGGTGGTCGTGATAGGCACTGGGAGCAAAACGCCGGGCCCCGGTGGCCAGGCCGCCCTCCGTGCCCTGGCTCGCGCTGGCATCAAGATTGGGCGCATAGATGACGTGACGCCCGTTCCATCTGATTCAACCCGAAGAAAAGGTGGTCGTCGGGGTCGCCGTCGTTAAGGGTGATCAGGTCAAGCAGGAAACTGGTTCGAATGAGGAACTGGACCGCAAGTTTTGCTTTTGTGCAATTCTTAAACTAGAGAAATAGAATGTATCTATTGAAATAAACGCTATATGATTTTTCGGCATTGTCCGGCCGTCAAGGTGTCGCACGGCGAGTTGACTGTCCAGTGATCGGAGAGCGGGATGACAATCAACCCGATCACCCACCAGCCGTGCTGGTATTTGATGCAACATTGTTGGGATGGCGACATCGACAGACGTAGGACGTTGAGGTACCAGATGACAGAGACGGGTGCCTCGGCTCAGAGCGTGCAAGATGACAAATGTAGTCATGGCCCGAATGATTCGGCAACAAACACGGAGGGTTGCTTAGCAAGGGAACTCAAAAGCCTCCGACAACGCTTCCAAAACGAAGCAGCCGGGGCAGTCCACGGCGTGCCTTAAATACAACACTCCTGGCATCATATACGTCAATGCAATCAAACGGGATTTCACACTCTCCTGCATAGATTCAAGCACTCGGCAAACATTCCAGTTCGACACCAATGTCAACATGGGCGAGAAGATCATCATCATCCTGGGAATCACCGGGAAGCAGGTAAATATAGCACCTGCTCACCATCTTTGTTAACCTCAGAGAGAATACCTTGCCACTTGAAGACTACTTACTAATGGCTATCAGGGCTCGTCTGTTGCCAACGTCTTTCTCCAAGAGGGCGGGTGGCACATTCGTGGCGTAACCCGAGACCTCAGCAAACCTTCGAGCAAGATCTGGGCCGAAAAAGGCGTCGAACTCATCAAGGGCGACATTGACGACGCGGACCTGCTCAAGAAGGCCTTTGCTGGATCCAGCGTCATCTTTGGAGTTACGGATTTCTGGACCATAACGCGTGATCCCAAAGTCCAGGAGCGTGCCAAAGCCTCGGGTGTCCCTGTCAACGTCCTGGCTTACGACATCGAAGTTCAACATGGCTGTAACATTGTCGATGCGGCCAACGCCACTCTCGAGACGCTGGACCGCTTCGTGCTTTCGACGCTCTCTGCTACGAAGAAGTGGAGCAAGGGGAAGTACACGCACAACTACCACTTCGATGCCAAGTGGACCGCCGTTGGATACGTCAAGTCGACATATCCTGAGCTGGCAAAGAAGACGTCGTACTTGCAGGTGGGACTTTACCTGTCGAACTGGGCGGAGTTCGGGCCGATCCCAGTAGCAAAGCCCGTCAAGGTGAGTTTGGAACAGGGTCACGCCCTTGAGCACTGGATCCCAAGGACTTGAATAGCTAATCGCGTCCAAGAAATCCGACGGCAGTTACGTGATCAGAGTTCCTGCGCATCCTGACGGTCCTGTCGCCCAGGTTGATGCACGCCACAGCACTGGTAGGTTTCCCGTGCCGGCATCGACACCACACTCACTGACCTTCCTAGGTTACTTCGTCAGGGCTCTGCTGGACGTCCCGGCTGGTCAGAACCTCCTCGGGGTAGCCAATTCATTGAGCTGGACCGAGTATGCTACTCTCTGGGGCAAGGTTCACGGGGTCAATTGTCGCTTCGAGCGACTGGACCGAAAGTTCCTCGAGGACATCATCCCCGGTGGAATTGGCGAGGAGATGGCCGACATGTTCGAGTACATCTCAGAGTTTGGCTACGACGGCGGGGACCCGAGCGTTGTCCTTCCTAAAGACGTAAGTCGATTCTATAATGTTCAGGTTACCACTTTCATTGACACGCAGATAGCTTGGCGTCAACGTTCCAGTTCTGACTGTGGAAGAGTTCTTCAAGAAGGAGGATTGGAGCTCGGTGCTGTAACAGTTGCGCCTACGAGATAAAAAAATCTGCCTCTATTGCCTTTGGGGCTGTCGTTTTGAAAGCCCGCAGAATCATGGGAGAGAACGGCGCACATGCCGCACTTGGAAGTTGGAACGAACCCGTCCTCAGTTCGTTCGCAGTGGAACCACGACCAGCTCATAGCCCGCTCTTCAAGACAGACTTGTTTCCCGGGAATCAAAAGGTCTGGCAGAAGAGACGGGTCCAAAGGTGCTTGCGAGGAGCTTGATGGCCATCACACCTTGTCAAGCGAAAACGCTGCATGTCAGGTGATTGCTGATGCTGTAATGTGGCTGGCCCAAGTTCCAGCGCATGAAGTGGACAGCAGATTGTGACATGTGAGGGCTTCATGCTCAAAGCCTGTTACTTGATTTCTGGCGCAGAACTTCCAATGAAACCTGGCAGTGTTGGACTTTCATCTTCCATCTGCTTCCACCCGTACGTGGCTGAATGATGCGATCAACAGGCTTGGCGGCGAAATGTCACAATACAACCACAGCCGGCAGTAACCGAAGACTTTACGTTCTTTCGAGCCCAATTGACTTTGTGGCTTGAGGCGCGTACGCGGTCCTTCTTTTCGTGGTGGCTTTCGGCGACTACAAAAGTCGGCGTAGTCGTGGCCTCGCCCACATGCTGGAATCCTCCCGACGACAATCACCAATTCGCTATCGATTACATCCTATCACGCTCTAATCTTACCAATCAAGATGATCAGTACCCGCCCAAAGACTGGAACGGACCTCCCACCCGGAAGCCCACTGACAGTGCTCAACCAGGCCGGGGCATGGCCCAGCGGAGGCAGGCTGCGAATAGCCTCAACAACCTCCTACCGTGACTGTTGCAAAGAGTCTCAACGCGTCAAACTGGCAGACTACGTCACTATTGCCGCCTCTCGGAAGGCACATGATACATCATGTCTGGTTTGCTCCACTATCCCATCTCAAAACTTTTCGAGGGACTCATTCCTTGAAGCCACATCAATGCATCAGAGTCACGTTCAAGTTCAAAATACGCCTCAAAACCTAAGATCCTGTTGATGCTCATTCGCCAGGGCCAGAATCCAAGGGATCCACTCTGTTAACAAAACCAGAGTCCTCCCTCGATTTTGTTTCCCAGAATTCCTTTCCCTCTATCCATCTTTTCACAGACAGACTTGCCAGCTACCACTGCCAATTCTGCACTGCTGAACGCTGCCAACTCTGCTCTGTTGATGCTACACCAACCAACCAAGACTAACAACCAAGACTGCAATCATTCAATCATGTCTTTCACTGATACCTCCATGGCTGGCTCTTTCGAGCACCTGTCTGTTGGCTTCGGCCTCCAGCAGGATGCTCCCATGGAGGGCCTCGAGCAGACTGTCATGCCTTCAAGCACCCATGACTGCTCTGCTCACCAGCACTACAGCCAATGCAATCTTCCTGCCTGCTGTTCGCAGTGCATGGACATCGATTCTGAGTCCAAGAAGAGTCGTCGGCAGCGCAAATTTGCCTGCCGTCGTCTCAACGAACGGAAAGTCTGGGGCCACGAGCAAGCTGCCAATGATGCTGCTCCTGGCCGGACTTTCAACGGCCACGACATTGACCTCCTCCTTGACATCATCTTGGAGGAGCGTCCAAAAAATGTCGTCGCCAAGGAGAGTACCCCTCGTCAGGCTTCACGCCTCGACAGGGACCTCGACACCCTCATGAACAAACCTGTGAACAAGCCCTTCAACAAGGGCAAGCGCAATAAAAACAATGGACCCCATCATAACAACGGCTACCGCAATAACAAGCGGCAGGACCATTACTATTCGAGTGAACCACATCATAACAACGGCTACCGCAATAACAAGCGGCAGGACCGTTACTATTCGAGTGAACCCCATCGCAACAACGGCTACTGCAATAACAAGCAGCAGAACCGCTACAACCAGAGTGAACGCTTTGACGCTCGCGGCTCCCAAGGCCGCCAGTGTCGGCGTAACTAGACTCTCTTCACGAGAGTCTGGTTGAGATTGAGAGAACACCACCATTACCAGCTCCAAAACATACATCTTGACACAGTGTGGTACAATCGAGAAGAGGATCCCAATGCCTCCTCGATTACCGGCTTGAGGATTCACAATGCCTCGCCGGCTGAGAACAAAACACTCAGACAGGCTTCGAGAACCTGGGCAATGCCAATCTAGATCTACCCGTCCACTCCCCCACCTCAGACCAGTTGATGAAAGCACGAGTATGGGAAAGCAAAAGAGATTGACCGTTTGATCAAATCAAAAAGCAAAGATGAAAATCTTCTGTCTCTCGCCCTGCAGCTCACAAGCACATCACTGGTTCTGAGCGTCGCGGGAGTGCGACTTCATCAAGGCGCCCCAACAAAAACAAGGTTCTCAGCCACCATTACCACACCACAGTACCACACTGTGTCACAGACTCTTCCCCGGCACTTGGAGCGGTGCCAGCCCCGTCGAGCATCACAGCTCGTCGGGGCACCTCGGAGACAAGGCCCGAAGAGCAGCAAGACAGACGGCCTTTGTCTCCGAGGCTCTGACCTCCGGCCCTCTCGCACCTGTCAAAACCCAAAGACAAGAGAGCGTGCCGGAGCGATGAGAAGTGTGTCCCCCGCGCAGAAGACACATGCCTGCCGGGGGGAGACTTGGCCTGATGAGCAATTTGACTGACGGCCTCGTCGCAACACATACACACGCAAAGTCTTCGCCCGTGTCAAGCAATCGAAAGCACGCAGTTTGAAGCATGGTGGTGTTCCCACGGCTTTCGAAGCCGCTGCAGAGCAGGTGGCCTGGCCTGATGAGCATTGACGACGGCCTTGCTATTCACCTTGCTCTGCAGTCCCCCCTCCCTCACTACCATGCCAAACATTCAGGCAGAGGGAGGTCAAGGGTCAAATACAGACCTCAGGGGTGGGATATTCTCTCTTTCTCTCACTCAGTCTCTCATTCTCTCACAATAACCTCTCTCACTCTAATGGATACTCAAGATCTCTCACACTCACAAACACACTCACCCACTCACTCTCACTTACCATGGATGAATGCTCTCTGGAACATCATTTCTGCTTTTTTTCTTCAGCGTCTATTACAAAGCGGTGTTTTAACTATCAAGAGGTGTTGATTGTGCTGGTGTTTTGGGAGTTTATGGCATTTCTTGAATTCATTTGATTTGCCCAATTTGTCTTCTATATCTCGTGATTGTGATACTCTTCTGCCGTGAGGCGATATCTTGATCATGGCACCACGTCTTCTATCATGATGATGATGCTGTCCATGTCGCTCTTGTCATTTGAGTTACTTGACTAGACTGCGCCTTAGAATGTCGTCGAGACGTAGGAAAGGCTTCTCCAAATGTTGCGACCACAGGGTGCTACTGGACTGATCCCCTCCATGGGCATGCTCAAAAAGTTCGAAGCAATGATCGGCCCCTTCCACCTCAAAAAGATGTGCCTCCACTCGTAAGCTCTGCAGCTTCCCAACAAGGCGCTGCGACATGTAGTACGGCACCACACGGTCCTCTGTGCCGTGGATGGTGACCGTGGGCGGGTATGCCGAGTCCAGCAGCTGGAGCGGATCCAGGTCCCGCGATGAACCAAACACCGTCGGAAAGTGGCCGACCTCGACGAAGTAGTCGTACAGACACGTGCGAGGTAGTTCCACTTTCGGCCCTTCCGCATCATCAGAGTCTGTGAGAGCAGGGCTGTCGTCTGAACGAGCAAAGACACTGTCGTCGCCTGCACAGACCTTCGTACTGTCGAGGTACTTTGCGAGTCTTTCCCGCGGCATAGACACTCCATTAAACTTGACCCCTCCAGCGTAGAATGGGTCATTGAAAGTGGCGATGGCGTAGATGCTGAATACAGCGGCAGGGCGAGTGCTGAAGTGCGCGCCAGCGAGGTAGGCCAGGAATCCGCCTGCGCTCTGACCTGCCACAACAGCGCGCCGAGGGTCGAACGTGAACCCTGGGAGCTTGCCCGGGAGATCACGAATGATGAAGTGCCACGCCGATGTAATGTCCTCAAGGATATCTTCGACGGTGGCTTGCGGCAGCAGGCGGTACTCGACGCTGATGATGGGCCACCCGCGTGCCGCCGATGCTTCGATCAAGTAGGGCGATATGTGCCGACGGTTGTTGCCGACCTGTCGCAGGCGTCAGCACGGCTGTGGCCTCGCCTGGGCTGCCATGGCGAGGAAGCGTCCGGCAAGAGACTTACCAATCCGCCACCGTGGAAAAAGACCAGGACGGTCCCATTGGAAGACAAGGGAGAGGAAGCTGGAAGGTAGACGTCTAGATCCAATGGCACGTCTGCTGCAATGCCATATTGGAAGGTGTGCCGTTTTGGATGCTCCGCCATAGTCATCGTGACACGATACCGCGTTCAGCAGATGGGCGTAAATGTCAACAGGAGACGAATTCCATTGCATCGCAGCGAGGACCTTGGGCTGGATGCCTGCCCCTCGCTATCTCGGGCAATCGAGAGCCGGAGTGGGTACAGATCACAGTGTGTCTGACTCGGTGAAGAGCTGGACTCAATTCAGGGTCCGTGGGCTGACATGCGATGGTGGGGCTAGGAGAGCCACGCACGCCGCGAAAGCTTTGCTCGAATTGAGATAGTCTCCAAAGCCATGTGAAGTCGTGATGGGTGGGCGTACGTGCCATGGCAGGTCGACTTCAACGGGTTGCCGCGTGGGATATGAGACCCCACCGCCGGCCAGGGCATCCCGTCATCACCGGTGGTACTCGCACCTGAAAGGAGTCATGTCTCATTAACTCTATGATCGTACAGTACATGTACATGCCGTAAACTCCATGCGAACCTCCCTTCCGAAATTGACGCCCGCTGTTCGTTGCTTTCCCTACACCTTGGCCATGTGGTGCACGACGCACTCCCAGTCGCCGCCGGGCCCCTGCCTCCAGACGCTGGTGCAGATGGACTCGGTGGGCTTCATCCTGCTGGGGTCGTCGCCAACCTGCTGCCAGGTGGTGACGAGGTATGTGATGGCGGTGGACATCATGTCGATCTCGACGTACTTGATGTCGTCCTCCTCCTGGTTCATGCGGTAGGCGGTCCAGGGCTCGAACTCCTCGTCGAGGAACTTCTCGAGCGAGGGTTCCGTGTACTGGGAGTAGATGCTGCCGTCTGGGAGGACGAGCAGTCCGTCCTTGCCCATGTACTTCATCAGGGTCTTCTTGGGTTTCTTGTCGCAGAAGCCGCGCCAGAGGAGCGCGTTGGCCTCGATGGTCTCGGCGCGGTTGCGGTTCTTGATGTTGTTGGCCATGGTTGTGGTGGTCGGTGGTCGGTTGTGCTTCGAGGTACTTCGTGGTGTTCCTGCTCGGAGGTATGTCTTGGTTGATGGACTGCCGGCAGGCCCTGGGGCCCATCAATGGGGCCCGCGCAGCTTAAGAGGCTGATCCCGCAGTGATCTCATATGCTTGCGCGTGCATGGCGAGGGACGAAAACCGGAGTTCAGCAGGTTCGGCTTGCAATGTCCAAGTCTTGGAGCGCGGGGCACGTCATGGGCGTCGCGTGGCCCCGCCCCAGCTCATTTTGACGTCACCCTGGGATGCACTGTGGCGCTCTTGGGGCGGTGCACGACAGGGCGGCAGGACCAAGTTTTCTCCGGACACGATCGCGAGAACCTCACAGAGAATGCGTCGGACATTTACGTTGCATATGGTCGAGAAACCTAGTGAGAGGACAATCGATTCGATAGTGCATTCCGCGCAGTCGTCTCTCTCCTGACATCCCCCAGTCAAGTCGGAAGCTGTAGGCGACCGGACACGTAACGCGACCACGAGGCTCCCTCAATCGATGAAGCTTCTCGCGCCATAGAGTAGCAGAACGGATGATCCAGCGCGACAAGGGACGCCATTCTAGAGGCTTATCAAAGGTCTCTTAAGCGCTGCTTCCCGGGCCCCGTTCACCGCCATCAGCAGAACAAAGGATGGTAAGATGAAAGGAACGCGGGGCTCGCTTCTCCTCATCTCTGGTATCCCTTCATCTCATTCCATCGAGGGCCATCGTCTCTGCTAGGGAGCGCGACTTGACTCCTCGATTGATCTCTTTCGCCCAGTACCGTGCCACATTTTTTGCTCGTTCGTCATGGCTGCATCGAACAAGTGGGAGAAACGAGCCCGTTTCCAAGCGTAGCACTGACAAGTTGGACTGCATATGTCTGTATCGACAACACCGCCCTCTGAACGCTTCAACGACTACACGGCATTGGCATCGGCTGTTGGAGCACCACTACCGAGTGGGTGGTGTCGCTGGATCGTAAACAGGTGAATCCTTCTCGAATTTTGGTGCTTTGCCGCGTGATAGCATCAGCTCATCGTCCCAGAGGTCACGATGCGATGGCACAGCGCAGTCACAGGGTGGTGTTGACGAACGAAACCGCCAGTCTGTGCTTCCGATTGCCGCGAAGGGCGCATCTGAAAGGTGGACGACCTGGACGACAACAGGCTCCCCGCTGACGATTTCGTGCGAAGCTTTGGGCTTCCGACTTTGCATTGTCGAACTCCATAGCCTCCTACGCCAGCCCGATTCCATTGCTTTTCTCTCCGTGCGCTTGCGACGACAAGTCAGCCGGCTTCATCTTCGCCTAAACTGGAAACATGACCCACCGCTGCAGGGCTATTTGGTGGTCACCTCGATGGTATTCAGATGTATTTGCCCATTGTGTTCTGGTGTGAATCGCCTCGTCGTTCCTGCAGATATCGCGCCTGCCCCTCCTCGCATCCGCCCCTCTCCTGGCGGTGCCTTCCAGGCACACGAAAACCCATTGCGAGCAAGGCAACCACATCACCGCAAAGCTTTCCTTCCTCCCGTCAACCTCATCCAGCTCGTTCTTCTTCCCTCTCGCGATACCTTCTACGTCCCCATCTTCTCACCAGCAACACCAGACTCCGTCTTGCTCTCCCCCTCGTTGTCCATCAAAGGCACCATCAAAAAGATGGATGCCACCATCTTGCCCGCCATTTCGGCCATCGCCAGCGGCCAGGTCGACAGCGCTTCTCTCTCGGAGCAGCAAATGGCCACTGCTACCGTCGCCGTCGTGACCGCCGCGCTCAACAATTTCCAGATTGGTCGTCATCGTCTGGATGATGCCGCGAAGGAGCTGCACAATCTCGTCGCCTTATTCAAGAGGGCCTTGACGGTCATGTCGCTGGAAGGAAATGCCGTAAGTGTCACCGGTGTTTTCCCTTTGATTTGACTTTGCTCCGTGGCCGGGGCATCGTCTTTGACAGGACTCATCTCTGACCTGGTAAATCCAACACAGGCCCGCAAATTCGAAGGCATCTGCACCGCGATGGGTACCGAGCGCCATTACGCGAACCTGGAGAAGCACTGGTCTGCCCTCCAGATGATACACGAGGAGTCGGCCATGGAGGCGCTCCAGAAAGACGAAATTATTGCCAACGCCGTGTCGATGATCGGGGGACCTTTACCCACCGGCATCACCAACGAGAACTCAGCTCCCGCTGTACACAACGGCAACACTATCGCAGAGCAGCCCCAGTCCTGGATGGGCTGGGCATGTGACTCTGCGCCTGCAGTCCCCCAGGGCGCTTGCTTCGGCGGGCCGAGTTTCGCGACCTCGGTCATAATCCCTCCCGCCAACCCTCAGATTGGCAGCATGAACCTTGACGATGCTGATTCTTAGATGGATCAGCCGTCTGATTGGGATTCTAGCGCCGGTTCATCTGACAGCGACAAAGATGAGTGGATGACGGACGCTTCAGACGAGTCCATGTACTTCAGCTCGGCGGCTACCTCGCCCATGGCCTCCCCCTCACGCTTCGAGCCCGAATCGCCCATTGCCTTCGAACCTTTCTTCGCCCCCGATACGAACGCCCCCGTCAACATTTCCCCTCTTGATCCTGGCCATGCCGTCGACAATGGCATCAACATCGCCGCCGTCAAACCTCCTGCCGACGCCGCTGCTGCCGCCGCAACCCCCACCTTTGCGCCATCAACATTGGCTTGTCCGACTACTCCCGAACTACCTGACTACGTCTCTGAAGCACCTGACTCCCTTGATCAACATGAGATGGGGAACCTGTCTCAATCCCTTGCCGAGGACGCTCGGCAAGCGGTGCACGAGCAGGCAGTGGGGCAGGAAGTAGAAGGGATGCAGTGGCCAGAGACCGAGATGAAGGCGTCAGAAAACGTGCAAGAGCCATGGAAAGAGCAGGAGCCCGGACAACACCAGACGAGAGAAGCGGACGAATCCCTCGATTTGGCAAATCATCTCAACAATCTCAACATTCGTTCCGTCCCGCAGCCAGCCGCTGGATTTCATCCCGACACCCTCAACGCTGATTCTGTCCCGCAACCGGCTGCTGGTGAGATCAGTGCCGACGATCTCACAACCGCCATCGCCGGCATGGGACTGGAACCCCCGCCCCAACAGTCACACGACACGCCAGGCAATATTCAAGCTGCTGGTGAGATGAATGCCGACGATCTCGCAACCGCCATTGCCGGCATAGAACTGGAACCCCCAACCGAAAAGCCACAGGACACGCCCGGTAATATTCAAGGTGCTGGTGAGACCAGTGCCGACGATCTCACAGCCGCCATTGCCGGCATGGGACTAGGACCTTCACTGCAACAGCCACTCGTCACGCCCAACGATGCTCAAGTTCCCAACGAAGAAGAACTTCACATCTCTACATACAGCGAACTTGTCAGCGAACTCAAGAGTCTCTTTTACTGCAGCGCAGACCACTTCGATGAGGCCCCAAACGTAGACGAGGTTGGCCAGTGTCCAGATGACGCTTGGCCAGACGACAGGTACAAGGTCTGGGCGCTTGAAAAGCGCTCCGAACTCGTCGACACTTTTGCCTGCTCGACCCCAGAGTGCAGAGCGCTCGTGTCCATGGCATTTGTTGGTGAGTTTCTGGACACCGAAGTACTCAACAACCCATACGGCACATTAGTGGACGGCTGGGCCCTCGGCGAGCAATTAGCCATGGTCTTCAGACCGTGGTTCAGCGGCGAGGACTGGGACATGTTTGAAAAGGATCTGGCCCACATCGTCAGGCTGGCAGTCACAACCAAGGAGCAAGTGGAACACTTGAGGGAGCATGAGACCAGTATTGCGTACGACTTTCAGCCGCCCGATCTGCGACACGTTCACCCCGGGTCAGAGACGCACGACCTGGACTTTGATTTCGTTCACGCCGAAGTTTGGAACGACTTGTCTGTGGTTCTACCCAACATGGTCTGGGCCACGGAGGACGACGCAGGCATCGAGGCCCCAGGCCTCGTGGCAGGTACATATATGTTATGAAGTTGTGAAGGAGAAGGCATCCAGGTGTTGAAGAAGATGTACGGACAGCGGCCTAGATGGTCTAGTCGGAAAGAATTGGAACCGGCCTAGATTGCCGAGTTGAAAGTGTGCCGAGGTTGGCCTAGATGGCTGGCAGGACGCGCACAAAGTTTGACGATATCACCAGGTCTACTGTGGGAATTATGTCGAGGTGGTTCTGGGAGGATCCAGAGACTTGGACGTGGGAATTTATGGCTGTCTCTCGAGGATTTGTACACAGACATTCGATCCTTTCGTAGTCGAGTAAACCACTCTGGACGCTTGTTACCAAGGCCGGGTTACGCCTTTGTCGACGAGATTACGAGTGAGACTGCCATTGATGGTTCATCAGCTTCAAAGAATTGACTGCGATTTCTTCAATGCCCATGGGTCAATCGTCGCTTCATTGATGAAACCACCAAACCCCATCATCCACGCGTCGCTGGTGTTGCTACGAAGGTAATGTCTTGTCTCAACTGCAAAATCGATGGAGGGACCTCAAGCCGTGGCCTGCTGGAAGACGACCGTCGCCCCGTCCAGCGCCTCGGGCAGCGGCAGTCTCTCGTCGCTTTTCGCGACGCGGGGCTGGGCCATGAAATCATCGGCGACGGGGTCGGCTAGGTGGCTCGGAGGTTCCCTCCATTTTTAGATGAGCCTGTACGTCCCGGAAGATGCGAAAGCCGACGAGTAGGCTGCCCGCGACTGTCACTTCGTCGTTGTACAAGGGCCTCATGGTCCAGGGTGCTCGGTTCCCAGCCGAGCGACGTCGTTCCCCCGGGTGCGTCTTCTGGGAGACTCGAATCCCCACGCCGAGGACCAGCCAGTGGTACTTATGCTGCCTTCAGTTAGAGACGCAATGTTTGGGGGAGTGGGGATCCCCTGTTTTCAGGCTCGACGCGCTGAAGCGAGGCAATTGGGGCGCTAAGACATGCCTCCAGGCAGATGGAATGCCCCGACTTGTTTGCCTCGCGGTCGCGGGCCTCAACTTCATCGCGTGAAGAGCAACTGGAACTTCAAGAACATCAATCATCAATTACGCCGTCTATAGTGTATCAAAATCATTTACCAGCCCCCACACCTCACTCCTCCTTCACAGGCTTCCGCCCGATCATCAGGTACATCGGCGTGAAGATCTTCTCCTTCCCGCCGAGCACCAGAGCCGCCGCGCCAGCGCAGAGACTGTCCGACGTCTTGACCATGCCCGGCGGCGCCAGCCTGACGGCCTCGAGCGCAACCAACAGATACCTTGTAAAGTAGCGGCCAAAGTGCGTCATGCGGAACGTGTACATGAGGTCGCCCAGCGTCTGGGCGTGGCGCCAGCTGCCGGCGTCGAGCGGCCAGTACCACGGGATCAGGTCGCCCTGGTCCGCCATGTCGGCGTGCAGCAGGAGGTCGAAGCCGGCGGCCTCGATGGACCGCAGGGCCTCGGAGGCCTTGACCATGTTGGCGATGCCGTTGCCCTGCTCGATGTCGAGGCGCGCCTCGCGGTGGTGCAGGTTGTCGTTGTCGTAGGTCTCCGTCATGACCCATTCGTACACGCCGAACTTGCCGCCGGGCTTGAGGACGCGGAAGATCTCCGCGTAGACGTCCTGCAGCGAGGGGGCGTGCACGGTGGCCTCGATGGCGTACACGGCGTCGAAGGTGTTATCCTCGAAGGGGAGTTTCTGCATGGCGTGAGAAGAGGTCCAGTTGGAGGCGGGCATGGTCTTACCATGAAGTCTCCCTGGACGAACTGCACCTGGTTGTCCAGCTTCTCCTTGGCGGCGTACCGCGTCGCCCGCTCGACCTGGTACTCGTTCAGGTTGATGCCTGTGATGTAGGCGCCGGTGAACTTGGCAATCTCCCGCGCAGGGCCGCCGACGCCGCAGCCGACGTCGAGCACCTTCATGTCCTTCTTGATGTCGATCATGTGGGCGATATAGTGCTCGTGACGGGCGATGCTCTGCGTGAAGGACTCGCCCTTGGACGCCCGGCCGAAGTGGAAGCTCTGGCCGAAGCCGTACTCGTAAAAGTCGGTGGCGAGGTTGTAGTACTGTCGGGTGATGGTGTCGTAGTCTGCCACGCGGGCCTACAGAGGGTGGAGGGGTTAGCGAGAGGGGAGGTTATGCTTGGAAGCTGTGGTAGACTCACCTCGCGGATCTCTTTCGTCTCGGCCTTGGCCGTCTTGTTGTCCCAGTGCTGGAAGTACTGGTCCGACGCTGCCTTTTGCGCCGCGTAGTCCTTCTTCAGCATGGCGGACATGCCGACGTTCTTCGAGCCGGTGCCCTTGTGCAGGACCTTTTCGAAGGTGGCCTCGCCGGCCAGGAGAATCTGGCCCTCTTCTTTGTGTTGAACCATGGTATCAAGGGGCGTAAGCGACTTGAATGTAGCTGTGGTGACAGAAGTGATGATAGGGGTGAAGATGGACTGGAGGGTGGTGTTGTGGTCAGTGAATTGGACTCTGCATATTTGATGGACCTGGGAAACTGTGTTGGTTTATATGCTCAATGCCACAGCTACAAATTTGACAAACATGTGAACGAATACGTCGGTGACAGATCATGAGGCGAATACGAATGCGGCCGTCACCTCCAAGTCCTGTCCGTCGATGTACTTGCGGATGGTCGACATCGCGAAGTTGAGCGACGAATCCCGCGACACGTCTTTCAGACACACTTTTCAACGACTTGCTACCAATGTTCGATTCTTCTTCTCTTACATCAATTGTCTACTGACTTTCTCTTTGGATGGTGGAGGTATGGATGCTCTTCAAATGTTCTTGGTGGTTGGGCCCCCACTCGTCAACCCGAACACGAAGCTCAAGATGCTCAGTATTCGTCTTCGCATTCGAGTTTCGCATTTAGTCAAGAGAAGAAATTCAAACAGGGACCTTTGATTGCGCGTCAATAGCTTCGATAAGATTAGACTCATCTACCAACCGCCTCTCTATCTCTACATGTCTCCCTGCCACACCACCACATCATTCGACTGGCGGCTGCGACTCTCAATGAGCCTCGGAGTTCTAGGACCTGGTTCAAGTCTTCTTCAATTCCTTGCAACTTCCCCCCCTCAAACCACCGGCGCCCTCTTCTCGATGCGCACCCACATGTCCTCGAAGAAGCTGACGCCCCCCTTGACGCAGTACTTGGCCGGCTTCTCCTTGTCCATGAGCTCGACGCGGAACGAGCGCAGGAACTGCAGCGGCGCCTTGTACAGCTCCATGCTCGCAATCTCCTTGCCCAGACAGCTCCGGGCGCCGTACCCGAAGCCCATGTTGTACTTGGCGTACTCCTTGGCTCTGTCCTCGTCGAGCCAGCGCTCGGGCCGGAAGACGTCGGCGTCGGGCCCGTACAGGTTCGCGTCGCGGTGGACGAGCCACGGGTTGCAGGTGACCTCGGTGCCCTCGGGCACGAACTGGCCGAAGAGCTCGATGCCGCCCTTGGGCACGATGCGGGGGAAGATGTTGGGCGCGGACGGGTTCAGGCGCATGCTCTCGCGGAGGCAGGCGACGTAGTACGGGCAGTGCGCGAGGACCTCGTCGTACTGCGGGCTCGCCGAGATCTTCTTGGTGCGCGTCGCCCCGTCAATCTCCGTCATGAGCTTGTCGTACACGGCGCTGTTGGAGAGGATGTGGAGCATCATGGCCTGGAACGAGGTGCCCGTCGTGTCGGCGCCCGCGAGCAGGACGAGCAGGATCTCGGCCTTGATGTAGTCGATGTCCAGGGGCTCGCCCTTTTCGTCCTTGGCCTCGATGAACCTGGCCTGTTAGCGGCGCCTCGCCTTCCAACCGGAGGGAACTTACGTCTGCAGCAGGTCGATGCGACCGTCCGTCGTGCCCGCTTCAATGTCCTTGTAGCGTTTCTCGATGAGGCGGTCGCGGAAGCGCATGAGGGTGCCAATGCCCGAGTCTTGTTCCGGCGTGGCGACGAGGTACTTGCCGAGGAACGTGCTCTTGACCCAGTTGGTGAACGGCCAAAGCCTCGCCATGATGCCGAACGGCACGAGCCCGTCGTGGAATCCCTGGATCAGCCCCTCGACGTCCTTGCCCTGCTCGACAAACCCGAACGGCGCGCCGAAGCCGACCTCGGAGATGACGTCGTAGGCCATGAAGACGGCCCAGGGCGCAAAGTCGAACTTCTCACTCGTCGCGGCGAACTTGTCCTCCAGCTTGTCCACCCACTCCTGGATGCGGTTGTCGATGAGCGGCTCCATCTTCTTGATGTTGCTGAAGCTGTACGGCGCGGCGGCGATCCTGCGGAACCTGGCGTGCACCGACGACTCCTGCATGTTGAAGAGGGACTCATCCTTGCCGAAGCTGCCCGTGATGTAGTGCTGCGACTTGTTGGCGTTGCGGCTGTAGATGACGGGCAGCTTGGTTGCGTCCGTCACGAGAAGCATGGTCGGGGTGATGCGGATGACGGGGCCGTGCTCCTTGTGGAGGGTCTGGTACGTTGCGCACTCATCTGGGGCTATGGTCAGAGAGGGTTATGGAGGCAGAGAAGCATAAGTGACTGGTAAGATGACTTCGACATACCTTCTTTCACGTTATGGTAGGTGATCCAGAGCCTGGTGACGGGTCAGACGAGCTTCCGGGAGCCATAGACAGGGGACACACCTCGTGATACTACCCCAGAAGTTCCCGGGGAACTTGGCCAGCGGGTGGAAGAAGCGGTAGTAGATGACCTGGTAGGCAATGCTCCAGAAAACGTAGCCAATGCTCACAAGGGCGAGGTTGGTGAAAGTGAGGATCGCCATGATGCTGGACCACGCTCTATGACCGCTCGGATAATAATAGTATGCGAGAGAGCACGGGGCTTCAGAGAAGCAAGACAGCTCCGGGCACCTGCATCTAGATGTACAGGTCCCGAAGCGACAGATTCGAGCACAGCACGGCGACAGGGTCGCCTCTTTCGGACTTTGACTCCATCATCCAGTCTCCGAGCTTCCCCACGTCAGACGTCAACTCTCCAGGTGCTGCGGAAGAACTAATCGAGAAGAAACAATTGGTCGGCGACGGCAACCTCAGGCACTTTCTCGGACCGTCATCTGCAGCATTTAGGAGGTCGTCGCCGTCGTTTCTGCAGGGTTGCATCCATATTGGATCCGCCCAGACCGCCTCAACTGCCGAGTCGTGCGCGCGAGAATCATTACCAAAGAACGACCCTTTTCCCGACGGGTTGAAGACCATAGGCGGATGGCCAAAAGTGTTTTTACAAGGGTATGTCTGAAGTTGGACCCGTCGTGATGGGGCCGCGGGCAGAAGAGACCCAGAGAAAGGACTCCATCGCGGAATGTGACAATTGACGACAGCCCAGGGCCGGCACAAGTTTGCCTGTCAGCTGCTGCCAGGCAACTCGGCACAGCATCCTGCTGAAGAAGTCTGCTGTCACAGGGCGGGGGCTTGTTGCCAAGCAAAGTGATAGCCCAACACCGCGAATCAAAGTCGCCATCTGTGTGCCCTCGCGCAAGTCACGCATGTGCAGGCCGTGCAGCCGGTCTCTCGGGACAGCCATCTGCAGTGACCCGAGTATCCAGACCGGCGACGGATTGTCGAGAGGAGGGGGGTCAGGTTGCCGGGCTTTAGTGATGTGGTTGGTGCCCAGACACGTTGACAGCTCCCGCATGAAGAAGATGCAGATCCCTTTCTGTTCACTCCGGGCCACCTCCGCGGCAGTTGCTGCAGAACTCGTTCTCCATGCGACCTGTCTGCAACGACGTCGCCAGTCAGGCCCATCTCGGTCAAGACCCCTGCCTGTCTCGGGAGGCTGCACCAGTAGTCGCCCTCTATACCCTGGAAACTGGAGAAGGTAACGGTCGGCAAGAGGGGGGCCTGGTGGGAACTGGTGGGCGCCGGGGAGATATCCAGAGACCCGACTTGCCAGACAAGCCTGACAGGGGCCCCGGACTCCCGCGGCGGGCGGAAAGCAGGATGTTCCTCGCAACACTGCCTCGTTGGGTGCCGCATTCGCATCTCGTAAGAACCCCCACACATGTTTTCGTTTGACGTCCTTCTCGCATGCCACTTGTTGGCCACCAACCGCACGAGAGCGCCCACCACACGAGGAACATGATGTCGCGCCGAGCCAAGACTGCAGGGTCTCAAATGAGGCCACGACGGCACAGCTGTACCGACTGACTGGTTGGTGCAGCTCGAAGAAATTTCAACCTTTTCAGAGAGCCCAGGTGGAGGTCTGCCTGCCGCCAGCCGTTGGTCGTGGTTCATGTCAGTGGCCGCGGAGAACCCTCGGGCCGGCGACGGGTGATCAGCGCCTCAATCCCTACCGCAGGGTCGCATCAGCATCGGAAACAGATTACGAGACTTGGTTGATTTGACAACCCCTGGCCCAGAGGCCCAGATGGCCCCTGATCTCTCAGTGTCCAGTTGGTGGTGCATTGGCTCACTGCCACGCCGGGTCAACCTAGCATGCCGTGCCGATGTTGCAACCTGCCGCTGATCGCCGTCTGTATCCCGGAACTATCCAGGCCCTAAACCGTCAAAGAGTGTGCTCTCTGCCAAGAGTGCAAACCGCTCTCGGGGCCCCTGAAGTGATTATCACATTTTCTGTCCGGGAGGTGTCGACGCAAGATGGGGCTGCTTTCTCCTGATGAGACGGCCGCTCTGCGAGTAGAGGACATATCTTGAGCAGAGCGTCTTGACCTCAAGACGCTGGATCTCTTCTCTTTCCGACATTCTCACCTTTCAGTCCGCCACCGTCACCTTCCGTCGACCCGTCCGCTCGTTCCAAGCACTCTCCCAGCACGGCCCTGACCATGGCCGAGACTCAGGGACCCACGGTCATCACCGTGTCCATCATCTTTGCTGTCATTTCTTTTCTGGCGGTTTCCTTGAGGCTTTGGGCCCGCATATTCGTCGTCAAGTCTGTCTGGTCGGATGATTGTGAGTAGCGAGCCGTTTTTAATTCAAGGTGCATGCTGACCCAATCCAGACCTCATCTGTGTTGCTGCTGTAGGTGTCTTTCATCGTCAAGGAAGACAGTTTCTCATGCATGTTGTAGCTTCTCGCATGGGCTTTCATCGGCTGTACTATTGGTGGTAAGTCCGGACACCAGTCACCTTCACGTTGATTTGCTGACTCTTTCAGCTGTCCAGCACGGCCTCGGCAGCCATATCGAAGATGTCAACGCTCGGGGAACCGCCAACATGGTCTCCTACCTACAGATAGTCTGGCTATCATCCATATTCTACAACGCTTGCCTTGGATTCATCAAGATATCCGTACTCGCCCTATACATGAGACTGGGTGATCGGCTTCTACGCCGTCTTGCCATCTTCATGGTCGGCGTCATCGTATGTCAGGCGGGCGCCAACGTCCTGGCATGCATTTTTCAATGCTCGCCCGTCCAGGGAGCCTACGACATCACCATCCCCCCTGAAGACATCACATGTGTCAACATCAACGCATTCTATCTGGCGAACGCCGCTGTCAACATCTTCACCGACATCCTCACCTACAGCCTGCCGTTCCCCATGCTCGCCAAGCTCCAGATCCCCAAGCGGCAGAAGGTCGGACTCGTTGTTATCCTAGGCCTGGGTCTCTTGTACGTTGCCCTGTCGCTCCTCGACCACAACCTGCTAATCCCCACCCAGCGCCTGCGTCTCCTCGATCATTCGCATCACCTACATTCCTCCGATGCTCACCTCCGACAACCCGACATGGGTCATCACGGGCGCCATGTACTGGTCCGTCATCGAGACCAACATCGGCATCCTCGCCGCCTCGATCCCCTCCTACAAGGCGCTGGCGAAGAAGTACACGCCCCGCCTCCTCGGCAGCTCGGGCGGCAGCAGAAAGCTCTCCAACTTCAAGATGGCCTCGCGGAACCTCGGCAACACGCACGGCGGCCAGAGCGTCTCGGCCACTGCCTCGCATGCCGACAAGCCCGGGCACGACGTCCACGTCAAAACCGTCTCGCCCGACAACAGCAGTGAGGAGGCGCTGTTCACGCCCACGGGCCGCATTGGCGTCAAGACGGAGATTGTGCACCAGTATGAGGATGCGAAGAGGGCGCCGGGGTCGGGCGACATGAACCTTCCCATCCAGGGCGGTGCTGAGCGAGGCAGCGTTTCCAGGTTCTAACCGACAGCGACATTTGGCCCAGGAGACTAGGACAGAAACAGCCGATGGTATGATTGATGGGTTGTAATACATCTTGTAGAACTACAAAGGTTGACCAAGGCGTTGAAAATAAACCAGCCAATCACGCAAGATTCGCACATGGGGCATTTGCAGAGGCGAAAGAATGAATTGCATCTAATCATGACCTTCAAGGTCTGCTACCAAAGCAAGGCTCGCTCGCTGCTAGATCGACCGCCTACAGGCCCCTGAATCCCTTGATGGGGAAGTTGAAGTTGACGTGGTGAACCTCGTGAGGCTTGCCACCAGTGTAGACCGACTTGTCAGCGGCCTTGCTGGCGTCCAGGCCGGTCCATCCGATGACGGCAACAAAGACCTTGCCTTTGCCCTCGACCTCGGACAGGGAGTAGCCGCTGGCGACGCCGTTGCAGCCGGGCAGGGTGGACGCCTTCTCGACGAGCTCGCGCAGCGACTCCTCGCTGTCGGTGGCGTTCTCGAAGCTGACGGCCTCGACGATGGGCGAGTTGATGACGGCGGCGGGGGCGAGGGGCTTGAAGCGGAGGAAGTAGCTGCTGGGCTTGCCGTCGAGGACGGGGGCGAAGTTGGCGGATGCCTCCTCGTAGTCCTTGGACTTCTTGAAGGCCTCGCTGGCCTCGATCGAGATCCAGCCGATCGAGAGCTCGAGAACCTGGAGGTTCTCGCTCCAGGGGCCCCAGCGGGTGCGGAGGTAGCCCTGCTGGTTCTTCAGGACCTGCAGGAAGAACTTGAGCTGGAGCTTCCAGTCCTCGACGTCGCCCTTGACGGGGATGAAGAGACGCTCGGTGACGGCGTTGGCGAGCTTGGCGGCCATGGCGGGATCCATTTTGTTGGTTGTGGGTGGGTTGGTGGATTGGTGGAGAAGTGGCAGTTGGTTGGTTGGGAGAGTGAGGCGGTTGAGGGTTGCTGTTGGATTGTGATGATGTTGTTGATGTGAGTGATGATTGATTGACAGAGTTGAGCTTCAGCCTGGGTTCTTATAGAATCTTGTGAGCACGCGAGTCTTCGTGATTCTATCATCTTCACCAGCGCTTTGGCGGCCTTCGTCGATTCAAACCCCGTTGCCCAGCCTCCCGGACGTCGACGCTGAGGCTCGCGCCCAGACCGACCCCACGCCGCGGAGGGGAAGTGCGGGCAGAGCCAGAAGAGAATCAGATTTAGGCTTCGTCAAGGGAATAGCTGAATCGGGACTGCCGATGCGAGACGCAGGCCCGGGAGGATGACGACTCCGGGCCGGACGCAGATCAGACGATCCGCCTTTTGCGCCAACTGCGGTCGTCGACCCACGCCGATTTCATTTTTAACGTTTCACAGAGCCCGGGGCCCGATGTCAGACCGTGAAACATTTCTGTCGGGCGCTCGGGAACTCAGCGGGTGAGCCGGGACAAGGTTCAGATGATGAGTGCAAAACACCAAGACGGAATATCGATTTTGGTCGTCAGTGGTCCTGGTTACTGGCAACTCTGGTCATTAGTGACTCTGCCGCAAGTGGCTCTGATCGTCAGTAACTCGCTCCCGGTCTCTCAAGTCCAGATCTCACGAGGGACTTGTGGGACGTTCATCGGCGCTGTAAGGGTGTCGAATTTGGTATGAATTGATTGTGAGCCCCAAGCGCCACCCAATGTTTCACTAAGACCCATTGCCCCAGATACTCTCCCTGGAATATCATGTCATCATGAACGACTCCTTCAGCTCAAACCGCAAACAAGCGCTCCTTCTCCCCACAAGGACGTTAGTCTAGGGACGGGTCGAGTTTCTCGCGGGTGTCTCCGGCTCGGCCACGATGAACCTGTTCGACAACCTCGTGTGCCAGTCCTCGATTTTGTCATAGTCGCCATAGGTCTTGAGGGCGCGAGCAAGGATGCGGTACTCGCCTGGCCCAACCGGCTCTCCGTGGGAATAGTTGGGACCCAAAGGATTGAGGTAGTTCAGATCGGTACGGGCTGTGAGCCTGAGCGGATAGGGGCGGTAGACCTCGAAGTTGTAGTCGTAGAACATGGTGGAGCCGACGAAGTTGTTCTCGCCGGGCGTGGGTGGGTAAACCCAGTCCGACGGCTTCCAGTCCGCCTGAACGACCTGCGAGGATGTCAGCATGACCAGAGGAGATGGACGTGGCCAACTTACGTCAAAGCTGTACTCGCGGCTGGACCAAAGATAATTGAAGTAGGGCAGGGGGAGCTCCGGAAACTCGAAAACATGACCATCAGGGAACTGTGTCCGGCTGTTGTCATAGAAGATCGGGACACCGTGCTGCGTTTCCCAGACCTGAGCCTCCTTCATCGAGCCCTTGATACCTGAAAGACTGTTAGTTGCGATCAACAGCGGAAAGGTAACGAGACATACCGATGTAGTTCACCTTGAGGGATTCGTAGTTGGATCCGACCACGTGGATGGCACCCCCATACTGGGCCAAGACCATGGGGTCAATGTCGGCGGGCTCCGTGAAAGTGGCAGTGAACGTCGCCTGCCCCTTAGCCGGAACAACCAGCTCCTCAGTCGAGAGCTTGACCGAAGCTAGGCCCTCGTCATTCTTCAGGATCGTGACGTACTCAATGTAGGCGTCCGCAAACTCGCGGCTCCTCGCTGTCGATCCGGCTTCGTGAGAGATCTTGTACGTTACAGGCTTGCTGCCGCGGTTCTTGACCGTGATGGTGTGAGAGGCGGCAAAGTTGTCCGTGTCGTTGAGGTGGACGATGGGAGGCTGGATCGTCGTCTCGTATGTGATCACCTTCATGGCATCGACGAGACCGGCGCCCTGCTGTCCGAGAGCACTGTCTCACGTCAGCCAAAGTAACGATACTCGGTCTTGAACTCGGGGAAAGCTTACGCTGGGAGAGTGGTTCGGTTGCTGTGGCCCACGCTCTGCCCACTGTTGATGATGCGACGTCGGGCGACTTCGGCCGGGTTCTGGCCGCACTTGGCAAGCTTGGAGCGACCTCCAGCAGACTGGTAGAAGAGGGCTGCCACTCCAGAGATCTACAGATGGCCATGAGTCAGTGTCCATGATGTTCGGCAAGCCATTCTTTGACCAGCTTACGTATGGGCAAGCCATGCTGGTTCCCTGCATTGTCAACCAGTCCAGGCGGTCAAGAAGATACGTAGACATGATGTCCTCGCCTAGTTCAACAGAGTCAGCGCCTGCAACTCCAGCTGGACGGATCACTCACCTGGCGCGGAGATCTCCGGCTTGAGCCTCGCATCAAGGGTGGTGCCCCAGCTGGAAAAAGTGCTGGCAAAAGCAGCCGATAGGTCGGTGCCATTGGTATCGGGGAACTCAAAGGTGACGGTGTGGCCAGCTTCCATTTGGTCCTCGACCCACTGGCCGTCCTCGTAGTTGACAGTAGCAACTGAGCGGGGTGTATCAGTAGGGGCAGGCTGTGAGGCCAGAACGCTCTGGGAATGACTTACAGCCAACGGGACTGCCATCTTGCCAGAACCGCACCGGAGTCTCGTTCTCGCGCTCAGGGATGTTCCAGAAGATGACCCATTTGGCTACGTCCATGAGATACGAGTTGGCTGTCTGAAATTGTTCCATGCACAGCACTCGGGTGCCTCGTCTGAGAAGTCTGATGTGAGCATTCAGACCAGCAAGCCAACGGTACCAGGCTTACTTGATGAACAGGACGTCGTCCGCAGCAACCTCGTAGCCATTGGGGAAGAAGTCCCAGCAGATATCGAAATCACGCGGGATATCACCCTTGAACGCATTCGACTTGCCGGGCTTGTCCCATGGCTTCCCATTGTCCGGAATGTAATTCTGGTCGAGCGTGTCAGCGATGAACAAGTGTTGGTATGGTTCGTCAACACACCATGGACCGTATCTGCCCGCTGCTGGAGTTGGCCACTACCGTGTACCCATATTGGCGCTTGACGCTGACACTTCCAACGGCCAGAGCGCCGTAGCCATTGGCGGTGTTCGAGGTCAAGAACGGGCCTGTATCGCAAGTCAGCATGTCAGTGTTTTAGGCAACCGGCGCAAATCGGTCAGCAGACTCGGCACGTACCCAGGTCGCCGCTGTTTCCAGCCGCCGTTACGACGAGAACGCCCGCTTCGGCAATCTTGCTGATGACCATGGCGATGGGCGACTCGGCAAACCCATTGTCGTTTCCGAGGGACCCCGAAATGATGTCGGCACCGTCCTCGTACGCCTGCAAGAAGGCGGCAAGGATGATGTCGGAGCCGGTGCCGTCATAACAACCAAACACCTTGTAGGCACGGAGGCTCGCTTTGTGAGCGACGCCCAGATGCTGAGGCTCGCTGCTGCCAATGATGCCCGCCACGTGGGTGCCGTGGCCGAGGCAATCACGAGGGTCAGCGTTGGGATGGAGCTCGCTGTCGCCAGGGAGATAGTCAGGCCCAACCAGGTCCCAGCCCCCTTCAAATTTGAATCCGGGCCCAAAGCCACCACCTAGTGCAGGATGATCGTACTCGACACCGCTGTCGACAATGGCTATGACGACGTCGCGGCCGTCATAGCCCATCTCGTGGGCCTTGTCCACATTGGTGAGCAGGTGCGGGTGAATGTTGGGCCAGTCAGGGTACGACGTTTCTTCCTGGCGCTTCTTGAGGGACTCTGCAGACTTGTCTTCGGATGCAACGGGCTTGGGAATATTGACGAGATGCACAGGCCACAGGCGCCCCACGTCGGGAAGCTCCTCAATGCCTGCGAGAGTCTCATTGGTGCCGTTGACGATCTCGAAGGAGACGCCATGGAAGAACTCCGAGGTGAAGTTCTGGCCTGGGATGACATGGTGGTCGCGACTCTTCACCTCCTCGTAGAAGCCTTCAGTGTCCTGGGGCGCTTGGTGAGCAGGGCCATAGCTCTACACGGAAAAGAGCTCTCGACTTACGGGAGAACCGTCGCGCTTCCTGAATCTGGAAGACCCCACGTCCGAGAACTCAATGATGAACTTTGTCGCGTAGCTCGGGGTGTTGTTCCGGGGTACCGTGCTGGGGTCCGGAAGATCCCGAGCAGCCAGAGCTGGCGCGAACAAAGCGCATCCAGCGACCACGGCAGAGAGAACGTTGATGGCCATCTTGATCGACCGAAAAGAGCGAATACCGAAGAGGGCTAAAGATCTTCAAGCGCTGGGATCCAAGACCGGACGGCGGAGCCAGCTCTTATGCATCCATGGCTGCTCGGTACGCTGCGTCTGGCTACCAAGTTCCTGCGTATCCGCGGGGACTGCGGCCTGCGGACTGTGGCCTGTTGGGATGCTCCGTAGAAGCGAGAGGAGGGACTGTGGGGGCGTCTTCTCGTGATGTTGCGCCATTCGCTACTGATCGATCAGATAAGATCATGCCAAGAGACGTGCCAGGCACCTGACCTGGTCCGCGGTCCACAATCCAAGCATTCACCCTTGTCCGAGGATGGGACTTGATGTCAAACAGGAAAGCAATCCCGTAAGTGCCTGCAGAGGGTTCCTCAACATCTGCTCTGCGCCACTCAACCCCTCACTACTGGCAATAGACACGGTAGTTCCCGCGGTTAGTGCGCGCCTTTCAGGAGAGCAGGATCGCGAACCTTGGCATCACCGACTTCGGAGGCGGTGCTGATGGCATGATTGAGTCGCTTAACTATCCGTACAGGCCGCTGTGGCTTTCGTCCCACCGCCGTAGCAGCGATGAGGCCTGCTCTGCGTACGCGGACCAGAAATTTCCGGGGCCCTCAACGTATTCCAGCGTGGCAAGAAGAAGGCCTATGCTTTCAGCGACGTTTGCTGGCGAGTCGGAGGTCGAGGTAGACGCGAGGTCTCGGCCGAGAGCCCGCATGGCCATCACGATAGGCCAGGCCAGGCAGACTGCCTGCGTTTTGAGGAGGCTCGGACCTTGCCGTGGCTCATCTTGGACTAACCGGATCGTCTTGACGATTGATAGAGCGGCTTTAGAGCATCTTTGCCGACTTCCAATGCCCATCTCAACCGGCAGGTTCTGCTGTTCCATCTCACGAATAGCCGTGTCGTGGAGGAATATTTCCACAGCTTGCATGTTGATGTGAGTGCTGAAAGACAATGGATCGTGGCAGACGGCCACCAGGAGTGGACCGGTCGCGGACAGGGCTTTGTCAACGGCCTTGACGAGCTCGCAGTGTCTGTCCCAGAACCCCTTGCCGCGAAACTCGTGGCTATGGTTTCTGCTGTGGGAAAAGCTTCTGGCGGCGAGATCGATCATGAGGACGCTGCAGGCATATGAGGATAGGGGTAAGGAGCACTCTACTCCTGTAATCGGCGCGTCGTCTACTGTTGCAATGGTCGGGCTCGGGGAGCTGCTGTCGCCCGGTTCACCTGGTGCGGGCAGGCGAACATCAAAGTTCTGCGACGGATCTAGAGTCAGCTCGGCATCTTCAATCGAGGTGGACGGCAGAGTGCTGGATCCACTCACATGCGCAAAACCAAGTTGGCTGTCCATGGCAGTGCGATTGGTAATATAGTTCTCCAGCGTGACTAGGAACCAGAATGATCTCCGCCATTCCTCAGAAACGCCGGGATCGGTTGCTACTTCTGAACCAACTTTTAAAACCGTTGACGACGATGCATCAAGATGCGTCAGGTCCAGCAACCGTGCGAGCTGAATTGCACGACCGAGAGTGATGCAGGCCCTTGTCAGCCTTTTGCCCAGGATCTCGTATCGTATCACGAGAAGAAGAGCCTGGAAATAGCTGAGGCTTTCTGCGTCTGAGCCTTCGTCCTCCCGCTCGCAGATATCGAGCGCTTGTCGTGCATCACGGTACCACACACCTCGGTCGTCGTGATACTGGTCCGAGGCAACAGCTCCTAGCAGGGCAGTAGCATTGCTCAAAGCTTGCGTTGGACTGGATCGAACGCTTGCCTTTGCTTCCTCTTCGAAGCGTCGTCTGTTGATGATGGGCATTGAGGGATTTACGTCCTGGAAGAACTTCTCCTGGCTGGACGACGATCAGCAACGATCCTTAAAGGCTCCGGGGCACTCACGATAGCTGGAATTGACATTGAATCGAATGGCTTTCTAGAGCGTCCGCTTCCATGCTCGTCTGGGTGCTCGCCGGTCCATCAGAGCTTTGCCTCGATGGTAATGACGCGAATGGCGAGAACATGGGTGTCATGTCGGGCCTTGGTGTGTAAGTGATAATGCATGCAAGGGTAACTGGTACAGGGTCCGACTGACCATTCCGTATCGAAGTTCACTGCGAAGAGGGTATTGTCAAAGGTGTCCAGACCGTCAATGTTGCTCAAGGTAATGTCTGAGCCCCACCAGTCCTTGTCTGAGCCTCTGGCATTTAGCATAGGGTCCGAAGATGAGGAAGTTTGAGGATCTGGCACAGCGCAAAGCCCTTCGGTACTCGGTTCCGGCACGTATTGAGCAGGCAATGAAGACATCGGGGGCTGACCGATAACCGCATTCGACTGCCCAGTAGACTCATGGTCAGGAATAGCCAGCCTCGCCTCGGCCCTCGCTAGCATGGTCAGAAATGTTTGGTCACATGCACGAGGTTTCCACTTACCTAGACGAGCTTGGAGACGCATGATCTGCCGCGGCAGCGAGGTGCGGCTGGGCAAGTTCTCGTACTCGCAAGTCTGACGCAGCCGGGCACACCGTCCACACGTGGGTTCCGCGCGGTCGCATCGGGTCTTGCTGTATCTGCAGACAGTACAACTTGGGCGGGACTTGCTGGTTGGTTCGTAGTCCTGCGACTTGGGTGCCAATAACCTCGCCCTCGAGGACATCGTTCGAAGAATGCGTCTGCGTGGTGCTCGATACTCGAAAGAGATGCAGTGGGTTTGATCGTGAGCCCGTGGAAAATACTCGATCCTGGGAAAGATCAATCGCTGATAGTGGGGGGTGGGCTGGCGTTGTTTGAGGGAGAATTGGTTATCATGGTTGGGGTTCGTGAGAAGTGGTCAAAACAGAGTTTATCGATATCGGTCACGTGGAGAACTGCCCCTTGGCCAAGATGAATCGGCTCGAGTTCTATCTCAGGTCTAAATTCACATGTGAGGTCCACCAGATCTACTTTGCATGATCTGATCGCCGACTTCAGTCTTAGCATTATTGGTTCCTTGGCCAGCTGAATGTCTCGCCCGACTGTCCGGCCCGAGCGACCAGTTCGCAAGCACCATACTCCAACTTTTCCCTCCCGTGCATTCCCTCCTTCTGCATAGACTACTCCATATTCATTCTCGTGTTCTGTCCAGCGCTGTCAGCAATTCAGCTACCAAAAAATCCAACACGGATACTTACCCAAAGGCATAGTGAGCAGATGAAGCTCAGAGCGGCGGCAACAACGTAGATCAGCCAGACGTTGCTCAGAGCAGCCGAAATTTGTGGCACGACAGCCCGCTGATCGTCTGTCGACAACGCGGCAAACGCAGCACTGCTTGTTCCAGCTACCAGTTGCGCGGTATCCTCGCTTGTGATGTCGGGCAGCACACTAGCGACGTTTTGTACTGCAGTGTTTGTGAAGATGGCACCGGCGACGGCAAAGAAGATGACAGAGCCTAGAACCTGGGCTTTGGACAAGATTAGATGCTTGATTCGTCAAAGATTTGCATCTAGACTCACAAATCGTCATAGCGCTGACTGCGTTGGCCACGTCTTCGGGCGGAACGAGGGCTTGTACGATGCCGAACCCAGCCACGACGTAGGATCCGACACCTGCACCGATGAGACTAATATAGCCGTAGATGTGCGCATTTGAGGTCTCCTCGTCGATTGTGTCTAATGCAGCCCTCAGTACAGATCGTGACTCGGGAACGTGAGGTCTTACACATGAGGGCCGTTCCAGACAACGTCAGGGCACTGCCGCCAATATACCATGGCGAGATGAGAGAGTGCCGGGGCAGGAGGAATCCATTGATCATGGATACAACAACCATAAGAATGACCAGGGGAAGAAGACGAATGCCTGCGTCGAGGGGACCGTCGCCCTAGTTCAATGGGTCATCAGCTGTTGGTCGTACTTGGCACGGCTGCTCCACTTACCCTAGCGAACTGGAAGTACAGCGGTATGTAGTACGTGATGGTCAAAACAACTGGTCAGCAGGTTCACTCGCTGAGACGCTGATTGGATGACTTACTAGCATGATTCCAGAGGACAAAAACACCTGAAGCTGCAGGTTGACCAGCACCGGCTGCCTCAAGAAGTGTGCAGGGTAGAGCCTGTTTTTCTTCGCGACTCCTGGGTGATATCTACCAAGCAGCAGCGTAGCGATTAGAAACAGACCTGCAAGTACCCACAGGGTGATGAGAGCCGGGGAGTCCCATGCAAACATGATGCCTCCGAAGCATATGGCTGTGATGAGACATGCGGAGCCTGCGAGGAAGACGGCTGTCATGAACCAGTCCATCATTCTCGATCTCTCGGCCAGTGACTTTCCCGGTTGGGGATCAATGGATGGAATGAGGAGGAGGTACGCGGGCGCGAAGACGGCGGCGACAACAATATTGATGTAGAACCCCTGCGCGCCAATGTTAGCTCGTTCATCGCCACCCAGCAAGAAGTTTTACTCACCCACCGCCAGGTGGCAGGGCTATCCGCAAAGGCTCCTCCAACCTGTCGTCTTTCTCAGCACACGAGCATACTGTTAGTACACACGTCGCAAATTCTCACCACCGGCCCAAGAACTGTCCCAAGACCCCACATCGCCGTGCTGCCTGCCAGGTACGCCGGACGCTCCCTCATGCTCGTGGTGAGGGAGACGTACGTCAACGTGCCAACGTACATGCCAGACCCAGCCAAGCCAGAAATGACCCGGCCGACAATCAGCGCGGCCATGTTTGGTGCTGCGCCACACAGGACACTGCATGCTTCGAAGATGACAATGTTGACGAGATAGACTGGCCGAATCTGGAAGATTCCGAGTCCCTTGCCGAAGGGAAGAATGGCCATGCTGCCGAGGGCGAAGCCAGTGCCGACCCAAGGTAGAAGCTCAACGCTCCCAAACGCGTTGATGATGGCCGGCTGAATGTTGGCGACCTTGGGAAAGTCAGTTGGATTGATGCTGACAGAGGGTCTCCGCCACACGGTTCGCGTACAATAGTGTTGTCGATTGCAAAGAGGAACGTTGTTGAGAGCATGGCAGAGTAGGAGAGCGCCCACTGCAAGGGGGTTGGGGTTAGTTTCCGGGACACCTGTCGCAGGGATCAGACTGCTTGCACTCTTGACTTACCTTCCATCCATGTATCTCGCGGGGAGGCTTTTCTGCGTTCTGGATATCCGAGATACCAGACCTGTCATCATGCTTTGTTTCATGGCCAGTGTCACGGTCTGTCGGCTGTGCCGCGCCTTCCCCTACGGCCAGTCGTTCTTCGTCAACGGACATGTTTGCTGTTGAGATCTTGGCTTTCAGGCTGGACGTGTTCCGGAAAAAAAAAAGCCCAGATTGAGATGGAACAGAGAAGAGAAACAATCACGTTCAAAGGATGCCATGGCTTAAATATCCGGGAGTTTGGGCGGTGACCATGGCCAACATCTCTTCCTGTTGGGCCGTCGGCCGATTCGACCGACGCAAACTTCTGATTGGCTTGTGGGGTCCGGGGTGGGCCGTCAGCTCCGGGGCAATCAGGCCGAGAAAGTGGAGCCGCCGGACCGGGGTGTCGACAGAGCTGGTAGTTCGTCGGTCTGCTCATGTCATCATCACCTGGCTTCATACGAACCATGACACCCTTGGAGATTCTGGGATGCTAATAATTTCACGCGGTACGGTTCGTTCAGTCTGCACAGAAAGTCGAGAGCCAGCCAACGGGTGAACCATCGAGTGCCCGTTGCGTTGATTTGTAACAATTGGCCTAGCCTTGACTTCCTGCAGCACCAGGGGGAAAAAGCAATAAACAGCCAGGCCGCTGACCAGGGAGAGGAAGAGTTTCTGGTGTGGAGATTTCCCTGACCTTCAACAGGACGGTTAGGTCCCAAGTAGACCGCCGTCCACGCCGCGGTGCCGGCACCGGCGCCACAACTACCAGCTGCATTTAATACATGTAACGAAACTCCATCTTTTCCTTGTCCGTCTTGTCTGACAGTGCCAGCCCGGGATCGTTCGCTGCGAGGAAGGCAGCATCGACAGGACCATGCACCCTGTCCCTCCGCTTGTTCTCGACTCTGCAGAGAAAGCCGTAGAGCGCAATCGAGACGGACGATATGATCAGGCAAATGAGGAGACCAATGTATCCACGCGTGTAATTTGGGGCGTCGCTCTTTCGAAACACCTGGGGCCCGAGGATGTTTCCCAGGCAGTACGACAGGAAGTAAATCGCGTTCATGGTGACCTTTTTTGTATGGCCCGAAATGTTGGCCATCGGAACCGAGGTTGACATGACGTACGGCTAGAAGAGAGAGTCAGTGCCTGTCAGAGACGTCACAGGGGAAGTGACTTACCCCCCAGTATGTGTAGAACATGTAGTAGGCGGCCAGGAGGCCGGTCTTGTTGTCCCTTGGCAGCTGCCACATGAGGATAGCGCAAGTCATCGGCACTAAGTTGGCCAGGGCAATGATGGTGCAGCGCTTGTTCGTCAACTTGGCGCAGGGGATAGCCAGGATTATCTGCCACAGCGTGGCCACGACGCCTGTAGGCATGCCCAGCAAGGTGGTGATCGGGACTGAGTAGCCAAGCCCCTTGACAATGATGGAGGAGAAGGTGACGAGGCCTCCGTTGGGGATGTTTTGCGCACAGGCAAAAAGGGCCAGAAGGTAGGTCGTGGGCTCCATGAGCAGCTCTTTGACCTGGTACCACTTGATCTTCTTGTCTTCCATGCCGGTGTTGTTCTTCTGCACGCGGCAGACGGCAATGTAACGCTCACGCGGCGACAGCCACCACGCGGACACAGGAGAGTCGGGGAGGAAGGTCAAGATAGTGGCCGACCAGACCACCGTGGCGCATCCGAGCACGATGAAGAGAAGCCGCCACTGCGCCAGGCTTGTGTTGGTCTGGGAGATGCCGTATGAGACGCTGCCGGAGACAATGGAGGATATCTATACTAGTCGTTAGCGAGAGGGGCGACGCAAAGTACCCTGTACTGACCTGGTTGTACCAAACCGCGACTCGGATGGGCTGCTCTCGGTTCGAGTACCACATGACGGTCAGAATGGAGGCGATGGGGAAGGCACCCGCTTCCGCACAGCCGAATATGAACCTGACGACAGCCAGTCCGGCGAAATTCTGCACCGCAGCGCTGCAAAGCATCAAGACGGCCCAGGCCATGGTCAGTCCCGCCAAGAGCTTGCCCACTGGCAGCCTCTGGATCATCATCGCCGTGGGCCATTCGAAGACGAGGAATCCAAAGTAAAAGATGCTTCCCGCCCACGAGTATTCGTCGCCAACAAGGCTCAAGTCGTCGATCATCCCCATGATAGCGGCATTGGATATGACAACCTGGACACAAAGAGTTATTACCGGCTCCTTGTAGCAGAGGGATGGGTTACTCGCCTTATCAACAGCGCTGAGAATGACGGTACCAGCTATGAGTGGGAGGATGATGAGATCAACTTTCCAGAGGACCTTTCGAGATTCCTCGGGCGTAATCTCGTCCGCAGTGACTGAGGGATCGAGGGTTGCCAGGAACCGGGCGGCAATGTCTCCGCTCTCCGGGATAGACTCAGTCCTCCCAGGAGCCGAGTCCTGAATGGAGAGACCGGACTGGGTGATGTCCCCGCTTTCGATCTCAGTTTTGCTCATGGTGAAGTTCGAGCCAGTTATCAGACTGGCGAATATTGATACGTGTTTCGAAAGAAAAGCCCAATAGTAGCGAGGTGGCGAGGAGATGCTTCGGTTTGCCAATAAGTCGCTGTGAGGAGAGCCGAGACGATACTTATAGCTCTAAATCACAAGGGCAGCCAAAGGCATGTTGTCGCCGTCGATGTGGCGCTGTCTCTTATCTCCCGCTCGTCCGCTTGTTCTGTAGCTCGAGCCAAGTGAACATGACAAGAATTGTCAAGGGTCAGGGCGTCAACCCATCCGACCGATTAGATTCCCAGTAGTCAGTAGAGATAAGACGCGGGGTTTGGTACCACCCTAAATCCTGGGGTTGTTGCACGAACTAGGATCTGTCTCGTAGAGTATCGCCAGCTGATAACAATGACGTGCCAGAGAAGCCTCAGAGACCTCACCGGCCCGGTCGTGTTGAGCTTCTACTTGCCGGCCCGGTCTCGATAACGATGTGGTCCTTCTTTCGGCTCAAAGGAGATACGCAATCAGACTTTGAGTGAGCCGGCCCCGTAAGCAACGACCGGTCCGGTCTGCCCAGAAACCGGTCCGGCTGGCTTGCACTGTAGATGATGGCCCTATAGTATTGGCGATCGGAGTTCGCTCTTGACCATCGAATTGCAAGGTGAAATGCGGGGTTATCTCGAGGATCAATTGGCCTGGCAAAAGATAAAAAGATAAAACGATGCTCTGAACCCAGGTAAGTGATGGAGTGAAGAGCAGCACCGTGTGTTTCGCCTTCCACTACTGCCTCAGTCGTCATGAAATCTCTCAGTCCTCAATTTGTCAAGCCCTGGCTGCCAAAGTCGCAGCCAACCAGTTATCTTTTCACCAATGTCGCCATCGTTGACCCCGTCGAGGGCAAGGTCATCCCGAACCAAACCGTTCTTCTCGAGTACGGCATCATCACCGCGGTCGCCAAGTCTAACGAACCGCTCCCTTCTTCCTCATTTGACGCCGTCAAGGTCGATCTGACCGGCAAATTCCTGTCGCCTGGCTTGATCGATGGCCACGTTCACATTGCGGCGACGCCAGGCGAGTCAGACTTTGGCAAAGTCATGTCCATGCCTGAGCACGTATCGATGTTGCGCATGACGTACGTGTGCCGTGACATTCTGTCTCGAGGTTTCACTACTGTTCGTGACTGCGGAGGAGCTCCATACGCTCTCAAACAGGCAACCGACGAGTGGCTGGTTCCCGGACCAAGGATATTCATCAGCGGCCACGCTCTCAGCCAGACCGGAGGCCACGGCGACTTCCGGAGCTGCCACGATCACAAGGACTGCGCATCCGGGTTTGTGTCTGGCCTCGGCCGGGTTTGCGATGGCGTTCCGGCCTGTCTGGCAACCGCCCGAGACGAGATTCGCAGGGGCGCAGACTTTATCAAGATCATGGGCAGCGGCGGTGTCGTGAGCCCGACTGATCGCCTGGAGGGCAACCAATTCAGCCCCGAGGAAATTCGCGCCATGGTCCTGGTAGCGTCAAACCAGAAGACCTATGTCACTTGCCACGCCTATGCACCAGAGTCCATCCGCATCGCGATCGAGAATGGGGTGAGGGGTATCGAGCACGGAAATCTCTTGGACGAGCCGACGGCGAAATTGATGGCCGAGAAGGACTGCTTCCTGACGCCGACGCTCGTGACGTATCAGACCCTGGCTGACCCTGCTCTGCCCCAATTCCTGACGGGGGAGTCAAGCGAGAAAAACAAAAAGGTTCTGAGCATGGGCATGAACGCTCTCAAGATTGCCAAGGAGGCCGGAGTGACCGTGTGCTACGGCAGCGATCTTCTTGGGCCTCTCGGCGGGTATCAGCTCCGAGAACTCGGCATCCGCTCAGAGGTTCTCACAAGCCTGGACATCCTCCGCAGTGCCACCATCAACCCTGCGAGGATGATCGGGTTCGCGGACAGTCTGGGACAGGTCAAGGCTGGCTTTAAGGCAGACCTCCTGATTCTCAACAGCAATCCTCTGGACGATATCACAATCCTGGAACGTCAGTCAGAGCACGTTGCGGCTGTCATTAAGGACGGAAGAGTCTGCATTAGTCGGACGCCTGGCCTCACTGGGCTTCTGGACGTCTGGAGGGATTTTTAGCTAAGGAGGACTTGGACTTTGGAATTGGATCCCTGTTATCTAGAGTGATCATGACAACAATCAAGCCCGAATGTAAGCCATTTGCCCAGTCAGCACATGTGTAGGGAGAACAAGTTGTTTCACCCCTCTCGATGGCGTGCCGAACAACCACCCCAGCGCCATCCGCCATCTGAGGCTCCGTAGGCCTCTCGACCAAATCTGGAAACCAGTCTTTGGATAAGCGTTTATGGTAAGGCGCCTCCCGCGCCTGTGACCAAGCAAGAAGCTCCTCTGGATTCCTGCATTGGTGCCAGGTATTGAAATCTGGGTAGGGGGTGGGGTTATCCTTGACCCAGTGGAAAGTAATCAATCCTGTGTCGGAGTGGCAGCTGAGGACTTGTCGGAGAATCTCAATGCAATGATCTGGAGTTCAGGATCATGTTAGTAGTGCAGGCACCGTCGGACAGGCTGACGAACCCAAGTGCGTGATCTTCAACCACGGAAAAGACCCATCTGCTGATTGCCGCCACTCCTCGTAGTACTCGCCATGGACGGCCTTGCGTAGCATGTTCTATGGCATCATCAGCATTGCCACATCCAAAGCCGAGATCCTAAACAATTAGTCGTACCAAACAATGCAGTTGGTGAAACACCTCGAGAGTCGCCATGTATCCTCCACCATTGACCTCTCCGTACTCGACTGTGGAGTTTACCCAATGGTCTTCGGATGTCAGGTTTGCGCGAGCGATATCCCCAGCGTCGACGGCAATCAAAGAAGCTGTGCCATCGATCATCGCTGTATGTATGAGTCAGCATGCTGTCAGTACGTCCAAGAACTATTCATCACTCACGATGGAAGGTAAAACGGTCCCATGCCTTGTCAATTTCAGAACTTGGGGGTCCGCGATATGGGCCTGTGAACTCAAAGGAGCCATTGAACTGTGTTGGAACTCGCTTGAGCACCGGCAAGTCCTGCGCTGCATGGTTGTGAGCATTGCTTCATCTTCGACTGTAGTGCATCATACTTACTCCATCTCGGTCCCTCCTCGTGGGCGACTGTGTAATGAAGTGCTGTTGCCCACGTGCCTAGAGCAAAGCCGACTGCCGTGGCAATCATGCCGAGCACCGCAGCAGATAGTGCAGGACGTAGGCTCGATGCTTTGAGGTTGCGATCGGGGAATTTCTCTTCGCTGACTGAGTCTTCCTGCTTCAAAGATGAGTATTCGTGCTTGGTGGAGGTTGCCATTGTGGACATGATCATGGTCGGCCACGATACCATCGCAGTGGAAGCGGTTGCTTCGCGGGGTCATCCTTCAAACGTGATAACATGTGACCAGGGAATCCGTATATACTTGTAAAAGCATGTTTGCCGAGAGGATGAGCTGCGCAGAACGATTGGCGCGGTATTTACGAGGGTGGCAATGCGAAGGAGGGACTTTGGTTGCCGCGTGATAATGCACGACCCCATGTCGCAGACATGCCTGCCATGAATGTCACATCCAATGATGGAAGAAAGCATGCTACCCTGGAATAGATGTGGGTTGAACGACCATGTCACCTCCTGGGTCACACATAAGAGCTCTGACGTACTCATGACACCGGGATTTGAGTACTCTGCGGTTGGGCAGGTGTCATTTTTGAGCACCTTGATCTCAAGCCATTGTGAGTATGAAGAACGAGAAATTGTCAAGCGATTCTTCTTCAGAAGAATCGCAGAGGTTCTTGCCCCAGACTTCCCAGGCCAGGGAACTTGGAACGCCCAAGGCGAGAAGAGTCGGAGCTGTGCACCTGACGATTTCCCACACAGCGAACGTTGTTCTACTAGCAGCGCTCATCGTGTCCCTCGTCGTACGACCAAGGTCCGAATATACTGGGTTCTACTGTGAGTATGCCGAACACCTCCGGCTGGCAAGGAACTGGCCTGAACGAAAAATCACAGCACCCGCGAGTCGCATCGTCAAGTACGAGGACAGGGTTTTCCTCGATAACGTGTATGAGCTCTCCGAGTTCCAGGGCGATCCGGATGATGAGAAGGACAGGTTGTGGGACATGCTGTACCGCAGTGAGCGCACCCATTCCCGCCCATCTGGTCTTGATCTGAGTCTGTTGTCTAGATACAGCCACGACAGTCATCTCGGCGGAAGAGGCCAAAAGCCTACCAAACGCCACAATGGTAATGAGTTATCTGGCTTGCAGTCTCTTGCTTCACATGGGAATCTGCTGACAGGACAAACGAAAGGTCCTGCCCGGGACGAACGGAGATGCGATCATATCGCTCGAGGTCTTCCATCAGTTACATTGCCTGGTAGGCAGTACCACGTACCTGTGGTCTCGAAGAAGCCATCGACTGACAATGGGAAGAATGCTCTGCGCAAAAGCCTGTATCCTGACAGGTATCCTGACTACAGCGTCTTCTTTCCCAACGGCACGAGAGATCCAATGATGACCACGCACCACGGCAAGTTGGACCTTTGCACGCTGCTGCAGAAGCTAACTTCAGGAGTCAGGGCACTGCATTGATCGAATCAGGCAGGCAACAATGTGTGCAAGCGATCTCGGGGCGACATATTGGCGCTGGGAAGAAGATGCCAAGATGTGGAACGTTGACATGCGGACCACGCACACCTGTCGCAACTTCGACGACATAAGGCAATGGGCCGTGGAGAGAAATTTGTTGAACTGGGACGAAACAGTGCCTAGTCGACTTACGACTGAGTCGTGATCAATTGCAGCTGCCTAAGCTATGCCGTGATTTCCCCGTTCCACACAGTAGATGGCCAATATGTTGTCAAAGTCAGTAAGCCATTGACCCCGCATGTGGTTCTGCATTCCAGCGGCATTTCCTTTTTGTGATCTTGTTCCATTCATTCCTCATGATACATGTTGTCTTCGCGTTTACTCAAGGCCGATCAGCCCGAGATCAAAGCCGCGCGGCATGTGAGGAGTCTGCCCAAGTGGGCGTAGATCTTGGTTCTCGGATTTGGCATGATTCCTTAGGTCTCATATCGCATTGCTACTCTTGTGGTATTCCTGTTCTTTGGTGCTGGGGTTGCCTACGGAGCGGTCCAAGACCTTCTTCCAGGCCTTCATGTCCCTGGTGGGACACCAAGCTGTCTGGAAGCGCCTTTGAACATATTCATTCTGTGCGGCCAGTGATCAGGTCCATTGTGAAACTTTGCTTCCTGGAATGGCAAAACCACCCGATAATGGGAGAGAATCCAGACGACTGAGTGGGACCATCATGCGTGATGGGTGACGTGTTACCAGTGTGAGCCTTGACGATGCCTCAAACATGAGGATGAGTCGGACGGGAGGCCGATCACGTACATGATAGGAAGGTGACATTCTGATCGCGTTGCTGCTTTCTGCCGGAACTATGCAAGACTAGGGACTTTGGGCTTTGACACCACGCCTGGCGATGGGTCATGTGCATCCTCCATAGGCATAATGCGGGCGCACAGCTTCCCAAGGCAAACCAAACCCTGGAACGGCGGCAATGAGATCCACCAGTGTGTGCAAAAGGTCCTGACTTCGTCACATCACGATGCACAGCGATTTGCGTGGTGCACGGACATGCCGGTCCAGCGTCGGCTTGGCGATGGAAAGAACTTTCGTAGACAGAACATCCCACAGTGACCCCCACCGCCCGAGCCAATCGACTCAAGTCGTGCACGTCTAAGATGGAAGGTCATCTTTGACCATTCAGATGACTGACAGATGAGCAGCCAGAATTGTGATAAGATTGATCACGAGATGTCAGCTAAAGCATTGAACCGCTCCATCATGCCTTGGCAGGACCGTAAAGTGACCAGTAAAAACTTGCAGCTGATGAGAAGCCTCTCGAAGATGGGTGATAGAGCATGGATAGAAACCGAGATGCTTGACGATCCTTTTACATTTGGACCACATGGACGACCGGGAGATGCACGAGGAGTGGCATTCGCTGAATAATTCAACCCCTCATCTTGACTTGCTCTGGAGGGGCATATGCAAGAGGATGCGAAGATGTTGCAGAAGGAAGCCGTTCACTCGATTGTCAACTAATCAGGGACGATTTCATCGTCATGTCCTTTTGGCCCTGGTGGTTCTATCTGGAACCACCATCCCTATATAAGTATTGACGCCAGTCATCCCATCCTTCTTCCCGTTTGTCATGACGGCATCAACCCCAGCCACTTGCTCTTTTTCCGGCGGCCGAATCTCCACCATAAAACACGATGAAGTTCTCATCTACTCTTGCCACCTTTGCGGTGCTGTTCTCGGCGTCCATGTCTGCTGCTGCTCCTGTCAGCGCTGCCGATGTGACCTCGGACAACGTATGTCAGTGTTGGACTCTCAATGATTCTTAACTAATCCAAACAGGATGTCGACGAGGGCAGGGCTGCCGCTCATTACTACTGGCGCAAGCCTACTCGTGACGTAAATGTGAGTATTTCTCGCTCTTTCAACGTATGAAGTAACATCAAGTTTTGACATGAAACAGGACGTCGACGAAGGCAGAGCTGCCGCCCACTACTACTGGCGCGAGCCTGCTGATGACAATGTGAGGGCTCTTGCTACGCGTTTACCTGCCCAGAAGCTAACCCCACCAGGACGTCGATGAGAGTAGGGCCGCTGCGCACTACTACTGGCGCAAACCCGCTCGTGATGTCAACGTGAGTTCTACACAATGATTGATGATTCTTCCAGACTAACATATGCAGGATGTCGATGAGGGAAGGGCGGCTGCTCACTACTATTGGCGCAAGCCCGAGGGTGATGAGACGGCGTAAATCTCAGCGCGGACAATGCAGGGCACGAAGACGTATCGAGCGTCAGCACAATGTGAAGTGATCTCGCCACGTTCAATTCTCCTTCTTCATCTCCAGGCAGTACGTGTGTAGTGAGACCAATATGTTTCCATGTTTCATTTGTTCAAGCCATGACCAAGTATGTGCATTGGCGCGAACCTCTCTGCCTTGTGTTTGAATTTCGCACGGCACAGGTGCGCCTCACCTATGAACACACTCGCTCCACGCCCCGTCAAGCTTTCTTCTGATGGATCGTCTGGATGTTGCAGTACGACTTGAGACCGTTGATACCAAGCTCGGTACCGACGCCGCTGAACTTGTGACCACCGAATGCGGCATCGGGCCTGAGCTCCAAATGCGTGTTGATCCAGACGGTGCCCGCTTGGAGCTGTCTAGACAAACGATCTGCTTGGTCTTGATTCCTCGACCACACGGATGCACCGAGCCCCATGTCGGTGTTATTGGCCCGGCGAATGACGTCCTCCTCGTCGGTCCACTGCATCACCGGGAATACGGGACCTTGGTCCTTTAGTTCGAGGGCTTCTGTGCACGAGAAGAGGCAAGACTTACCGAAAGGCTCCTCGACAACGATCTTGGCATCATCGGGAGGGTTATCCACGATGACTGGGTTGATGAAGTACCCCTTTTTCTGGGCAGCAGTGACCTTGAGGTCTCCCAGCGCGACATTGAGTTTCTCAGTCTCGATTGACGCAATCAAGCCCTTGACGCGCTCATACTGCATGCTGTTCTGAACAGGACCTAGTGCAGTAGCTGGGTCGCTGCCATCGCCGACTACCATGGTCTTTGCAAAGGCAACCATGGCATCCAAGAACTCCCGATAAATGCTGGAGTGAACGAATATCCTCTTGATGGCGATGCAGACCTAGATGATGTTAGTTCATGAGTTCCAGAAGTAAGATTCCGTACTTGCCTGCCCGGAGTTGTAAAGGGCCAGGGTGGTAATCTGTATGGGGTTGATACTGTCAGCGGTATTCCGGGATGGTGACGAGTGCACGCACCGCAGGGGCAACTGCTGCAATGTCAACATCGGAGCAAACAATAGCCGCGTCGTTTCCACCCCTTTGACAGTCAGTCAGTCTTCCCATCAACTGGACACCAGAGCCACTTACAGCTCCAAGGTCACGCGTTTCAGTGTCTTGGCACAGCTCTGCATGACCTTGATGCCGGTGGGCGTGGAACCAGTGAAGCTGACTTTCTGCACACCGGGGTGAGCCGTCAACCACGGGCCAAGGTTGTCGTCACCGCTCAAGGCCTGCACTACGCCGGCTGGGAAGAATTCTTGTGCAAGCTCAGCCAGCTTCAGGCCGCAGTACGGCGTGAAGGGGCTCGATGGACGTTAGCATCGGAGCGAATCATGAGAAATTGCAACTTACGAAGGCTTCAGGATAATGGAGTTTCCCGTGACGATGGCGGGGCCAAGCTTGAAGGTTGCTGGATAGGTCAGAGTCGTGATCATCCCAGACAGGTGAGGTCACAAACCTAGGACAATTGGGACTGTGACAAGTCAGCCATGTGCAGAACATTGAGATTGGGACAACTTACAGTTCCAGGGAACAATGCCAACTGCGACACCAATAGGTACATATCTCGTTACCACACGACAAGCATCGCTGTCCTCGACCACTTCGTCGCCAAACGGCAACTTGGCGATCGACTTGAGGACGCCTATTGCCTGCTGGAGCTCGTACTGGGCACCTGCCAACTGCCTTCTTGTTAGCGGGCATGGCGAGACGACATGGATTCATTCACATACGGCTTTGCCTTGCTCTTTCACGAGCATGGCCGCAAAGTCGTCGGCCTGGGCAGCGAGAGCATCGGCGTAGCGGTCGAGGGCCTCGCGACGCTTGTCGAGGGATACCTTGGCCCACTGGGTGGCTCCTCGCGCCGCGGCGTCTACGGCAGCGTCGACATCCTGGGTGGTGCTGATGGGTACTGGAGCAAGGGGCTCGAGTGTCGAGGGGTTGATGCCATGGCGAGTAGACTCGGTTGTCTTGAGTTGGCCGCCAACGACGTTCGCAAATTTCTCAAAGTTGACCATTCTTGCTGTGTGATAGCGGTGACAATGTGCCGGCTGTTCGTACGACTGGCCACCTACACCGCGAGGGGATCTCTTGTATTTACAGACAAAGCCGAACACCTCAGCCGCTTAGCATTGTTCTAGAGCACCCGTGACACCAGACCCGCTGTCCCCCGCATTCATGATACAGCTAGCCGGGAACTATGGGCTGCTAGTGCCGAGGTTGAAAGCCGATGTTACTGATTCAGGGCATCTCGAGTCAGGACTTCGGGTACGCTGTTGAGACGAAACGGGTCAGATGATAAAGGGGCGACAGCTCAGGGCAACGCAACGAAGCTATCGTGATAGAACAAATTCAGAACTACTTGCTTCTCCTTCCATCCCAATACCTCGCCTTTTCTGTAGCTTCAACTCCAATGGGTGACTCTCCACAAGGGCGCAATCGCGCCGTGGTTTACGTGGAGCCAGGGACCGTCAAAACGCGCGTCGTCGATCTCCCCATCCCGGAACCAGGCCCGGGACAGGTGCTTGTGAAACTGTGAGGAGCCTGTCCCACTCGCTTCATGCCAACCATTGACCCCTTCAAGGCAATTCTCCGGCGTCTGTCACACGGACGCGGCGTTCTGCCTCAATCTCTTCACAACGGTGCCGCCCACGACGCCAGGTGCGTTTTGGCCTTTTCGCACGCATGGAGGAGTGTCCCCTGACGTGGTTTGAACAGGTCAAATAGGTGGACACGAAGGTGCTGGAGAGGTCATTGCACACGGCGATGGCGTGACAACTCCAGCTCTCGGATCGCACGTCGGCATCAAGTTCGCCGCAGACGCATGCCTCACCTGCAGTAAGCCCCTTGACACCGAGATGAAGCCGGATTGACCGTTCTGACCCCTCAGGCAACTGCATTGAGGGCGGCGACTCGTCATGCCAGAACACGCAGATCTCAGGCTTCACCGTGCCTGGGACGTTCCAGAAGTACTGCCTGGCCCCAGCACGGTACGTGACGCCGATCCCTCCTGGCCTGGATCTCGCCTCCGCTGCACCGCTCATGTGCGGTGGGCTCAGCGTGTACACGGCGCTGAAGACGGCGGGGCTTCGCATCGGCAACTGGGTCGTCGTGTGCGGCGCCGGCGGGGGCCTCGGCCATCTAGGCGTGCAATACGTCAAGGCCATGGGCGGGCGAGTGGTCGGCGTCGACGCGGGCGCGAAGCGTGAGTTGTGTCGTGAGCTGGGAACCGACGAGTTTGTGGATCACACCGAGTTTGGCTCGGATCTCGAACTGGCCGCCAAAATCAAGGACATCACGGGCGGAGGGGCACGCATCGCCCTCATGTGCTCGGCGAGCTCCAGAGCCTACGGTCAGGTCATGTCCTGGCTTGGATTTCGGGGCACCGTCGCCTGCCTGGGCATTCCCGAGAAAGAAGGAGCTTTGGTACCAAGCATTGGCGAGATGGTGACCTATGAGCACAGGATCATCGGTAAGAGCCCAAGAAATGAGTGTGAGGTTCGTTTACTGACGATCGTGAAGCCACCAAGACGGGGAATCAACTGGAGGCGAGGGAGTGCCTAGAACTTGCCGCTCAAGGCCGTGTCAAGACTCGGTATACTCTGCGGCGAATGGAAAGTGTTTCAAATGTGAGTCCCGCATGACTGTTTTTCCGATCTGCTCGACTGATTGTTGTGCAGATATTCGAGGAATTGGAATCGGGCAAGATCCAGGGTCGCGTTGTGCTTGATCTCAGGGGCTGATTCAGGGGTTGATGGGGAATCTTCAGGGCGTTTAGCGCTAATCGCGACCGCAACATTGAGGGCTTTACAAGGTAGCCCAACTTCATTACTTCGCGAAGTCGAATTGATATTACCTTACCATCATCAATCTCAACTCTGGCACGATCATTTCTTGTTTCCTTCTTCTTCAACTTTCGATGTTCTAAACCTGCGCCTTTCCCATTCCTGCCCAGCGAGGGGATCAGCCGGAGCCCTTGACGCCCACCTCATCGGTGTCAGTGGGCGACGGTCAGATCACCACGAGACATTGATTACCAATTCAACGTTGCATTAGTGTTCCCGGAGAACGCGGGGTAGCTTGAGCCGGGGTAAAAGTGCGGGTGTCGGCATGCATCCTCCATGGTGTTGACGACGACGTCAGAAAGTCTGACTCGGCATCGTCGACGTAAGGGCGGAGTGTCTGGCGGGGAGTCGAGGAGCGAAGAGGACGAGTCAGAACGACCGAAAAGGGAAGGCAACATGACATGGGATTGCAGAGGTCGTCGGTGGGAGCTCTTTGACCATATATCTAGATGGTCATAGAGAACTCGAGGGAGCTGATCGTTTCTTTGCGTCTACGCATCAGCCACCCATCATGAGCTTACTTCCTGACTTTATCACCTCCACGGATCACATATCGCACTATGTTGTTCCTTTCACCTTGGGCGTATTGGCCCATGTCTGTTGCTTCCGATTCGGTGAATGGGACCTCCGTACGACCCAGCTCCTCATCACCCTGCTTGCTGCCCAGGGTCTGTTGGGAGTATTCGTATGGAAGTCCGACGTTCAAGGAACTACCACACTCTATCAGTCCTGGAAACTGGCCGTGCAAATCTCGTTCATCTTTCTCGCCGGGGTCTACAGCAGTATACTGACCTACCGGGCATTCTTCCACCGGCTGAACCGATTCCCGGGACCCTTTGCTTCCAGGTTATCCAACTTCAACATCACCCGCCTCTCTGTCAAGAAATTTCAGTTGTTCCAGGAGGTCCGGCAGTTGCACATGAAGTATGGCGATATTGTGCGAGTCGGTATGTGAAGTATTCTGATCCCCGGCTTTAGATGCGAACCCACTGACACGAACGTGCCCAAGGACCCTCCGAATTATCCATCGCAGACCCGGCAGTCTTCCATGCCATTCACTCCAACTCGTCTCCATTTGTCAAGGGACCATGGTACAACATCCTGCACCCTGTTATCTCCCTCCACATGATCCGAGATCACAAGGAGCACGCCCGACGCCGGAAAACCTGGGATAAAGGCTTCGGTTCCAAAGGTCTGTTCATGACCGCTCCATGACAATACCAGCTAACATTCTCAGCGCTTCGTGACTACGAGCCGCGTGTTGCCCAATACACGGACCAGCTTCTCGGGCAGATCCACAAGACTGAAGGGAGCCCCATCAACATGTCGACATGGTTCAACTTCTACAGCTTCGATGTCATGGGAGATCTCGCCTTTGGAAAGAGCTTCAACATGATAAGGGACGGAATCGTCCATTACTACATGAAAGCTGTGCATACCAACATGCTTGCGGTCGCGGCCTTTAGCCATCTTGTGTGGATCTTCCCCCTCTTCAAGGAGATTCCAGGTCTCAACCATGATCACCTCAAATTCCAGAAGTGGCTCGATCAGCAGGTCGATCAGAGAAGAAAGAACCCACCAGAAGTCCCCGACGTCTTTTCATGGATTTTGGGGGATTTCGAGGCTTTGGGGTCGTCTTCGACCCGACAGGATGCGGTCAACCTGGTGGGAGATGCCCATCTCATCGTTGTTGCTGGAAGGTAAGTCAAGTTCGTGTTGCCAGAACTGCTATCAAGTCATGCTGATGTTTCACTAGCGATACAACAGCTGCATCGTTGACTTGTCTGTTCTACCAGCTGGCCAAGCATCCCGACGTGGTAGCGAAGCTCCAGAAAGACCTAGATCAGTACCATGAGGAGCACTCAAAGGCGGACCACTTGTCGCTCTCCAAGCTCAAGTATCTCCAGGCATGCATCGACGAGTCACTCAGACTGTACCCACCAGTTCCGTCCGGCCTGCAGCGCATGAGCCCTCCGGAGGGGCAGCAGATCGGCGACGTGTTCATCCCTGGGAACACCATTGTGCAAATGCCTTCGTACACCCTCAACCGAGACGAGCGAGCCTTTTCGCGTCCGGACGAGTTCATCCCCGAGAGGTGGACGACGAAGCCAGAGCTCACAAAAGATGCATCAATCTTTGCTCCTTTTTCTGTTGGCAAGTACCACTCATTCTTGTCCATAGATCTTATGCTGACTGCTTCTTCAGGGCGGTACTCGTGCGTCGGAAGGCAGCTCGGCCTGATGGAGTTGAGGTTCGTGACCAGCCAGGTCCTTCGGAAATATGATGTGTCTTTTGCAAAGGACTATGACCCAGCTCAGTTCGCTCGGGGGTTGCAAGATAGCTTCACGCTGGCGACGTCAAAGCTGGACTTGGTGTTTACGAGGCGCAAGGGGCTGGCCAGTGAGAAGGGAGCTTGATCAGCTTACGTACAGCGTATTGGTAGAAGCAATCACGGGCCGTCATTTCAACCTTTGCTAGCATTGCTTTTTTCTCTGATCTTGGCACCTCAATGGCTGGCTCAAGCTGGGTTCCCTGCTAAGCTGAGCCATCGTGGGTCGGCCTAAGCAGACCGGGTTTAGCTCTGTTCGACAACCGGCAGTCTCTTTTTCCCCCGCGTTTAGCGGTCGGGAGGAGGGGCCGGGCTCCTCGGCATGTTCCCGAGTCCTACATGAACCCTTCTTCCTCCGTCTCCATTCTCGAATCCTCCCCTGCAAACCACCCGACCTACCCACAGAAACATGCAAGCACTCCGGCATCTCCACTGAGGAGAACACATGCACGTCGATTGGGATCGTCACGCAGTCTGATTCAGCGAACCATGGCGCCGGGTCAACGGCTCGAAGGCGCGGATGAAGGCGCCGACCGTGCCGCTGCTCGACGGATGCGAAAGCGAGAACAGGATCGTAAGGCCCAGCGTATCTCTCGAGAACGGAAGAGCAACCGCATCGCTCACCTGGAGGCCCTCGTGGAACAGCTAAGCCAGGACCATGCCGACTCTGAGATCCCCGCTCTGATGGACCGCCTGTCCACGGTTACCAAGGAGAAACACGCCCTTCTGGAGATTCTACGATCACTTGAGGGCACGATCCACCGACATATCGAGGATGCAACTGACAAGAGAGCTTTGCCGAGCAGCGAGTCCCGCAGCGACGACGACTCCGACAGGGCCGGCAGTGTCAATGCGGCCGTGTCAAGCCAGGTGCCCCAACCAGGTCAGACAGTGGCGGATCCAACCACAAGACCTCTATGGATCCTCAGCGACGACCATGCATCGGGTTGTTCTGCTTTGCCAGGGGGAAGCCCGTGGGATGTCTATGCTGCTCCCTCCTTCGAGCTTCCTCTCGACAGCATCGCGTACATGTCCGACGAAGCAAGCACAAGTCCTCAGCCGCTACCGGATGCTGCTCCATCAATTACATCGACACTGCGTAACAGCAGTGAGGATATCATCGTTCCCTTGCCGACGACCGACTGTCCTTGCATCTCGGGGCCTCGTCAAGTACGAGGTCAATTGCTCGGCTTCAATACGTGGCGCGCCGCCAATGTGGTGCTTGCTAAACCCTCGACGCCGTTTAGGCCCGAGATCGCCGCAACCGAAGACGCGACCAGCCATGACACGCCTATCCGAGCCATACTCGAGGGCTGGGACAGCGTCGAAGCGGCAGGGCTGATGACTGACAGCTGGAGAAAGCTGCGTCAGGTCGATGAGATATGCTTCTCCACGTGCAACGACATCGAAAGGCTGGGCATCTTGAGGATGATGCACCTCATGATGACATACCATGGGAACCCTACGCCTGAGAGATTGTCGTCTCTTCCTCGGTGGTTTTGGATGAGGTGGGTATCTCATCAGCTATTCCCGACAGTGCCCCATGCTGACGTCTCCTCCTAGACCCTCTCAAGCTTTGGCACACTCGCACGCCATCGACTACTTTGTCTGGTACGTGGCTCGTCAATGATACCATCCATCCCATGCGGTGCGCCTACTAACACATGCCCCAAAGGCCCGGCGTCCGAGAGCGCTTTGTCTTTTCACAGCACCGCTACTGCACAAATCTCTTCTGGCAGCTATTCCGCAACAACTTCCGTCTCACGTGGCAGTACAACTTCCGAGACTGCTACATGCAAGACCGCAACAGCGGGAAATTCTCCATTTCGCCACTCTTCGAGCAGAGGATCGGCGACATCAGGTGCTGGACCATGTCGGCTGGCTTCTTCGCGCAATTCCCCGAGCTGTCACAGGATATCCCGCGATGTGACAGCCTGCCAATACCCGTCGGTACAGCGCGGGAGGATGCCGAGCGCGCTCGCGCTGAAGCTCAGCACCATGCTGTTGCCCGGGTCAGCCGACCCTACGCGGGTGCCCTCATTGCGGCTCCTGTGATGGAGGTGCAGACGGAGGAGGCTCTGGCGTTTAATATCCCAGAGGCTTTCTACTTTGACGCCAGGTAGGGCTCTGCTGAAAAAAGAGACCGTTGGGGCAGGACTGCTAGCCCAACTTGTTAAGACTAATATTGATGGGGGATACTGAAGGAACTGTCAATGAAATCATGTACTGATGAGAAAAGCGGGTTCGGGATCAAAGCTGTAACGATAACATCACAAGTTTGGACCAATGGATTCTCCTGTCACGTCGGCTGGCTGATGCTCATTTACCTCTCCAGGTGTCACTTCACTCCAGCGTTGCAATTAGCGGGAACTAACTGGTCTCGAGATCGGGAAACATTCAAGAAATCAACATTGACAATCAAATAGACCATTCTAGGAATAACCTCACTAGGATCACATTCAATGACCATTGCCGATTTCTATCCTACCATCATCGTCGTAATTCCAAGCTACATGTCATGTAGTTGTCCTCGAAGCAGTGACCGCGCCAAGGCAAGTACTTATGCCTGTACGTGCTCTGGGGCCGCAACGTCCGGGCCACATACTGAAGGAGTCATAAATGTTAATACTAAAGGTGACAATAAGAAGATACAACTGCAAAAGGCGAAGGCGTCCTGGACCAAGAACCATGAGGAGATCATGGGGCATTTGGCTGCGTTTTGGGCAACTATTGAGAGAGACCATGCAGCAGCCCAGTGGCACGGTGTCAACGTGTACCAAACATAAAAATCTTGCTCACTTGGCGCTAGGATGGCCCTGGACATGGACCGTCAACATTCAACCACCTTGCCCCATGCTACACCGGATGATGGCTTGCATGCCGATGTACTCGGCATAAGTAATGCGGCTTTTTCTCCTCCCAACAGCTTCGGTCTCCGAGTCTCTCCCCTCAGGTGGCTTTCTCGCCAAGCCGCTGGCTCCAAGCAAGGTGGGAAAGCATGATTTTATCGCCAGGGGATGCTCTGATGGGAACCACTTTTGATGATCAGATAAGATGAGATTAGATGGGAAGGATGCGCTACTGCCAGCCACGCCCCACAATGATGGTTACCGTTGCGGAGGCGGCGCAGGAAAGACGACCGGAGCTAGGGTCTTTGCGGCAGTTCATGTCCATTAAGAGGGTCTCACGGGATGGATATCCCTGTGTTTCTTGGCGTTGAGCAGCGACTTCGGCTCGGGACTCGCCGGGAGCCCGTTGTGGCGTGTCTGAACCTCTCCCGGTTGCTAGCATTACCTGCCGTTCTCTGGAGAAGAGCAACCGTTGACTGTCCTCGGGCTCCTGGGATCGGGGTTCCACGAACGTGTATATAAGACTAGCATCCAGTGCTTCGTCGAGTCGTTCCCATTTCCTCTCCTCCTCACCCCGCATCTCTCTCTCAACGTTTGCAATCCTCTTCTGCCTACAACCTACCCTCGTCAAGATGCTCTTCTCGTTCTCCGCCGTCCTGGCTCTCACTGCCACCCTTGCCGCCGCTGGTCCCCTCAGCTCCCGCTCCCAGGGCGACTGGGACTTCCCCACGTCCATGCCCCTCGCTGCCCGCCAGGAGCTTCCTGACCCGGGTACCCCTCTGTACAACTGCCACGAGAACTGCGGTAAGCACAGCAGAGGGTTCCCCGATGACCATGTGCATGACTGACATGATTACTTCAGGCCTCTCTATTACCTACTCTCGCGAGGAAGGGTACTGCACCAACTGGCAGTGGATCTCCCGCTTCGACGCCTGCTTGATCTGTGCCAATGAGTTCGACATTTGGCGGTACTACAGCAACTCGGTGACTGCGGCTGCCGAAGCTTGCGGTCTTGAGGCTGTTCCGGCTAAGATCTAAGAGATTGAGCTAGCATGAGACGATGGCTGGCTTGGGATGATTTGAAAAGGCAGGAAAGGAACTTGAGTAACGAAGCGACCGGTTAACAGAACATGCATGCTTCTTCATAGTTGCTGTCGAATTATGATAGCCCACATCAACCTCTATCTCCGTGAACTGCGTCATGATCGTGATGGAGTTGGCTTCGTATCAATCTCATGCCGAAGCGGGCTCACTGCAACCGGGCAGAAAGCAGTCAGACGTGACCCAGCGCCAACACCACCATTCGAAGGAAAGGCACCCCCATAACCTAGGCCATATATACCTATAATAGCAGTTGAATAGTAACTGCTTGGGTTCCAGGAACAGTCGATCATTTTTGAAAGGGCGTTCTTTGCTCCTCCTTGGGGTGTTGTTAGGCGCGAAGAAGCGCAGTACCGCAGATCAGGCCTCGGAGACAGAGAATGGCGGCCAGGGTGTGTCAAGCCAGTCACCCATTGGCGCTCAGCGCTCCAATTCAGATACCTAAGTTGAACCTCTAGTTTGGTGGCTTGACGGTCGTTTTGGCCGGAAAGAAAGGTGGTCCTAACGCAGACGCCAAAGAAGAGGTCGACGCGGCGACATCTCTCGCAAGAGTCTCCTCCACTCAACGGGTGAACCGTCCAAGAGGATCTTCTCGCGATGTTGAGCACATTGTACAAACAAGGAGCTTTTGGGCATAAGATACAAGCCGTCTCAATGTGGCTTGCTGGTAACATTTCTGCCGCGTGGCCTTCGACGTGGCCGCCGGCAGGCTGCGTGCCGTTGCGCCACCGGGAATGCCTCCCAAGCATGCAAAACGCCATTAAGAACACCCGTCCTCTCCAGGTCTTCCTCTGATCGACATCCGGCAGAACGAGTTGATAAATAAGCGCATTGCCGACAGCTCTAGTCGCATGCCATCGAATCGCCCGTCACAATTACGACCATCGCCCAACCTAATCTCGCATGCTCGGATGACTGCTCGGGCCGCGGCATGTGAGAAGATAGTGTGTTCGGAACGAACGGGTCTGCGGCTCAAGTCCAATTGATGACAAGCTCCGGCGTGGCGTTGGGACGCCCAATGTACCCGTCATGACTGTCGGAGTGCTTCGTCCGGGTATTAGCAGGGGATTCGACACAGGCCGAAAAGCCTCTCAGCCGCCTCGTGTAAGACGGCGCTCAACGTACAACGGCCGCGCCGACGGCTTTTGCATCAGTCATTGCATGAACATAGTACCCTTCAAATGTAAGTGGTGATCTTTCGATGACGTCCCAGCCTCGCAGCAACGCGTCCACTCAGGCAGTAGGCCGCACGCCGATATTCGTCCGTGTTATAGGAGATTTTCGAGTCAATGACACAGTACGCGACCATGTTGCTACCAGAATGTCCGGAAAATGATTGCGGTATGGCGTCGGGAGAGCTCTGTTACGGTGTGGTGGTTGTCTATAAGAAGGTGCAAGCAAGCGAAGCGGTGCTGTGAAGTTCCAGTACACGACACCCTGCTTCATCCTGACACAGAACATGGCACGCTCTATTCAACTCGGCGCCCTTTTCGCGCTGGCCCAGCGCATCTATGCCGTGCCCTTCGTCTCTGAGGCACAGACAACCTACTCGGAGGCTGCTACCGTCACTGCGGAGGTCGTTCCCGTGACCAACGTAACCTCCCATGGCCCCTACGAGGGTACGGCCACCACGACTGGCGCTGTCTCGACAGACATCCTCGCATCGGCCGTTCCCATTCTACCTCCGGGCCCTGACGCTTACAAGTATCCGTCCGACGGCAAGCTTCACGGCGCCCAGCCTGCCCCCTTCACGCCCAGCGGCGGTCTCGGTACCAACGGCAGCGCTCCTGTCTACCGGGTCGAGTCCGACTTTGATTATCAGTCCCTGGCTCTCGCCCTGTACCAGGAGTACATCGAGCTTGACTTATTCAACTACGGCCTTGCCCGGTGGGACGAGGAGGAGTTCCTCCGCTGGGGCCTGAACGCCGAGGATCGTTACCTCCTCGAGTTCATGGCCCAGCAGGAAGTCGGGCATGCCACCCTGATCACCAACATGCTCGGCACCGAGGCGCCCAAACAGTGCACTTACAACTACCCGGTCAACGATCTCCGCGAGTACATCGACTTCAACCAGAAGCTGACCCGCTTCGGCGAGTCGGGCGTGTACGGTTTCCTGCCCCATCTCAACTCGGGCCCCGCCGCCCAGCTCCTGCTGCAGTCCATCACCACCGAGGCGCGGCAGCAGATGATCTTCCGGCAGTTCAGCGGTCTCTTCCCAATGCCCGTGTGGTTCGAAGTCGGCATCCCCCAGAGCTTCGCCTGGACCCTGCTGGCGCCCTACATCAGTAGCTGTCCGGAGAATCAGACGCGCCTCATCTGGCAGAACTTCCCGGCCCTGCACATCCTCAACCAGCCGAACCCCGCGCGCATCAACGGCTCCAGCGTCTGGAACGAGACCACCGGCGGCTGGGCCAACACCCTCTCGACCGCGAACATCTCGTCGTCGGAGCTGTGCACCAACGCCACCGGCACCGGCATCAACTGTTCGCCCGGCATCACTCGCAACCGCAGTGAGCCTCTCTCCTACCCCGGTCGGCAGGTGTGGCTCCAGTGGGATGAGCCAGGCCAGGCCGTAGGACCCAACAACAGCTACGTCACGTCCACCAGCGCCGGCCACCCAAGCTTCGCCGCCTGGATCACACAGCTCAACGTTACGTACTCACCGCTTCAGGACGTTAACCTCACCGCGGGCACGGCATGGACCATTCAGCCCAATGTGTCGACCTATGCGGGTGATCCGGCCATCAATGGGACCATGTTCCTCGCGCTGACTGATGAGGATATTTACGTCACGCCGTACAACCTGACGCAGATTAATCCTCATGTTGCCGCGCTGGGCCTCTACCAGGCTGGTTAATAGCATTGCGTCTGTGAAGCAACCCCTGTGTATAAGAAGAGATATGGTAATGTGGCAGGAATGGAGGTAGAGTAGGGATCAAGTAGTAATAATGCAGCGGTTTGGTCATGTACTCTTCAATTCATGATCGTACGCTAAGTTTTTTCGTTTCGTGGTCTGTACGACGGCGATGCAATTACAGCTCGTTGTGCTCCTGCTCATCGTCGGTGTCGGCAATGATGGTCTTGGCGGCGTCGGCAGCCTCACCAGCAACGCTGGCAATCTTCTCGGCGATGCCCTGGGCGGCACCCTCGGTCTCGGCCTTCTTGTAGATGATCTTCTCGGGGGTCTCGACGCCGTCGATGCCCATGAGCTCGGTCTCGAAGACTGTAGGCGGACATGTTAGCGACGTTCATCTCCGACAAGTGGTAGGGCGTGTCTTACTGAGAGTCGAGCCGGCGGGGATGGGGCCCATAGCCCTCTGGCCGTAGCCGAGCTCAGGGGGAATGGTGAGAGTCCTGAGACAACGTGAGCCAACCAATTCTCAAGACATCTTCGCCTCATGGTGGTCCATACCTCTTCTCGCCAATGCACATTTCCAGGAGACCCTCCTCCCAGCTGCAATCAGGTTAGCGGACGATCCTGGGACGGGGCGGACGATCGACGAACCCCTTGATCACCTGGCCGGCGCCAATGGTGACCTGGAAAGGCCTGCCGCGGTTGTAGGAAGCGTCGAACTCCTTGTCGGTGGCCTGCAGCTTTCCACGGTAGTGGACGCTGATGCGGTCGCCCTTGACCGTCTTGCGCTCGCACTCGACGGCGGTGGTGACGTCGATCTTCAGCTCCTCGGCGGCGACGAGGCCGACGGCGCTGGAGGCCAGGAGGCCGAGGTAGAAGAGGGCGCCCTGCATTGTGGGTGTTGGTTGAATGATCTGAATTGATAGGGCAGCTTTTGGGAAAGTGAGGCGGTCAATACCAAGATGCAACAGGAGGACAGTTGTTGTAAACGGAGGGGCATCGTCCAGGGGACGACCCCCTGGCTGTCCATCGCCGGACTGCTGATTGGTCAATCGGGGCGGTCACGGACGGGGTTTCCCCAGGGCCCCCGATTAAACTGATAAAGCTCGTATCTTATCGATTCTTATCAGGCGAGTGACATCACGCCGCTGAACTGGGATTCGGGTCAGTTGGCCGGGATGTTGACTCTTCACAGCCTCAAAAGTTCTTGGATTGGGGAGGATCACTTGACTGGACACAGCCTCGCTCCCAATTCACACCAATACGGGATTGCCGCGATTTCTGTCTCGTCCCAGGAGCAGTGACTCATCTGGCACGAGATGTCCCTTCCAAGCCGGCTGGGCGGCCACTGTAAACATCTCGCCCAGCCGCGTTTCGGTGTCTCTTGAAGGACTACTCGAGAGGACCAACCACGTACGCTCGTGGTCGACACCGAAACATCCGGACCCAATCTCCATTTATCAAAAGCAAGTACCCGGCAAACGACGGCAGATGGAAAGGACTCCGGGCGGCAGAAGCAAGCGGCCGCCCGTTGACGGTTCATCCGTACCTGCAGCTTCATCTGCAGCGCCGCGGAAGTGCAAACCACTGTGCCTATGGGCGTGGGCCGCAGGCGGGCAAGCGGCCGATCACTTGCATGAGGCATGCCCCAAGACTCTGGCAGGCAGCAGGAGGCCGCGCGATTGGCCTCACCGGGCATCTCAGGACGCAGGGTACAGCAAGGGTTCGTTGATCCCTTTTCGAAGCCGTGTCCCAATCACCCTCTCCATTGCGAAAGATGGCCTCAAATTTTATCTTCGCATGTCTTGCTTCATTCCCTTTCAGGGGCATTGGGCGACGAGTTGGGCATCCAGCATATCCGGCAACGAGGATGACAAGCTAGGGGATGCCTGCTGTCCTCCACTGTGATGAGCGCTAAAGACGGGCAGGCCGTCGACCATCCCTTGCTTTGGGCACCCAGAGAAATCAACAGGAGGACGAGGCATCGCCCTGCTTCCAAGGAACTCAGCTTGCCGAAGTGATAACACGATCTGTCGACCAAGCCGCAGTCGTTTACGGCGATGCCTCTTCGCCTAATGTGATCATCTTAACTACTATCCTTGTCCTTCGCCAGGGCAAGCCACGACCGTGCTTGGTATTTCTCTGTTTAGCGCCACAACACGAGGCGCAATACAGCGGGCGGCCACTGGGTTTCGTAGACTCGGCGCTGAAGCTGAGGGCCCCCAATGCGACTCACAGCCGTCATATCTTTTCCACTTCCCGCCGGTCCAGCTTCTGCCTGATCACAAGCCTCGACAGGGTGGTCTAGAACATGGGCGTCAAACTGCGCCATGCCCCGCGGTTGAACAAGACGTCATCCTCTGCTATGCCCGTCGTCTGGCGTCTGTGAGTCTACTTCTCTAGGTACCGACAGCTGGGTACCTTGCAGCCTGCGCATTCTCGGAGCTACAGGCCAACACGATGGTGTCGCCGGCTCTTAGCGCAAGCCTGGGGAAGACCCACCCCAAGTGCGACTTTCTCCCACGTACAGCCCTGTTTCCAGCTTGATAATCGCCACCTCGGTGTTGCTTTTCATGCCTTTGTAAGTTTGCGCAGTCGCGCAGCTCCTTGACGGGCACGCCTGACCCGGCGGAGCCACTCTCGTTGGACACGATGCTGCCCAATCGAGCCCGGGGACCCTACACGGGATCCATTTCGGTGTGTTTCCCAAGGATGGAGACCGGGATCCAGGTTCTTTGACTCGTGGGGCCCAGCACTCGTGAAGCATCCGGGCTTGGCTTGGGTTGACACCTCTCCTTTGAGGCGAAGGTCATGGAGCTGCTCAGGAGTCAGCCTACTCAGAGTCCTTGACCACGCGTCCTGTCATGCTGGGCGAGGCCTCGCTCTAAAAGCCAAGTATATAAACATTGCTTTGATCTGTCCCTCGTATGTCCAAGTTGTTCTCAGCATCCAGCATCCAGCATCCACAGTCAAGCGCAACCACCATTCAAGCATACACCAAGCTCTCATCACCAACACCAACTAAGTCACCACCACCGCACGTCACCATGTCTCGCACATCCAAGTACATGCCCGTCGTCCACCAGGCCGAGCCCTCGATTCGCTCCGGCTACAGCGTCTCAACCTACTACACCTCGACGTCCTCGAGCAGCTCCGTGCCTCGCAGCGACCGTAGCTACCACGGCCAGACGACGGCCCGCGAATACGGCGCCAAGGGCCATGCCATGAACGTCCTCACTCGTGGCGACGTCGTCGTCGTCAACCGCAACCAGACCGGCTATGACCGCGCTGCGCCAACTCCCGGCTATGGCAATCTCTACAAGTCCTCAAAGTCGTCAAAGTACAGCTCCAAGTGAGCCGTGCTATTAAAAAAAAATCCACTTGTCCGACTTCCTCTTCTGCAGCGGCATCTCTCGGCGTTTTCTCTTTTTCCTCTTTCACGACACACATGGGCATTGTACGACTGGCACGGGTTTTCTTTTGTCCCAGGATTAGATTCGGGCTCGGCGCATCGGGATGGGTCACACTGGGCCGCTGCGAGGGAGGGACGCAGCGGCGGACGAACACGGCGTCATTGCGCATTTGCGATGGGCCAATTTCTGGAGGCGCGCTCTCGTGTTGGACGGCGGCCGGGGGGTTTGGCTTTGTGATTCTATTTGGGATTGGTAGACTCTGTATCATCAACATGCATAACGGCTACTCAGCCGATTCACAGGGAGGAAACAACGAGGAATCAACGTCTCGGATGCCTACATGCGTGAACCTCAGATGCCGTGAGAAAAGGTGGCAATATTCACAGTAGAATCAATTGTCTTGGACCCTGAATTCGGGTCTTCCATGTTACGTTGCTTGGTTGCGATTGTGAGCCAATGAGCTCGCGGTCACCCGGTGTGAGTCGGTCGGGCGCTTTGCTGGGCGGAGGGAGCCCACCAGGCTGCAAGGCACACCTCGCGCATTGGTGTGAAGGATCCCGGTGGAGATGGGAGTCATACTTCTTCCACTTTGTTCCTGGACCGGAATGCTTGTCACATGGGAAAGTCCGGGAGCACGATCGGGCAGCAACTCTTGCGGTGGTGCTGATTTGCGTGGTGGTACAACTGGGCGTATCGTCACCAAAGTCCAGCCCCCAAACCAGCAGGAGGCCTTCGAGCGGAGTCAACCAGAAATAGTGCATTCGTTTGTTGTATTCATCATAAAGTAGGTATCAATCATTCCTCCGGTGTACATTACCTCCGCCCGCCCAGTCCATCGCGCAGCTAGGCACCGCCCTCGCGCTTGGCGTACTCCTCCTCGATGGCCTCCTCGTACTTCTCGTCCGGGCTGCGCGGGTCCTCGTGCAGCACACCCTCCTTCAGGAGCGCCTCGGGCGACGGCCGGTGGGAGATCTTGTCGTTGAGCGAGTCGGCGCGCATGTGCTTCTCGAGCTCCTTCTGCTGCGCCTGGATCGAGGGCGCGGCGTTGGAGGCGGGGAGGATGTTCTCTGCGGTCGGCATACGTCAGCGAGGCTGTTCTCGGGGAGGGCGAGCTCCTGGTTGGGGGCTTGGGCTCTGGGAGGCCTTGGGGGCCGAAAAAGGGTACTCACTCTCGACGAGCTCCTCGCGAGCGGGACGGTGCAGCAGGTGGTTCTCGAGCGAGTTCTTGCGCTCGGTGCCGCCGGGACGGGTGGGGGCGATGGGGGTGTCGTCGACAGCCTTCTGGGGGATGTTGGACTCGTCGGCCATTGTGGCAATGCTCTTTTGGTATCGTGGGTTTGTGTTGTACGGTCACAGTGGTGCTTGGCAATAGGGACGCCTTGGTGATGTGTTGGAGGTGGGAAGATGAGGGGAAACGAATGCGAGCTGGATCACGGTGCACTCCAACGGTCTTATACAGTTGGCCCTTGGGCCGGTGGTATCCAGGGGCAATCACCTGCGCAACATGCCGCTTGACCAGTGGCAGCTGGCCTGGAGCTCTGCGGCCAGGCCAACAGCCTGAGGCCAAGTGAGCCGACCTCACGGGTGCTGATCTGATGACGGAAGAGGCGAGGAGCTGTCGCCGCCCTGATCCAGTGGTCTGACGAGGTCGCCGTACCCCGCAACCGGCTGGCGCCTCCAGGGCCGGGCGCCGAACAAGCTCTCAACCGGCGAGACCCTGCTGGAATCCTGGGAGCTGTGATGCAATGAGCTGAAGGCGGGACCTGAAAGGCTGGGAACGAGAATGCGGGGTCGCCCCTTTCATCATCGGGTGGGATCCCTGTCGCGGGATGGGGGACGCTGGGAACCTGGCATTGGAAGCCATGTGGCTGGCATTCATGCTGTTGCTGGGGAGAGTTGCACCAGGTGCTGGCACGTCAACAACGAAGTCAGCGAGTCAAAAAGGAATTACAAAGGGTAACTATGTGGCTATTGAGCAGTATTGACTTGCTCTGCTAGCAAGATATCCATTACAGATCGAGGTGAAGCCCCAACCCGATCACCGTCCAGCACAATGCGCCCACTGTGAAGAACAGGCCACTGGAGTGTTGCTGTCAGCGAGATGCACGGCTCGTTGGGGACACCATTCTTACTATCCTGCTCCCTTCCTCTTCCAAACCGCAAGAACGTCAGCGACGCACAAGATAGTCCCCGCGAGAATCAAAGTCCCCATCTCGCGTGTCTTGCCCTCGCGCGAAAAGGCGAAGAGGGCCGCCGCGATCGTCAGGTCCCGCGCGCCCATGAGCGGTGTCACCAGGGCCACCACAGTGCTATCTGGGTTCTTCTGGGCGACGTCTGTCTTCTTGCTGGGAGTCGTCTCCGTGGTCGGTATGTCGAAGAGAATCTTTGCCGCCGTCTGGGGCAGGAAGCATTGAAGCAAGCCGAGGCCCGTGTAGCTCGCCGCCACAGAGAGGCCCAGGGAGTGCCAGGTCGATGGTTGCAATGCCGTCATGTTGCTGTTGCTGAGGGTGCAACTCCACGGCGGGAGGTGCGTGTCTCCCTTGTCATACGCAATGGTCTTATAGTTGATTACAGCGCCCGTCTCACGACCTCTGGGCGACACAGGGCGCCGGCGACTTTCCGGGGGAAGCGGGGCAGTTTCACTGATGCGCCCCCGCTTTTGCGCCCCGGAGCTCCGAGCACAGTCCGGGGTCCGCCCCCCATCCTCCGGCACGTCTGATGGCGGAAAGGCGAGGGCAACGGTCTGACAGTGTAGGAACCTCTGGCTGGATAGAGGAGGCTCTGGACAACTCCCGGGTTTTGTGATGTTGACTTGCGACTTGTGGAAATCTGTGTAGCGATGTACCGAAGGCAACATTGAACACCAGGTGTAACTGACGGAGAGCAGACATGGTGGATTGAGGACAACACTCACGAAAGTCACTTTCAAATGTCACGGTGTTATTCAATAGACGCCTTAAGTTGCTGTCACTGTCATTCAACGGACCATATCGCAATTGGCGCATGGGCCTGCCGTCACAGGTTCATTCTGCCCCCAGGAGATCGAAGGCCATGGCATCTCAACTAGGCAGCGACTCAACTTTGACATGTCGATCTTCATCCCAAATGGAAGTTTTCACTGCGAGGTTGCGAAGCTACAAGTATGTCCTGCACTCGGTATTGAGTTGGTGCCGCTGTCACGGCGATCCTCCCTGACTGCCGAGGAAGTTGACAAGCCAGGTGCAATACCTCGACGTGCTTGCTGTCCTGCCAGAATCACACTGACGGATTCCCAGACCTAATCAAAGAGACAAGCCGGCCTTTGGTGAACAGACAGCGCCGATAGGCCCGCTTGATGGAACAGACTGCCCCCACGCGTCAACAGGGAATGGCTCTCTACCGAGATCCCAGGTTGACGGTCAATTCATCGACGTGCACAGTCAAGTGAATCCAGACTTGCACTATAGGTAGCCACAGGTCCATCTGCAAGACACCTGATCATAATCACAGAGTATTTACTCCCGAAGAACCCGTCCGCAGCTTACTGGTGGTGCCATTGGCGCTTCGTCGTCCCTCCGCGGGGAGGCCATGGGGTACGCGTCAGGTGCCTCGGCCTGCTGTCGCAAGCTCTAATTATGGATCACGTTGTAAAGAAAGAACAAGATTGCGGCTCTGCTAGTAGCGATATCGCGGGCCTGCGAACCGAACACCCCGCTGCAGGTGCGGTGCGCCGAAGGAGCCGCCGGGCGAAGGGAAGCTCATGCTCAGGGTCCTCATGGCGCGAAAACACCGAATGCGGCGGGCCCATCGGTAAGGATGCCCCACGCGAAGCGCGGTTTCAACGCCCTGCAAGGGTCTGTGGCGTTGAGGCTCTACGATGGCTTGCTTGGCAGGCACGACGACGGTGTTGGGTTTGATGTCGGTGGGAGGGAAATTCGCGGTAGATTTCACGTTGTTTCGTGGGCTCACATGTGGTGCATGTACCGGGAAGATCCCATCGATGTGAGTGGCATTCATGCGGACGGGGCCAGGATGAGACCTGGCAAAACCACGACCTGCATGGGACCACGACCCTTCCAAAGAGGCGTGACCATGTAGCCTGGGCTCCCCTCCACGGGCTAGGTGCCTTGAGTGTGCGTGCGAGTACGGAAGTCGGCTCGCGACGATACTTCCCTTGCGCCGTGTGGAATGGGCTTGAATGGGCCCACGTCCTTCACGATGGAAAGGGGTAGTGGCTCCAGTCAGTCGCCATCGCGTCCGGAGGAACCGGCATCTTGAGCACAGCTCATGGGAGTGGCCCAACCAATGGCATCTCAGTTACCCCTCTGGCAATAAGTATGACGAGCTGACAAGCGCGACAGTGCTGTAAGCGGAAAGGATGCGCCAGTCGCTGGCGGGTTTGGCGCGGGGATGAAGACGTAGCTCTCGATTCCTGTCTCTCGTCTCCCACCAAGCTCATGTATCGTCACTGTCTTTGCTCCTGAAGGGAATCGTCTTGCTGTCCGAAGGGATTCGGCATTCTGACAAATGATCAGTGCAATTCCCCTCGCTCTCTCGTTAACTGCGCATAGGCACTCCCCACCTGATGGAGGAATCCGGGTCGTGAGCTGTCCGCCCCGCTGGATGGAGTCGCGAAGACAGATAGCGGACGGGGCAGCGAGGGATCCCGAAAATGCCCCGGGTCGATTTCAGATGCTGTCCAGGTCGTCAATCGGGCATCATGCCATTCCAAATCGTCCCCGGATCTGGGGTTTCGGCCTGGGGAAATAAGCGTATCCTTAGGTTCGAGATCTGAGGATCCGGGGATTCTGACTTTGCGCCAACGTCAACGGATGCCCTCGGTCATGTTGATGTTGTCTCCCTCCCGAGAATCAAGGGCGCCCATATCGTCATCGATGACCCACACTGCGGAAAGGTTCCTCGCCAAGGACTGCGGCTCAACTGGGCCAAGCAGTGAAGGATTTTCACGATACAGGCAGACAGGGGACCGACCGCACGGCGCATTGTGTTCGGGCTTCCCAATGTCGAATTGTTGACATTGACCTCTGGCTAGCCCCTCAACAGCGCGACTCATTCAGACATTTCCCCCCTCGACTCGGCGATTTTACAATGGATGCGACGAAGTGATGCTCAGCCCGACCAGACAACAGGCCGAGGCACGGTCGCTAGTGGCCGCCGTGGCATGTTGGCCAAGAGGTGATTCTAGTGGCATACCAAGCTGCTAAGCACCGGTACGATCGGGACGTCAGCGCAGACAAGACGTCCCAATGACGATCCGCCATCAACTGCCGACAAGCACAACAAGCTCTCTGTCGACTTCGGGCCAACGGTGAGCCGTGCATCGCTACCATTTGAGATGCGCCGCGGATGGCCCGGCACGCCTCGACGGAGCTGTGCCGCCTCTGGCTTAGCACTACGGAGCGACTCCAGTGCGACGCCCACTTGACGACCATCCTGACCAAACATGACTTGATGACATCAGGCCATGCGCTGCACCCGGACCATTGCACGTCCACCTTTCGTGCCTTTTTGTTGGGTACAGGTCTGCCACAGTACTGGTTTGTGTGGGTGGGCGCGTCCAGATTTCCATGGCATAACCGCCACCAGGGCGCAGAGGAGCAGAGGACCAGAGAAGCAGAGGTCGCCAGACGAGAAAGATGCCGTGGCATTTTCACAAATGAAGGCGTGTGCCCCCTTCAGTGAGGTGCCTCAAATGACATGAACCAGGGGCGTGCCGAAGTGCCGTGGAAATCGCCGTACAAAGGGGTCACTCCTCGACCGCATGACTCCATGGTGGTGGTGATCATTCGGCGCCCGTCCGGCGCCGCCTCGTCAGTGCTCCGATCGATTCGAGACCTCGCCCCCGCAACCACACCCACAGAGCAAGGGATCCCTATGCCCGGTGCTCCTCAGCTAGCAGCTCTGGATTCCACTTTCAAATCAAACACGGCACATTCAAGGGCCCCCTTGATGCTAAACCCGAGAGCGCTAGCCGGGCGCTGCTGCTTCTAGACTGTCGCCATCCACAGACCCGTACCCCATACCGCAGACCGAACCCCGTCTCTCACGGCAGCTGTTCGCTGCTTATATTTCGTCCTCCCCGCGTTCCCCGGACCTGACTCTGTTCGTCATTCTCAACGTAGCTCCGTCACTCAGAAAGAATCAGACGACACCTTGTGATCTCTTCACCCAACGCTTATTGAGCCACACCAGTACTACATCAACAGGACAAGCAACACAGCACAATGGCCACCACCACGGGCGCACAGCATAACGGCGCAATGCCAAACACCATGGAGAAGGACTTCCAGCCGGGTCGCAACGGCTACCACGCCAACGGCGGCTCTAGCGACAATGACCACGATGAGTACGGCCACGGCCACCATAACGGCCAGTTACCTGGCCACCAGCTCTACCCCAGCTACAGCAACAACATGCCTGCGCTCGCCTTCGGTGGTGCCCTCCAGCCAGGCATGTGGAAGCCGTACGAGCACCGCAAGTTCGCCAACCCTGCGCCCTTGGGCCTGTGCGCTTTCGCCCTGACGACCTTTGTCCTCTCGCTCGTCAACCTCCATGCTCGCGGTGTGACGGCGCCGAACATCGTCGTACCTCTCGCCTTTGCTTATGGCGGTCTCGTCCAGCTTCTCGCCGGCATGTGGTAAGTCTAGCGTCTTTGAGCACTTGTTGCTCTCTACCTTGTGACAGATACTGACTCCTCCCAGGGAAATGGCCGTCGGCAACACCTTTGGCGCCACCGCCCTCTCCTCGTACGGCGGCTTCTGGATCGCCTACGCCCTCCTCAGCACCCCCCAGCCCTGGGCGATCCTGAACGCCGAGAGCGGCCCCTACGCCAGCAACCCGACCGACATTGAGTCCGCCGTCGGCTTCTTCCTGACGGGCTGGTTCGTCTTCACCACCGTCCTCCTGCTCTGCACCCTCAAGTCCACCGTCGCCTTCTTCACCCTCTTCTTCACGCTCGACCTCGCCTTCCTCTTCCTCGCCTGCGAGAACTACGCCAACGCCATGGGTCACACCACCGCCGGCCGCAACCTGCAGATCGCCGGCGGCACGTTTGGCATGCTGGCGGCCTTTGCGGCGTGGTACAATGCTCTTGCTGGCTTGTTGGATAACAGCAACAGCTTCTTCCGCGTGCCTGTCATTCACATGCCCTGGTCCGACATGGGGCAGCAGATCAGGAAGGAGAAGAGCCGTCAGCCGAACGGGCACGAGGCGTGAGCGGCGTCTACGAGTGTATCATCAGAGCAGGTGCATGGCTAATGCAACCTAGTTACGTGAACAGGGAGGGGACGTGATCAGCAGCGCATGGAAAGGTTGCGTCTGGAGTTTGTGGGACAATTGATACCGAAATGCTAGTTTGGAGCTTTTCTCGATTCGAATGATACAAATTCACGTTCAAATGATCATCGCTGCCTGAGCGTAACAATGAGCGAGAGTGTCGTCATGGTCGTCATCGTCGGTACACGAGTGTCGATCAGGGACGCTCTCCACACGATCTAACAGAGGCTAATGGCTAGAGTGCGACCAGTACGGAACTTACCCCAAATGTTCCCTTGCCGGCTCTGCGCCGTTTCGCGTAGTGTGTCCAGGCGCACTTTCGACAGTTTCCTGTTGCGGTAGGATGACTGATTTGGGTCTGGTTGCTGAAGTCATCGTCCTCCAGTGTCTGATCATCGGACGCTGTTGGGCTTCTTCGTGGGATCCGTGCCTCGGGCTGATCGTCGACAGGCACGAGTCACTTGTCAATTAGAATCATAAGCAGCATGAGTCGACACAGTACAATACCGGTGATCACCTATGACCTTTGACACTAACATTACAAGACGTTGAGGGATCTCGAGAGACAGCCCGATTAGCACCACCAAGCGAAGAAAGGCGCTCATGCCACCGTGACAACATCGCCCTTCAGCTTCTTCTCCCCCTCGTGCGTATCCATGTGCACCACGTCCGTCTTCTTCAGGAAGTCGTCCAGTTCCTTGCGCTGGTCGTCAGGGACATCCGTAACGCGGACGGCCACGTCGTCACCGAAGCGGGCCGAGATCTCCTCGAGCGTCAGCTTGGCCGTCTCGGGGAAGTAGAGGTACACGATCGGGATGAAGAAGATGCACCACACGATGATGACCAGGTAGTACTTCCACCCGACGTTGACGATACCGATGGGCGCCGTCTGCAGCAGGATGATGGTGCTCGTGAACTGGCCGAAGAGGGAGAAGCCCATGCCGATGGGGCGGATCTCCGTGGGGAAGATCTCGGCCACGTAGATGTACATGGTCGTGTCGCAGAAGGTGCTGCATGCTTTCAGTATGGGTGTGATGTTGGTAACACTCCGAGACTTACCCTTGGAAGGCGAGATACAGGAAGACGAAGAAGACGCCGGCTGCGTTGCCCGCCTTGTTCGAGGTTCCCGCGAACTCGGCGATGCAGGCTACAAGTCCGCTTGTCGTGATCAGGCAGCCGAAAAGGCCGACGATGAACATCCAGCGGCGAGAGTTGACCTTGTCGTGGAGCCAGGCGCCGAGCGGGTTGTAGATGACACCGGCAGTCGTCAGCCAGAGTGCGGACAGGAGGAGGGGCATCGACCCGGTCTGGCCCAGGTTGGTGTACAGAATGACTGAGTAGTTGTTCTACACGCTGTCAGTGTCCTGCATCGAGCATTGAATAATGGCCTTGACATACGATGATTAGGGGACCAGCGAACTCGGCACCCCACTGTGTCAGGAATCCAATGGCCATGCGCTTCCGGTAACTCTTCTTCTTGAAAACGGCCTTCCATGGACCGCAGCCGATGGCCTTGAGCTTCGCGGCATCGAGCGCGATCTGCTCCCTGATCTGGTAGATCTCCTCCCGAGCCACCAGGTTGTCGGGGTCATCAGGTGACTTGCGCAGGTTGTAGACGACCTTCCATGCCTCTTCGATGCGGCCCTTCTGCAGCAGCCACCTGGGCGACTCGGGGATCCAGATCGAGGCCGTCAGGAGAACCAGAGGTGCCAGGCACTGCATGCAGAGCGGGAAGCGCCACGCAAAGTCGGGTATCCTCTCGGTCGCGAAGTAGCATGCATAGCCCAGCCATCCGGACAGCATGTAGCCGAAGACGAGGAAGATGGGGTGATGGCCGACGAGCCAGCCTCGCTTCTCCGGGGGCGAGAGCTCACCCATGTACATGGGACATACGGTGACGAGGATGCCGATTCCGATGCCGGCCAGGATGCGTCCAGCCTGGAACATGCTGTGGTACCCTTGGTCAGCGAGTCTCTCGACGCACACGGCAAGCCACTCACCCTAGGTTCGCCGCACCACCCTGCAGCGCGCCCCCGAGCAGAGCAAAGGCGCCGCCGATCTGGATGGACATCTTCCTGCCCAGTGCCGTGGCCGCCCACATGATGAAAAGAGTGCCAATGGCACCGCCGGCGCTGTAGATTCCATTCGCCGTGGCGATGGCCTCCGTCGTTCGAGTGGCGTACCCAGGCTCGCCCTGCATGGGCAGGTCGAAGAAGTTGTACCATCCCGGCTGGCCGATGGTGGACCCGATGATGGACGAGCAGTACCCGTACGTCTGACATGGTGAGCAGGGAGAGACCGAGTATCGTACAGGCGGCAACGTACCAAGGACCCAAAGGCCACCGCAACCGTGACGAGCCGGTTATACGTCGTCGTGTGTTTGCCCATGTCGAGAGACGAAGAGTGTCGTCGATTGTCGGCTTACTGACCACAAAGTCGAAGTGGTCCCTGTGTTCCTGTGACTCTCCCTGTGACCTGCAGACGGCCCGTATATGTATGCCCACCCGGCCCCAGGGTACGGCTGCACTACCGAGGACCAAGATCCGGGGAACCTTCGACCCATGGGGCCCCCGCACGAGCATTCCACAGCTGGTGAAGCCGTGGGCTATCGGATAGCCACGTTGTCTAGGCCCCTTCAGGGCAAGGCCGCAAGCCATGGTCTCTTTGCGTCCGCCAGTGGTTCGCTCCGGAGTCTCGTGGTTGTGGTACGGCCTCTGAAGGCTTCGGGGTTCCCCGCCGGTCTGTTCGAGCGCGTGGCTGGAGGCGGCCGTGTCGGAGCGTGCCACCGCATCACCCCGCCGTCGAGGAGCTCATTGTTGGTCGTGGGCCGACTTTTCCAATTTCACATATGGCAAGGTCTTAAGATGGGAATATGAAAGTGCTTCGAAGTTCACATCGACTGGCGAGAGACGCTTGCATGGAGTCAGGTGTCCCAATCCAAGGTTCAATACCCGAAGGCTTGCTAGCATGGCATGGATGCAATACTCGCCAATGTCACCTCATAGGGCAATCCGTGACTCAGTAGCGTGTACATTTTTCCGGAATCTTAGACTCTGCTTCATCGCCTTTGTGTTCAGAGTCAGCTTTCCTAGCTAGCTGACCATGATCCCAAATCCCAGGGCATATCTGGCAGGTCTCGGTGAGTCGGTGAGCGAGGGCCTCACCGAGAACTCACCGACCAGATGTCTGACCATTCTGAATCATACGATCGGAGCATCAGGTCACACCTACATCAGCTCAATAAATTGAACTGGTGGAACAGACATCGTTCTTCACTCGTCTTTTCTTCCTCCAATGCTCACAGGGCAAATGCGACGCTTGCTGCTCACGCTGTCCATCGGCATCATCGCGATCGCGCTTGGGATGCTCTACAACAGACTCCTCTGCTATCCGCGTGCATTTTCATCATTTCCGCATAAACCATTCTTCGCAATGCCTTCCGCCACAATTTCCTCGTCCGCGGGCCCGAAGCCAGTCATAGTAGTAGGCTCCGGTCTGGCCGGCCTTGCCGCCGCCCACGAAGCCCTCAAATCCGACGTTCCCGTGCGGATGCTCGAACGCGCCGCCAAGCCCGGCGGGAACAGTATTAAGGCCTCCTCGGGCATCAATGGCGCCAACACGCGATTCCAAAGAAGATTAGGCATCGAACATGACGACCTGTTCCTCGGCGACACCATCGCGTCTGCTGGGAAGAGGTTCAACGATTGGAAAGCGCACGGTCAGCGTGCTGCTGTTGTCAACCGCGAACAATTGATCGCCCGGCTTACGAACGAGTCCGCCCCGGCGGTGGAATGGCTCACGGACGAAATTGGAGTCGACCTCAGCGTGGTCGCGCCCCTGGGTGGCCATTCTTTCGCTCGCACGCACCGCGGTTCCGGGAAGATGCCACCCGGAGCTGCCATCGTCACAACCCTGCTGAAGCAGCTGGAGCAGAACCCTCATTTCGAGCTCACCACTTCAGCAGAGGTCAAGTCTCTGGAGGTTCTCGACGGGCAAGTCCGCGGCGTGCATTTCAGGCACCATGAAATGGAGTCCACCCTGGAGGGGCCGGTCGTCTTCGCCGTTGGTGGCTTTGCGGGAGACGCGCAGGGCTTGCTGGCGAAATACCGCCCGGACCTTGCCGGAATGCCCTCCACGAACGAGGCAAGGCCGGCATCGCACGGGATCCTGTCTTCCATCGGCGCCGAGCTCATCGACATGGACAGCGTTCAGATCCACCCCACGGGCTTCATCGACCCCGCGGATCCAACGTCGCGGTACAAGTTCCTCGCTGCGGAGATGCTCCGCGGGGAAGGTGGCATATTGCTTGCGCCTGACGGGCGGCGGTTCGTGGACGAACTGCAGACGAGAGAGGCTATTAGCCGCGCCATAATGGAGCTGCCGGGCGCCGCGAAAGAGGGGAGCGATGTGCGGCAGTGGGACATCCGTATCGTGTTGGACCCTGGTGCTTGCGAGGCGGCCGGCTCCCACCTTGGCTTCTACATCTTCAAGGGGCTCATGGAGAAGATAAAGGTCAGGGATCTCTCCCCCGAGGTGGTTGGGACATTGCAAAAGTACGCGAGGGCCGTCGCTTCTTCTTCGGAGGATGAGTTTGGAAGAAAAGGCTTTGGCCACTGGCAACTTCAACCCGGAGAGGCTATGTTGGAGGAAGAAGTCTGCATCGGCAGGGTGACGCCGATTATCCATTTCACCATGGGCGGAGTGGCCTTCAACAACAACGCGGAGATTCTGCGTATGGATGGTGAGAACCCTGTTCCTATACCAGGCATCTGGGCCGCGGGAGAGATCACGGGTGGTCTCCATGGTGACAACCGGCTCGGTGGCTCATCTCTACTGGAGTGCGTGGTGTTCGGCCGGGAAGCTGGGCGTCAGGCTGCACGTCATCTGCAGGGGTTTTTGTAGATGCCGCGTTCTTGTACTCAGTGTGTCTTGAAGGTTTCTGAATTTACTACATTAACATGCCCTTGTCTGGGGTCATCAGCTGCTTTATTTGACTCCGTCGATGGTCTGCCGCCACCTCTCGCCATGACGCGTCAACAGCCAGACAAGCACGGCAGTCAGCGCGATGAACAGCCCCGATATGGTGCTGAACCAGCCGACGCCGATGGCCTCGATGGCCGGGAGACAGGCAGCAGACGCGCCGGCTGCAAAGAGGAATCTCGTGAGGTAGTTCCCTGCAACGACGACCGAGCTCTGGCCCTTCTCCTGCATCACGTCGATGCAGTACGTGTTGAGGCTGGGAATGCAGAAGAGCTGCAGGAAGCCCTGGAGGAACATGGAGATGACGACCAGTGGGATGCCGCCGACCTCCTTGTCGACGGCCCAGCCGTAGACGACCATGCTCCCGGGCACGGCGACGGCCATCATGGGCACGGCCGCGTTGAGACGGTCCTCAGATACTCGCCGGCCACGTCTCTTGATGTACTTGGCGACGATGTAGTCGGACCACCGGCCCCCGACGAAGGAGCCCGTGAGGTAGCCCATGCCAGGCGGTAAGAAGAAGAGAGCGGACTGGATGAGGCTCGTGATGCCGAAGCGCGGGTTGATGACGTACCGGATCGGCGTCAGGAGAGAGTACTGATTCCATATGAGGGACGATACAGCCAGCGCGGCGATCCAGAGGTTGGGATAGACGAGGAGCGGCTTGATGACGTTCCAGGGGTTGAGGAGTTGACCGAGCGTCAGTATGCTCTCCCTCGGCCCGAGCCCGTCCAGCGTGGTCGGCTTGTTCGGCATCGTCTCCGGGAGGAGGAACACGATCATGCACACGTTCACCAGGCCCATGCCGGAGAGCACCCAGAAGATGACCCTCCACTGCGTGAAGGTGATGACGACGCCGCCTAGGAGCGGCGCCACGCTGGGCCCGACGAGAATGCCGGACATGAACCAGCTCAGCGCCGTGCCTCGCTTCTCAGGAGGGTAGACGTCTCCGATCACGACCGATCCCGCCACAAGGAAAGCCGTCCCCTGAAAGGCGGTGAGCATGCGGAATGCGAAAAAGGCCGCGAGGTTCGGCGCCGCGGCCGTGCCGATCGAGAAAGCCGTTAGGAGAACGCTGGCAACGATGAAGATCCAGCGCCGGCCCACGATGCTCAGCAGCGGGCCCCAGAACATTGGGCTCAGGGCCATGAAGACGAAGAAGAGGGCATTGCTGACGTTGATGATGGTGCCGGTCGTGTTGAAGGACTCCGCGATCTCGGGCACGGCCACGAGGAGGGCGGTCGAGCTGATGGGCGTGATGAAGCCGCTGTAGCAGAGCGTCAGGGTGATGAGGAGCCTTCGGGCACCATTGAAACGACTGTAGTTGTCGTCCTGGCTTTGGGGCTGCTGCGAGTCCGTTGAAGTCCGAGATTCGGGTTTTCTGGGGGTCGGAGATGGGTGATCAGTCTGACTTTCGCCGGGGCCTCCTGAGACTGGTGCTTCCGGGCTCGGGCTAGCCATAGTGGCTCGTGGAGTATCGCGATCCTATCCTGAGGTCGTATCTGTGTGAAATTGCTGCAGGCTATGCACGCCGTCAAGGCGGAAACTGGTCGAGGTCCAGAACGGGATGATTCGTGGGTCGTCGATCGGCCATTTGTCCAGCTGGCTCTGTCGTGATGATCCTATTCACCCCCACGTAATTTCGAGCTCTGAGTTGTCTGCTTCCGAAGTCGTAGATCTCCGTACAACGGAAAAGTCGAGACAATCGGCGAACCCGCGCGAGCAGGGACATGAACATTTTAAAACCCCATGACAGCGGGCCTCTTCGGCTGTATCCGCCGACAACGGATTCCGATTGTGGGCCGCCAAGTGGATAATCCGGCATTGCATCCGGTGGTCGTGATCCTCGAGGAAACCAGATGCAAGTCCACACATCAAGCTCGGCGACTAAGCTCTTTTCGCCGACTCGACTCACCAGCATCATTCTGAGGGCATGCGAACAAGCACTGCGCGAACCAACGAGGTTAGGAACATGCCATGCTTATGTACTTCAGCTCCATGCTAGTCCGAGGTCTATGTACAAGTGGACGCGCAGCTGGTCTCTATCTCTTCACCTTCTCCCTCACACGGTAGGGTGCCAGGGCTGGCGAGGCCTCTCGAGCGAGTCAGCCGGCAGGATATCTGGCGACGCGTTCTCGACCAGCATGACGGCGTAGTCGTTGAACCAGGCGCCGGCCCTGGGGGCACCCTCCATGCCGCACGCGCCGTCGCTCTCGCCGGGCGGCTTGATCCAGACGGTCGCGTCGACGTAGGGGTTGCCCGTGTCCGTGTTCTCCGGGCTGCCGAGGCCGGCCGGGTTGACATGGCACCACTCACCCCACTCCTCGCGGGCGCCCGGCAGGTGAACGCGGCTCTGGTCGACGATGAACCTAGTCGGCAGACCCAGGAGCTCCATCTCCGCCGCGAGGGAGCGGGTGTAGTTGTCCTCGTCGTACGAGGGCGACCACTCCGTGTAGTCCTCGCGGTCCTCCTCGGACACGTGGAAGGGGTTGAAGTTGGACACGTTGGTCGCGAAGCCCCTGATCTTGTCCTTTCCGCCAGCCAGCTCGAGGATCTTGGCGCTCTGCTCGGCGGCTTTCAGGGTGGTTAGCTACGCGGGGCGCGTGAAGGGGCTACGGGGCACATACCGAGGACCAGGTTGTCGGGCCATCCGAGCCAGCCACCGTGGGAGACGTCGAGGTAGAGCTCGACGTTGGGGAGCTGCAGCTTCTGGATGGCGTAGGCAATGCCCTCCTCCTGGATGGGCTTGGCCTCTGCGCAGAAGTCGAGGTGCTGGTTCGTGACCATGTTGCCGAGCGCATCGGGCTCGAGGACGATGGCGAAGTGCAGGTCCGAGGCGGCCCGGAGGCGTTCGACCCAGCCGTTGACATACTCGTCCTTGTAGCGGCGGAGGCCGTCACGACCGGACAGCTCGCCGGCGGATTCACCAGCGCTGCAGTCTCTGTCAGGCAGGTTGTAGAGGACGAGGCCGACGATCTGGGTGACGCCGCCCTGGCGCTGCTCGGCGCGGGCGGCGGAGATGGCGACATCCAGGGCGCCGAGGCCGCTGATGCTGGGGGCCCAGACGAAGGTGCCCGTGTTCTGGGCGGTGCGGGTCTTGAGGGCATTGGTGGTGTCGTTGTTCGCCATGAAGTGGTCGAACGTCGCCTCGAACTGGTTGGCGAAGGACCGGCTGACGAAGAGCTTGCGGTCCACGAAGGGGTTCGCATCGACGTCACGGGCGACGGCGGCCGGGACGGCACCCTTGCCGGGGTAGGCCAGGGCGCCGCTCACCGAGAGGGCGGTGATGATGGCGGTGGAGCGCATCTTTGACTTGATGAGGGGATGTGATGGCCTAAGCTTCAGAACCGGGACATCGGGGAAGGCGGGTGAGTTTATATGGCCTACTTCGTGGGATGCTTGCCGCGAGGAAGCTTCCACATCAAGCTCGGAACAACGCCCGATGGCGAAGACATGACCCTAATTGATGCCGGCTGAGCAAGGGGCAACTCGAAGACAAGCAGGCCCGGCGAGAGCAGGGGCCGTGATCCATCAACGGGTAAGTACCTCCAGGTTCACGCCGGGAGCCAAGACCGGAGGCAGAGCTGCCGTGATTCGAGGCTTAGCACCCGGAGGCGGGCCATTGAAGTGAGGACAAGACATGGTTGCAGCCTGGCAACGGGCGGTCTACGTGGACCGGAGCGTAGACTTGCGCAGATTCGGGCGGTTACTGGGCGTCTGAGATTGAGCCTGAAAGTCGACACGTGCTCGGTAAGGCTGTCCTTTAGGCTGGTGAAGTGTGAGTGACACGCAAATTGGTGTTTGTGGTTCTGATCGCGAATGAGGCTCAACTGGCCCGTGAGCTTCATTTGGACCACATGGGCAACTCGACAATCTCAGCGATTAAGCTCAGATCTTCGTTCTCCCTGGCTTGAAGACAGTGCTGATCTGTCACGTTGCGTACCTCGCCGGTCTCCTGTAGCAGACCCTGAGAACAGATGCCGATCACTTTCCCTCTGCAAGTCCCGTAATTCGCGGCGTGCCATGTCCGTTGTCTGAAAGGGGGAACCGACGAGTCCCGCAGATAATACTTGGCGCTGCACTGTCAGCCAAGACTGTGCAGCACCAACAAGGAGATGCAGGCCAAGAAGACATCGTCAAGAACCAAATGCGTGCAAATGCCCGTTCTTGACCATATAGAGCGGTCCGATGCTCCGCCTGAGCGCCCAGGTCGACCATGCCTCAAGGTCCGTGAGGCTCTCCACGGCCAGCCGAGAACTGGCTCTATGCAAGCTGGCAGCCACAAGCGGCATGACGTGATGGGCGCCTCTCGGAGAGATGCCGTCTCTCTGCATGGCCCTCTTTGCGGCGGAGGTCTGGTACCGACGATCGTGATCAACAAGTCCATTGCTCCCAGCTCGGCACTTCCACGAACAGCAGCAGGCCCTCTCAAGTCTTTGGATTAGGTATACGTACAGAATATGCAGAATCTAGGGAAACCAAAGCCGCCGCGTCGGCTGCCGGGCGCCGTAACGAGTGTCGGGTTGCCCCCCGCGCGGGTAATGTACTGCCGAGAAGAAGTCCGACCAATGAATGCTCCCATGAACGCCCGCTGGAAAGAAAAACGCAGTGAAGCGCACGCCGCTCGTCAGCAGCATCCGTTGCCCCTCCGCCGGCTCGTCAGCGTGAACACCTCCTCCCACTCCCGCAGGCCCCAGTTGGTGTTCCCGCCCCGTGCCCTGCCGCGGTTGTTCCTCCGCCGCCTGACGCCGCCCGCCTCGTCGAGCGTGCCCGCCGTCATGGAGCTCTTGATGCTTGCCCCGTCGTCGCCACCGTGCCAGCCGCCGCCGTAGCCGTCGCCGTATTGGATGCCGCTCATGGGGTCGTCCGGGTCGATCTCGCCGAGCTCGATCTTGGTGAGGATGATGCCCGCCAGGCGCGTGAAGATCTCGTCGACGCCCTCGCCCGTGAAGGCGCTCGTCTCCATCACCACGGGTATGTTGACCGTGCTCGCCCACCGGCTGGCGTCGGCGCTGCTGACCTCCCGTCCTTCCGGCGCGATCGTTGCTTTCGTGCCACGGGAGATGGTGCCGGTGCCGGACCGTTCGAGGGAGGTGCCCGAGCCGACGCTGACGCCGCCGTTTTGGAAGAAGGCTGTTGATGAGGAGGATACGCTACTCGGTGTGGGTGGAGGGTAATGTTCGTCGGAGGCCAGGTCGAGCTTGTTGCCGACCAGAAGCAGGGAGAGATTCGGGCTCGCCAGGGCGCGAGCGTCGTTGAGAAAAGGCTGCACGCCGCGGAAGGTCGCGTGGGATGTGAGGTCGTAGACGAGGATGGCGCCGGCAGCGCCGCGGTAGTATGATCGTGAGACGGATCGGAATCGCTCTGTGCCTGCCGTGTCCCAGAGCTAGAACGGTCAGATAGAGACCCCGGGGTATGCTAGAAATGTACCCACCTGTAGCTTGATCCGTTTCCGCCGCGCGCCCGTCCCGACCTTGATGATTTTGCTCGCGAACTCGACGCCGATAGTCTGCGACGAGAGGATGCGCCATTCATTCTTGACGAAACGGTGTAGGAGGCATGACCTGCGCAAGTGAGCTTATGGCCTGGCCCACCGAGCGAAGACAACCTACTTTCCCGACCCCGAAGGACCAAGCAAGATGATCTTGGCCAGGTAGTCGTACATGCTTCCCAGCTCCTATCATCCCGTCAGTTCCGAACCCTTTCCGCGGCATTGCTAGGGCGTTCGCACCTGCTCGCCGGCCGTGCCGGTACTCTCCTCGCTTGCGGCGCTCGACTTGCGCGGTCTCGTCATTATGATTGTGAATCGGTGTTTCTCTCGACCAGCAAGAGTTTCGTTTGGTATGGCAGCAGGCGTGCTTCGGTTCGAGTCGTCGTCGGATCGATGATAAGCGCGGATGCGCAGTGATAAGGAGCACTGCGGCGGAATGCCCGCGACGTTGAGGTCGCTCGAGCCGTCGTTAGAACTTCCGTTCCCCAGCGGTCGGTATGTCGGTGATGCGCGAGCACAGCAGGTCGGAGGATTGCTTGTCTGGCTCAGATCGCAGGTTTGGTCGCGGGATGCGGGATGCGAGATGACGCCCAAAACACAGCCTCACACGACCGGCGTCCTTTGATTGACCTTTGTGGCTGGATAGGCCAAGCTTGTATTGTGGGGCCCTGTACGTGTGGCTTGACTCTGTGACCTCAGCCGAGGGAAGGAACCTCGGCATCTCTGAAGGATTGCAACAAAACATCAAGACCGCCTTCGGTATACATTATTTCATCTTCCTTGCGTACTGTCATCATACTTGAAGTCACCATGAAGATTCAAGGTCGCACTTTCGTGGTGTCCGGAGGGTAAGTCAACGCATGGCCGATCACATGCCAGCCCGCTCACTAACATGGCTCAGCGCCTCCGGCCTGGGACGGGCATGTGTTGAGGAGATCTGCAAGCACGGGGGAAACGTAGCGATTCTGGATATGAACGAGGAGTCTGGCGAAGAGATTGTCAAGCAGCTGGGTTCATCCTCTCGATTCTTCACATGCGACGTCCTCGAGAGCGAGAGTGTTGCAAAGGCCGTCCAGGGCTCCGTCAAATGGGCCGAGCAAACGGGAAAGCCACTGGGCGGCGTGATTCCCGCTGCTGGTGTTGCGACGCCTGCCATGGTAAGTTTTACTGCAGGCTTATGCAGCAAAGAAAGGCCCAAGCTAAATGTGCAGATGCTCGATCGCGAGAACAACCCCCTCTCGCTTGCGGACTTTGACTTTGTCATCAACGTCAACCTACGCGGCACCATCGACCTCGTTCGACAGGTCCTGCCTCACATCGCGGCGCTCCCAGCCTCGCAACCAGACGGAGAGCGTGGCGTGGTCATCATGGTCGCGTCGTCGGCGGCATTCGACGGCCAGCGAGGCCAGGTGAGCTACGCGGCCAGCAAGGGTGCCGTCGCCTCCATGACGCTCCCAATGACGCGGGACCTGGCACGGTACGGCATCCGCGTCGCCACGATCGCGCCGAGCCTCTTCGACTCGCGCATGACGAGCGTCATGCCCGACAAGGTCAAGAAAAGCCTCGAGGGCGCCATGGAGTTCCCCCGGCGCGCGGGACGGCCCGAGGAGTTCGCGGCCACGGTGAAGCATGTCATCGAGAACGTCATGCTCAACGGCACGGTCATACGGCTGGACGGCGGGATGAGGATGCCCAGCAAGATGTAGGCAGGCTAGTATGTATCTACAATGAAGCTAGCACGGAAAAGCCGGTGCGCCTTTCTCACGCCAGAGCGTTGATGATGACTTCGCCGTCCGCCCATCTCTGCAGGTTCTCCGCCTGCTGCGCGTACCACGCGTTCAGTGTGCCTCCCTCGACGTAGCCCATATGAGGCGTCAGCAGTACCTGGCTACGCCCGTCCTCTCCCCACTTGGTTGTCCTCCAGCGGCTGTCGGCTGGCAGCGGCTCGACGCCGAAGACGTCGATGGCGGCGCCGGCGATGACGCCGCCGTTGAGAGCCTCGAGCAGGTCCTTCTCGTTGATGAGGGGCCCGCGCGATGTGTTGATCAAGTACGCCGTCTTCTTCATCCGAGCGAGGTCCTGGGCGTTGACGAGACCCCTCGAGCGATCCGAGAGCACGAGGTGGATGCTCACGGTGTCCGCCTGTGCGAAGAGTTCCTCGCGGCTGACGACCTTGAACGTCTTCTCGCCGCTGGGATCCTCAACGGGCAATCCCTCGTGCCTGGCCTTCTCGTCTGCGGCCTCCTGCGTCAGGTTCTGGCTCCAGGCGATGATTTTCATGCCGAAAGCGGAATGCATGATCTTGGCCGTGGCCACACCGAGTCGTCCGAGGCCGACAACGCCGAGCGTCTTCCCCGTCAGGCCAAAGGCAAGCCTGGACTGCCACAGGCCCGACTTGACGGCGGCATCATCTTGGGCGATGTTGCGAGCAATGCCGAGGATCAGAGTGACGCAGTGCTCGGTGGTGCTGTTCGTGCCCACGTTCTTGCCGGTGGACTTGTCAGCGGTGCCGGCGACAGGGATACCGGCCTCCTTGAAAGCTGCCAGGTCAAGCGAGTTGTTGCGGAGACCGGTGGTGAGGAGGAGCTTGAGGTTTGGGAGACGGTTGATGAGCTCGCGAGGAAAAGGGGTACGTTCCCTCATGGTACCTACTTCCCGTCAGCCATGCTCATCATGCCGGCCGGAGCCAGGTGCATGTCTGGTGTCACGGCCACGATGGAGATGGAAACAAGAAAGAGCAGCATTACAAATAACATGAAAAGGCTCGAGCCTGTGCACGAGCGCCTCCCTGACATGCTGGGGGGTGTCCGGGTGACCCCACGGGAGCAGCGTGTCCTTGAAGGTGACGACGCTGAAGCGCGACTTGTCCAATGCTTCAAAGTGCGGCTCGGAGACGCCCTGGTAGTCGTCCAGGACAGCCACCTGAAGGGGGGTCTTTACATCAGACATGGTGTGTGGTGAACCGGGATGGGGTTGCCTCGACGCGGGTCCGACTCGTTGGAGGGTGTTGGTTAGGTAACGTGCTGGAGCAGCTGGAAACCGAAGATGGTGTTGGAACTGGCGTGGCAGGGATGACGACGGGGTGAGACTGATACCGCTAGAAACAAAGAGGCAGCTGGGAATTGAGCGCCTACAGCCGTACAGAATCATGCTGCGAAGTGTATCAGCTCCAACCTGGAACCTCTCAGCGCTCTACGGTATGGTTCGGAAGCTACATTTCGGGGAACACGGCAGGAGTGAGGGGACGGGATTTCAGGGCCGTGATTGGCTACTTGTAGCCGGGACTCGGATGATGCGACCGAAGCTCTGAGCGCTTGGACCAGGTCCCCCAAAGCTTGTACCATCGGCCAACGAGGTCGGTCCACGAAGATATTCTCGGTCAAGCTCGGTGTCTGCGAAGACGGGGGAGATGATTTCTCCCAAGGCAGGAACTCCGAGTGGCACCGAAAGCAGCGGACATTGGATGATACAAGACGACTCCGACATTGCGAATCTGCCCCGACAATGATATTCGCTACACCAGGACACCGGACGGTGCACATGGCACGCACCAACAGGTGGTCTGATTCAGTACCACACGCCTGCTTGGCAATACCCTCTGCTCCAGAACCCTGGATCTGCCCACCACCTCGATGCGCTATTACCTACCAGATATCCACGCAGCGGGCGTTCATTTCCAGTCCAGTCGCCTAGACCCTTCGAGATGGGCAGCAGCTCCTGAACTCCTTGCGGACCTCCACCTCCCACAACAGGCCCTGTCCTGCTCACATGCCACACGTCGAACGGCGCGGGTGGTCCAGACGTGCATGTGTGGCCTTATCGCGATGCGACCTTGGAGGGACTGTTGGCCTGCGCGACACAAGCATCGGACAAGACGCGCGCCCAGCACTCTTGGAAGCGATCGCCGGGCTTGTCCCGTCTTGTGCCTTCTCGGTGCCGCCTTGGACGCTCTGGGGACACAAGCTTTTCCCTGGCAAACAGCCTGACAGCCACATGGAAGACGTCGAGAAAATAGGGCACGCCAGGACACCCTGGCCGGCTTGGCTGTTCCTTCTCACGGCCAGGGGTGACCCCGGTCTGCGCCCACCCGGCTTGGCCGTCAGGGGGGGAGGGGCGCGATACGCTGTAAAACGACCTCATTCCAGAACTCCTGGCGCACGAGTTAGGTCAAGCTTGCGGCTGGCAGGCCTGGGCAGTCAGGGCAGTCAGGGCTGGCGACGCGGAAGTAAAAAGCTGGGCGCGCTGCCAAGTCGGGAGCAACAACCACCACAAGCGCTGGGCATTCGCTGGGCATCCGGCAGTCGGCAAGCTGGACGACTACAGTCGACGTCAGTCCGTGGTGTTATCAATTCCGCCGCGCCCGTCATCGAGTGGCGACCCAGATCATGACGCCGTCGAGAATCACCCCGGATTTCACGGCATGGTATCATCGTGGACTTCAGCGCCTGCGCACAGCTGGGACAGCTCGACTGGGGCATCGCCTCGTGCCGTCGGCCACTGGCAGCGTCTCCATTCGCTGGGAAACGAGAGGGGGTCCAGGGTGTTGGGTTTACGTACAGCAAGACAACGTCTCGCGCTTTCGACCTGCCTTAATCTCCCTGACGTGAGCCCTGCCGTCTCCATCCCCGGACGCCACCTGCAACGTTGCCAGCCACCATCAGAGATCTGCCCCTCCAGCAACGCGCGCAGCGCGCCCGCTAGCAGCCAAGCAGCGCACTCGACTATCGCGGTCGGCCGAAAGTCCGTTGCCGCTTCACTGGAGGGATGGCTTAAGGTGCTGACGCCGCTGATTTCATCTGGGCTGGCAGCCTTTACCTTCCATGAGCGGTACGGCTTTCCGCGGACCTGACCTGTCTTGTGCCTTTGATATCCGCGAAAGCCCGCTTTCATCCAAGGAATTGAGTTCGATGAGATCGACAGATGTCGCGTGCCTCTGGCTGGATCGTTGGTACGGACAGGCACGACCTGCTGGCGCCAAACCAACTGAATGGAACCAAACATCACGCATCACATGGAATAGCGTAACGGAGCCCCAGAGCGAACCAAGTCGCCGGGACTCCTGGAGATAAGAAGAGGCAAAGAGGGACGGACTGGCGGAGTCTGGAACTCAGGACTCCATCGCCAAAGCTCTCGTCGCCACAATATTACCAAGAGAAAATGTCGCGAGAGGTGGTCGCACAAGTGGCCCCCTCTGTGTAGCGATATTCTGGGATCGCCATCCCAGAGGAGGGAACAGACCGGACGCGGCCTAGGACCAACCTTACCGGGTCAGATCCCTATTCTGGTGTTTGCCCCTTTGCCGCCGGGGCCCAATCTCGGCGGAACTCCCAGGGGCCATGCGACGGGCTCGAGCTTGGAGTCGCGCGATTACAAACGGAAATTTCTTTCTCGTCCGTCGGCCGAGTCGCGCAGTGCCAAGCGCAGCTTCAGCATCGGGCGCGCGTGCTACACCTGTCGCCAAGATGCGCCCATCCCTGCGTCTGCAACGGTTTCCAGAGAGTATCGCGCGGGCCAAGACACGTCGTACGGTGCTTGCATGCCGAAAGGGGTCCAGCTGTTGGTCATTCTACAGCTCTTACGTCTTGGCTGACACGAGGTTTCCGGGAGGGACCTCGACGTGAGCAGCCACGAGAGAGAAATGGACATCTTCCTTATGAGGAAGGTCGTCTCACCTGGCGGTCGGCTCCGCCAGACAGCGTCCGCGAAGGATCCATTTGCGGTGGCTTTTCGCTTGAACACTGGCGCCGGGTACACAAACTGCCGCACAGACGAGGGCGCGAGGGTGCGGCGGGATGACCGCCATGTCCCCAGAAGCGGCCAGTTTGTCTCGGGGAGTCGAAGACACTGGTTCCCGCTAACAATGCAAAGTCCTTCTCGAAGCCGGCTTGGGCACCACCAATCCACGCCCGTAGCGTGCTCGGGAGGTGCCAAGACCGCACACTCGATGCCGAACTGCCGGTCGACGGGTCACTGTCATTGGCCTTGGCTTATCTGGGCGCAGCGCCATCGTGCGGTAAAAGACGCCAAGGTCGATCAGTCTGGTTGCCCACCCCCCCTTGACACCTCAAGCCTCGGCTCGGCGACAGGGGAGCGAGACAGGGGTGTGGCCGGTCTGGGGGCAGCCAATACGCTCTGGGAGATGCCATGGATGGTGCTGCCAGCAGTTGATCTGAACACGAGTGTCTACCAAACGACGGCGCTTGCATCCGTGATATCAAAACCCGGCCCACCACACGAACGACGACCTTCCTAATGTGGCCGGAGGCCCTGGCCCTGGCGCTTGAGAGAGAGGGTTGTGGGGGTCGGGGAGAGTTGGACGCTCTCGTCTCATGTTACACCCGACATGTGGCGACACAACCGACGACCTGGCAAAGACGGGGTTGTTCTAACCCCGCGAGTCGAGACGACCGAGTTGAGCGAGTCGAGATAAGAGAGTCAAGTGTGAGCACGCCACCGGCCCCAGAGTCAAGTATTTAGGGTTCCAATGCTCCGCACCTGTGCATCCGTTCTTGTCTTTCCCTCCTCGTGGCTTTCTCCCGTCGAGACCCCAGGTTATATCCCCATCATCCTCGTCGTCCCTACACAAGGTTGGCTTTTCCCGCCTGCATCTTTGTTAGGAGCTCCTCAGTCGAAACCTCACCCTCGACCCTGACCCTGTTGATTCACCAACCAGAGTCATCATGAGCCAGGCACCCCTTCAGGATGCCGACGTGGCCAAGGCCATCGCGCCTGAGGCTACCGTCCAGGGCACCGCCCAGGAGATCTACGCCGGCAAGGGCTCCGTCGATGTCACCGACGGCAAGCCTCCCGGCTACGACCTCTCCGACGACGAAGACTACGAGGACAAGCCCACCCCGGAGGACCTCCAGTCCCTCCGCCGTGTCTCGGCCGGCATCCAGTGGTCCATCTACACCATTGCCTTTGCCGAGCTGTGCGAGCGTTTCTCGTACTACGGTTCCGCCGTCCTGTACACCAACTTCGTCCAGCACCCCCTCCCCGCCGGCTCGACCACCGGTGCGCCCCTTCTCGACCACGAGGTGCCCCCCGGTGCCCTCGGCATGGGCCAGAAGGCCTCGCAGGGCATGAGCTTGTTCAACCAGTTCTTCGCCTACCTGATGCCTCTGTTCGGCGCGTGGCTCGCCGACGCCAAGTACGGTCGTTACAACACGGTGCACATCGCCATCGTCGTGGCCACCATCGCTCACGTCATCCTCACCGTGGCCGCCTCCCCCGGCGTCCTCAAGAACAGCGACGGTGCCTTTGGCGCCTTCATCATCGGTCTCCTGCTGCTCTGCACGGGTACCGGTCTCTTCAAGGCCAACATCTCCCCCCTGCTGGCTGAGCAGAACAAGGACACCCGCATGCGCGTCGAGGTCCAGAAGGGCGAGCGCGTCATTGTCGACCCCGCCATCACCAACACCCGCATCTTCCTGTGGTTCTACTTCGCCATCAACGTCGGCGCCACCGTCGGCCAGGTCTGCATGGTCTTCGTCGAGAAGTACCACAGCTTCTGGCTCGCCTTCCTCCTGCCCACCATCCTCTTCCTGCTCTGCCCCATCGTCCTCGCTCTCAACAAGAAGAAGTACCACCTGACGCCTCCCACCGGCTCCGTCCTCACCAAGTTCTTCAAGCTCTTCTGGTACACCAAGAAGAACTCGCCCAGCGTGCTCAAGATGGACTGGGAGGTCTCCAAGCCCAGCAACGTGCCCGTCGAGAACCGCCCCGGCTGGATGACCTACGACGATGCCTGGGTTGACGAGGTCAGGCGTGGTCTCATGGCCTGCAAGGTCTTCCTCTTCCTGCCCATCTTCTTCCTGGCCTACAACCAGATGACGAGCAACCTGACCTCGCAGGCGGCCACGATGCAGCTCAACGGCGCCCCCAACGACGTCATCCAGAACCTCAACCCCCTCTCCATCATCATCATGGTCCCCATCATGGACAAGCTCGTCTACCCCGGTCTCCGCCGCGCCGGCATCGCCTTCACCCCTGTCAAGCGCATGACGCTCGGCTTCTTCTTCGCCGCCGCCTCCATGGTCGCCGCCTGCGTCATGCAGCACTACATCTACAAGCTCGGCCCCTGCGGCACCGACGCCAACGCCTGCGCCCAGGAGGGCCGCAAGGCCCCCATCAACGTCTGGGCCCAGTGCCTGCCCTACGTCTTCGTCGGTATCGCCGAGATCTTCACCAACGTCTCCTCCTACGAGTACGCCTTCTCCAAGGCCCCCGAGAACATGAAGTCCCTCGTCATGTCCATCAACCTGCTCATGAGCGCCTTCTCCGCCGCCATTGGTCAGGCCTTCACCCCGCTGTCCGCTGACCCCCTCCTCGTCTGGAACTACGCCGCTGTCTCCATCATCGCCTTCGTCGGTGGTGTTGCCTTCTGGTTCTGCTTCAACCACCTCGATGCCCAGGAGGACAAGCTCAACATGCTCAAGAAGACAAAGTTCATTGGCACGGTCCAGCCCAACTCGAACGCCCAGCAGCTGGACGAGAAGACTGCCCAGCCTTAAGGGTCTATGGCTTGCTGTTGGCGGGGCTCGCCCCGAGACGACTTGTTTCCGTTACATCATGCGACTGAGCGATTGATGATTCCCCGAGAGTAGTTAATCCGTGTTTACACGCCAATTTAACATCATTACTTGGATCTTTGACTTGTAACAGTGCATGTACTTGATGACTATATGGTGAAGGTATGTTGCAATTCCTTTTGCTGAAAGTGCTACATCCTGGCTGGATCAGAATTGGTGTGGCTGGCTCCTTGGTTGCCTTGATCCTCTCGATTTCTTGATCCCGAGGAATATGGTACCGCGGCTAACAAAGACGGTCCGGACCCCGGAGGGAATCAGGGACTGGCTGCCGGGCCCACTCGGAGGTCGCCGGGATCTTGACCGACTCTTCTCCGCTTCCTTGGCTTGTGAGGAGCATCCGGAGAAAACTGAACCACCGTGACCCAACAGACACCATCAAAGCCACTTGCATACTATGTTGAGTACGCCACATGCCTTGCAGTGACCTTTGAGCCGGACACCAGTGTCATTGTACACCGCCATGGTCCTCCAGCAGATTTACATCACACGACACGGCGTAAGTACCCAGTTCCGTAGATGACCACACGACAGCTAAACATGACAGTTCCGAGCCAACTGGGCAAACCAGGAAAGCCGGTCTCTGGCTTGGGACTCTGAACCGCCAGACGTTCCCCTTTCGGCCCACGGATTGCACCAGGCCAACGAGCTGTGCCGCCACTTGGCTCAGTTGGACCCGCCAGTCGACCGGATCATCAGCAGTCCCTTCTTCCGATGCATCGAGACCATCGCCCCTCTTGCTGCGGACAAGAAGCTGCCCATCTCTCTTGAAACTGGAATTGGGTCAGTGCCACTGCTATCACACATTCAGGCTTTCAAGGTTTGACTGACATGCCACAGAGAATGGTACGGCCTCAATCGGTTAGGGCAGCAGGATCCTGTGCCATCGTCAGCCGAGCTTCTGAAGGGGTTCTTCCCGAACGTTGACGCGAATTACATACCTGTCGAGGAACCTGATGCGGCTGGAGAATCTATCCAGGGGCTGTACGACCGCTGCGCCAGGGTACTCGGCAGCATCATCTGCAGCATGGACACCGACCCAAGCCAGCCAGCCACGTTACTTCTTTGCAGCCACGCGGCGACGTCCGTCATGCTGTGCAGGGCTTTGACTGGCGGCATGTCAAGCGATGTGACCGAGGCCGATTATGTTCCTTGGACTGCTGGGCTGACGGTCTTCCGACGCACGGACGACAAGAGCTCAGGCGTCCCGAGCAGTTCTCCCAGTGAAAACGCTCAACATGTCACGTCGTCAAATTGGGAGTGCGAAGTACGAGGTGATTGCTCTTTCTTGAGTAATGGTCCAGAGCGTGGATGGTATGTATGGATCCCTTTCCCCATCATGACATCGTACTTACATCGGAAGGCGCTTCTCCGGAAAAGAGAGCTTTAGTGCACAGGTGGCCAAGAAAGGGGTCGACGCTGGTACGGGCCTTGGTGTCGTAGTTGAGGCGCCCCCTTCTTGAGATGTTCAGATGCTTCCACTTTCGACTTGGTTCTGGGTCCAGGAGAAGACTCGAATGAGACACTGCATCTGCCATGGATTAATTCTTACTTAGTTTCAATCCCCTATCAGTCTCACGCGCGTCTTCTCTACCGGTGGTGGATCTCACGTTGTTGCTGCTGCTGCTGCTGCTGCACCATGGACCGACACGAACCACTCACGCCCAGCACGCCCATGCAAGACTCGGCCCATCACCCCGTGATAAAATCGCTGCCTGGACTGCCACGAGATCTTTTCATCCAATAGGCGAGTCCAGGGGTATCTCCGTGCCGCACTCGATGGGACTGCCAAGACAACCGGCGGGGTGGCACCCACACCTCCGAAGCACGGCGTCGAGCTCAGGCCTGCCGCTCTACTCATAAACGCTGTTCTACCCATGATCCAGCTGGCCCAGACCATCCTCATCTCCTCGGGTTCTACAAACAATACACCACTTTGTTTTGCGCGCTCCCGCCTCTGAACCCATTCGATCACGGCACCTGTCGACATCCAGCATGGACCAATATCGATACTCGAGATTAGAGCCCCAGGACGATCAACAGGGCGACACCGAACAAAAGACACCCCGGAGCGAATTTGTTGTCCTGAATCAATCCCCGGCCATCGGGCTACACCACGCCGACGATGACAGCAAACTCCTCGTCCTCACATGCCTCGTCATCTTCGTGCCGGCGCTGACAGGTGCTGTGTGGTGGCTCACATCGTGAAGGTCCAAGATTTGTGAGTTTATGCCCACTGTGAAAAGCCCACTGCTGACGCCCACAGTCGCAGTCGAGATCATGCAAGTGTAGAGACTACCCTGCTGTTGCCATTATACCGGAATTTTGGGATGGGTATCGAGTTTGGGCGTTGGCTACCCTTTAGCAGACCGTGAACGTGGAATCTGTACATTTTGTTCGCGATCGACAGCAGAGTCATCACTTGTGAGTCATGTCCAGCATGAGTGTTTGCTCGGCTACGTCTCACTGTCTGTCTGTCACTCATTAGAGTCCATGGATTAACATGCCAGCTGTCAAATGCCATGAAGTCTATTCGTACCAATCATCTACTCATACTCTTTTCTCAGTCCAGCATGCCCAGGTACCTCGTCTCAATCTTGGTGTCACCCTTGGCCCCCCTGACGGCAATCTCGACCGTCTCGCCGGGCACAATGTCCACCAGGTTGTCCTCAAAGTGAACACCATCGTCCTCGCACTCGAGCGCGAGACCCTTGATGGGCACCTCGGCGCTGATCTGCACCACGGAGTTGTCCTTGGCCAGCTTGGCCTCGAGCTGCTTGGGCTTCTGCAGGTGCAGGTACTTGAGCGGCTCGGGCCAGTTGACGTAGCGGGCGAGCTGTTTGCGGTCCTTATCCACGAGGTAAGCCGCCACGATGATGCGGTTCTCCTGACCCTTTTCTTGGACGGGCACGTCAAAGGCAGCAATCTCGGTCGACTGGTTCTTTGGCAGGTGGAAATCCTTCTCGATCGTCTCATCATACGTCACCTTGCCCGTCTCCACGTCGAAGCCCCTGACCACAAGAGAGGCTGTGACGTCGTCGAGCTGCAGGTTGGACCCCCATACCTCCACGCGGGTCTGTACGTCAATGTCGACCCGGGTGTACTTGTTCTTGGGGTGCTTGTGCTCGCGGCGGGTGATGCCAATCGAGAGGGGCGCCATTTCACGCTTCACCGTGTAGTAGGCGTGCTTGGGCCGCAGGTAGTAGTCGCAGATGGACCACGAGGTAACGGGCCAGCAGTCGTTGATCTGCCAGACAAGGGCGCCGCCGTTGTACTCGCGTCCAGGTCCGCGCCACTCTCGCTTCCACAGGCGGTAGGCGGACGCCAGGCACTCCGCCTGCATCAGCTGCGTGCAGTAAACAAAGTGCTCGAGGGGGTCGGGGGCGTAGCGGAAGTTCTCGACGAGGTATAGGGCGATGCGGCGCTCGTGACCCTCGGCCTTGTTGTGGAAGTCGACGGTGGAAGACTGGGGGTAGCGGTCGGGGTCGTCCTTGCCCTTGGGCAGATAGGCGTCGATGGTCTTGACTGAGGGGAAGGCTTCCATGCCGAATTCCGACACGAAGCGACCGCCGAGCTTGTCGAAGTTTTGGTACTTCTCCTGGGTGCCGTGCCATACGTTCCACTGGTGAATGTCGCCGATGGTGGGGTCCCTGGTGGTCTTGCCGCCCCATGGGCTGCCCGGGTGGTAGTAGGTGGCAGGGATGAGGTCCTTGCAGACGTCGGGCAGGGTCTTTTCGTAGATGTAGCGGGCGGGGAAGTCGGTCTTCAGCCAGCTCTCCTCGTCGTGGTTGTCGGGGTCGTAGCCGGGGAGGGCGCCCTCGGCATATTGGTAATCCTCATTGTTGCCGGCCCAGATGACGATGGAGGGGTGGTGCCGCAGCAGCTTGATATTCACCTCGGCCTCGCGCTTGATAGAGTCGAGCAGCTCGGGCCAAACGGGGTAGTTGCCGCAGCCGAACATGAAGTCCTGCCAGACGAGGATGCCGAGCTCGTCGCAAGCGTCGTAGAATGCCTGTTCCTCGTAGATGCCGCCGCCCCAGACGCGCACCATGAATTGGTTGCCATCCTTGAGCAGTTTGATCCAATCGTAGTAGCGGTCCTTGGAGATGCGGGGGATGAAGTTGTCGGCGGGGATCCAGTCGCTGCCACCACAGAAGATGGGAATGTTGTTGATGCGGAAGAAGAACGAGGTACCAGGTTGGTCCTTGAGGGGGTCCTGGACGAGCTCGGCCTTGCGCAGGCCGATCTTCTTGGAGTCCGAGTCGACTTCCACGCCGTCTACGATGACTGTGGCCTTGACGGTGTAGAGGGGCTGCTTGCCGTATGGGATAGGGTACCACAAGGCGGGGTCATGGATCTTGAAAGTCGCGTCTGTGGTGCCCTCTACGGCCTCGACGGTCTGCGAATCGACCGTGGTGCCGTCCAGCGACACCTCGAACTTGACCTTGCTGGCCTTGCCTTCGACCTCGGCGTGAGCGACGATCTGGGCGGACTTGAGCGAGCCATCGACAGTGTTGTCGGTGTAGAGGTCAGACAGGCGAGTGTTGTAGATTTCGAGGTTGATGGGCCTCCAAGGGCCGCAGGTGAGAAGAGTCGGGCCCCAATCCCAGCCCTGAACAGGTCAGCATTGTTGTTGATAATCTCCAGCATGGTCGACTTACCCAGTGGTACTGTGCTTTCCTCACTGCCAGCCTGGAGATGTCACCGTTCCAGCATCCCCACTTGTGGTCGGGGTACTTCTCGACAAGGTTCCACCCACGGAGGTAGGCACTGTCAAAGGTGATCTCCAGGGTGTTGTCGCCCCCAGCCTTGAGTGAAGATGTGATGTCGACGCGTTCTGGGGTGAACATGTTGTCGGTCTTGAGGATCTCGGTGCCGTTCAGGACGACGGTGGCAAAGGTGTCGAGGCCATCGAATGCGAGGATGGCTTTGGAGGAGTCTGACAGAGAAGGGGCAGAAAAGGTCGTCCTGTAGACCCAAACGGCCTCGCCGATCCACTGGACGTCGAGTTCATTCTTGCCGATGAAGGGATCGGGGATGATCTTGTGGTGGAGGAGGTCGAGGTGAACGTTCGTAGGGAACTGGCCGACAGGGAGGAACTTGCTGTCGTCCTTGTCCGCCTGGCGGAACTCCCAGTTCTTGTCGATGGGGTGGACAGTGCGTGCCATTGTGTCTCGAGGGGACGTTGTAGGATGAAAGGGGGAAGATACCAGAATGCACATGACACTGGCTTCAAGTGATTTAAATCAGACCAGAGTGAGGGTTGTTCCTGCCGTCCTTCGTCTTCGTCTTGTTCACCCAGAGCGCCTTCTCGGATGAATTGCTTCGGTTGGAGGGGCAGATGAGGGGTCAATTGGGTGAGGGGTAGGTACCTGACAGGAGGGAGGGAAGGGGTAAAGGGGTAAATCAATCAGGGGACTCTTCTGAGGTGTAAATAAATGCATCGCGAACACGGCTTTATATCGGCCCTCGTGCGTCATGCTGGGCAAGGGGCCGTCTTTCTCTTCTCGATGGCGGGGGAACGACCGCCGAGTGAGCTGACTTCACGTTGTCCCGACCTCATCGTGGAGATTCCAGGGATCAGAGCTGCTGTCATCCCCACAAGAGGGTCAAGATACAGCGGACCAAGCGCTACGAATGTGCTACACAGCAGGCCACAGGCGCCAGAACCCCACCTTCCCCCCATCCCCCATCCACAACTCTGGATTTACCCTCTTTTTCACCACGGGGATTCCATTCCCGTGCCCTCTTTGGGAATGGCCTCGATCCTTCTTCCAACACCTCGACTCAAGGCACACACTCCTCGGTCAGGCATCACCGGATGCAATGACAGACGGACAAGACGGCATTACCAATTCCCGTTCAACGCCCAGAACGCCTAACAACCATCGCGACCAACCACACGCCGACGACACAACCTCCGATGGCATCACAATCTCTGTACAAACTCATCGAAACCGACCATAGTCCGTCGCGCCGTAAATGTCGTGGAGTTCCACCGCCATCCGGTCTCCCAGCCTCGTGCTCGTCATGCCATAGTACCACCTCCCTCCCAGCGCCTGCAGTCTCTTCCTCCTCTCCCGGTCGTTGAGCGCTGCCAGACCTTCCATCTGCTCAACCCACCGCGCCTCGGCAACGTACCACATCTCGCCCGCGATGCTGCGCGGGTCCACCGGCAGCTGCGGCCACCGCGCGAACATGGTCACCACGAGCACCACAATCATCACCCCCAACACGCCGGCGCTCACCCGCGAGCACACCGTGTGCACGTCCGCCGTCTGCGTCAGGTTGTACGGCACGTTGGCGAGCAGCATGGGCAGGAAATCAGACACCACCGCCATGAGCGACACGCTGAACAACAGCACGTCGCGTGATCCGATGCCAGCGAACACGCCCGTCACGGCGTACACTGGGCGCCCTGCGAGAATGGACCGGCCAGCCGATTGGGGGCGGTCGGCCATGCGGCGGTACGGGGCGACGATGACGATACCTTTTCTAATTGTCAGTATTTCCCGTTCGCTTCGCGATCGGGCGAGGACGACTCACTACAGAAGACGCACTCCCAGCACAGGATGGCGATGACCCCGAGGGCCGACGAAACAAACCGCGCTCCGAACCTCTGTCCCTCCATGAACCGTCTGAGATCGCTCGGAACCTTTTTGCCCCAGTGGTAGAAGAGGACGATGCCGAGGAGGGCGAGGAGGTAGACCAGGAACGCAGCGCGCCACCAGAACGTGAGCACCGCGAACTTCGCCGGCGGCTTCCTCTGCGTCGCCACCGGATCGTGCGGCCGGTACGCCATGGCCTCGGCATACGCCGTATCCCTCATCATGGCGCCGCCCTCCTCCTCGCGCCTCGCCCCGCGCAGGCTCCGTCCCGACTCGTCACACAGCACGAGCCCGTACTCCTCGCGGCCCTCGTCGTTGCGGTACCACCCCAGCGTGAACTGCTTCTCGGCCACGACCGCCTTGACGGCGCCAAAGTCGGGCGCACCTACGGCCCGCACGTCTGGGTTGCGCGCGAGGGCCGCTGCGCCTGCGATGCACCACGGGTCCGCGAAGACGCCCGTCTTCCACCGCGTCGTGACGATGACGAGCACCGCGGTCAGGAGAGCGGCAACGGTGACCAAAAAGCCCACGAGGATGTAGGCCTCGATCTTGGACACGCCGAGGTTGAGGGCACACCCTTCGATGGCGCTCGAGGCGCACCGACCGTGGACTTTGAGGCCGATGGCTTCACTGGCGATGGGCGCCAGGACGCTCGACAGCCAGACGGCCATTGTCGTCAGGAACGGCACGGCATGGCCCTGGCCGAGCAGCCCGAACGGCCGCCAGAAACCCTTCCACCCTTCGAAGTGGAGTGTGAGCGAGTCTCGCCCCGCGGCGCCCTTGGGATGCGCCAGCGCCGCGAAGGGCTGGTACAGCTTGGCCGTCTGGTCGACGGCGCGGACGGCGAGGGCGAGGAGCACCGCGAGAAGCGGCGGCACGAACTTGCCGATGTAGTACCCCGCCGAGGTGAGCGTGTACGTCGTCGCCTCGACGATAATGAGGTCGTCGGCTGCTGCCGTCGGAGTCGTGACCGAGGTGATGATCATCCTCGTGGGCGGAACCGAGGTCACCCGCGTAATGGGCGCCGGTGTAGCGACGACGGTGACTGGCAGCCCGTCAGGTCCGTAGCTGACAAAGGTGGTGGGCGACGGAGTCTCGACATAGGTACGCTCCGTGCCGCCGGCCTCACTTGTTATGACCTGTGTCACGGGCGCCTCGACTTTCCCGAGGGGCTTGCCGTTGGCACCGACGGTAAAGGTCGAATACAGTGTGGACCTGCCCGTTACTGCGTAGGTGATCGGCGGGCCGTCCCTGGTGAGGGTCACCGGGATGGTCTTGATCGCATCCTTCTTGTAGGTCGTGACAATCTTTTTTGTTACCGGGGGCTGGACGATCTGGTTCCCACCGCCGTCTCCGGGAGGTGGTGGCTGCGGCGCAGGAGTCACGGTCATCGTGACATACTCGGTGACTGGGGTGGTCTCATTGCTCGACGGATCCACGTTGTACCCAACGCTCGTGGAGGTGGTGGTATACGGTGGCGGTTGCACTTCGGTCTCCGACGGCCCATCTTCGAAATACGTCGTGCCGGGGATGGTGGACGTCAAGGTCTCTACCACGTCCGTCGTTACCTTGGAGGTTGTGAAGGTTGTGATGGTGGTCTTGGGCCCGGGCTTGGTGGTCCACGACGTGAAGGGGACTTCGACGAAGCCAGTTGTGAGTCTTCCACGGGCTGCATCGCCGGAGTCTTCAGTTGGCGTTGGATTGGTATTATCGGATTCGTCTCCGTTGTCGCTGCCATCGTCGTTCGATGCTGGTGGGGGCGTTGCGTTGCCGGCCTCGTCGCCCTGGGTCACATCACCTGCAGGCTGCTCAGTCTGGACAGGAGGGATGGTCGGCTGCTCTCCAGCAGGGTCAATCGAAGCGACCGGCGCCTCAGGGCCCAACGTCTCTTGTCGAGGGCTGGTCAGCTGCTCTCCGGCAGGGTCAATCGAGGCGGCCGGCAGCTCCGGGGCCAACGTCTCTTGTTGAGGGATGGTCGGCTGCTCTCCAGCAGGGTCAATCGAAGCGGCCGGCAGCTCCGGGGTCAACGTCTCTTGTCGTGGACGCAAGTTGTTCATGTCATTGCGTCCCAGTCCACGCGGTTCAATATCAGCCGTGTCATCCGTCTTCTGCAGTTCTCGGTCTGCCCACAGGACGAGCCCGGCAAAGGTGAGGCAGATGACGATGAGAAGGCTGATGTACCACCACCGAAGGGACACTGGCCGGTAATTGGGCTTCGGCCTCCCCTTTGCGTTTGTGAGTGAGGCTCTTCGATACTCCTCTTCCTGGTAGAGTCGCGCGATGTCCTCCTGGGGGCCCTTCTTGTGGGCTTCGTAGTATTGAGGATCTGGAGGCCAGGCGTACTGGATTTCTTGCGGAGGGTATTGCTGCATTTTGGCGTCTGCTTACCTGGGAGACCAGATGTGCCAGGGCTCTCTCCTCGAGCGTAGGTTGCAGCTGGGCGCCTTGATATGGCCCCCGACTTCTCATCACATCAGCTGCCCGGTCTGTTCTTGGCAAAGTCCAGTATAAGCTTAAAGGCGCCTCGCTCCTCTGGCTATTGCTGTTTACGGGCTACCCTGAGGCGAGGCCACGGCCGAACAGGCGCAGCCCACGAACAAGCCCCCCGGCAGCTGGTGACCCCGGCCATCTAGTCCCCATCATGGCGGTGAATGCGCCTCAAGTTGCCTGGCCATCTGGCAAAGCACTGGAGCTGAGACCCGTAGCGCTGGGTCTTGGGGCTGGGAGGCGTCCGACCAGTTCACAGCTGAGGAACGTTTTTGTCTTAGAGCGTCGATGTAGTGCAAGCCGCGATGCTTAATCAACCCGCTCATTCGGTAGATGCCAGAAGAGGCTTGCCTCTATTGGCGGGCGAGGCTCCGATTCGTCCCAAGTGTTTCGGAGTTCGTAGGGCTGGAGTTGGCTCGGTCGACAGTCAACGGTGGCTGATGGCTAGATCGTCCTCGCAGCTGAGTCGAGTTTTGCTTTGGACGCGAAGTTCCGCTTCTCCTTGATCAAGATAGCTTGTCGATGTCTGCATCATAGCAACGAGCGACATGCATGATTCACACTTCACCTCGCCTCGATCAAGGTAATGGTGTCTATCGAGGCGATACTCAGGGGCTCGGCCTCCTAGGTTTGGGACATGACCGAGAGCTCGCTTGCTGCTCCGCTGGCGAACTCATGTCTCTGGCCATGACGGAACCTGCAGTTAGTACTTACCCATGGCGTTGGAGGCCTGTGACAAGGTGGTGGGGTCTCATGCAGGTGGGCAATGGTTGGCACCGAACCCGGAATCTCGTCTTTGGCGCGTACCACAGGAGACAGCTATGCCTGATAAGCTTGTCAAGGTCGATCTAAACCAAAATGGCCATTATGTTTACTTGACTAGCACACGGCCTGCTTGAAGGCTAGGCTCTTGATTTCGAACCCATCTCGATGTGACGCTCGCGCTTGGTACATCAAGCCATTCGTCGACATCTCGTCCCCAACTCACTCGGTGAAGGTGATTCAACTGAAGTTCTTGTTCATGATGTGGGAATTAAGCTGGATAGTAGCTTTGTCCAGCAAGCTGCTCCTCTTTCACGACACCTGGGGCATTATCACAGATCTCAGCATGTACAATAAGGAGGGCATCATTCATTCAACCTCTGTCCAATGAGTCTATGGACCTCTACCAAATTCCAGGCAACCCCTATTTCAGAGGATGCCTCCTGAAGAATTCGATAATCACCGGCGTCGCATTATACGACGCCGGCCCGTCCCCATTCCCCTTGGGCAGCGGCCTGTTGTCCGCATTCTGCTTCTTGTACGGCCAGCTGTGCGCAACATCCTTCTCATAGACATGCGTCACGAGGCCGAAGTCCCCCGTCTTGGGACCCCAGGTAAACACCTCGGCCTCCCCCGTCATCGCCGTCTTCGTCGGCCCCCCGGCCTCATCCTCAACCTTGTTCCTCTCTGCCCATAGCTCGACCCAGTGCCGTATCGCCGGTAGACACGCCCCCCTCCTGTCCCTGTCCCCGTGGTACCTGATTGTTGTGTCGTTCCCGCCATGTATCTCCATGATGGGAACGCGCTCCCGCCCGGGCGCGCACCGTATCGGCACCGTCGCCGGGTCGCAGCCCCGCGCGCCCTCGACATAGAAGGACCCGGACACGGGCGCAAAGGCCGCGAACCGCTTCGACAGCTGCGGGTGGCATGCCGCGAGGCCCGTGAAGCCGCCCCCGTTCGACTTGCCCGTCATGTACACCCTGTCCGCGTCCACGAGCAGCGTCGCCTCCAGCTCGTCCAGGATCCCGTTCGTGTACGCCACGTCGTCGCGGGACGTGATATTGGGAGTGCCCTGCCACCGACCCTGCGGTCGTGTCAACACCCCACTGTCAGTCAGGTCAGTAGAACGGGGTAGCTAACCTCTATGCCGCGCGGGTAGACGACGATGTACTTGGTGTTGAACTCGGGCGTCTCCAGCCTGTCGAGGTTCCTCTGCCGCTCCGGCGTCCTGCCACCGCCGTGGTACGAGAAAATAACCGGGTTCGGCTCCGTCGTCGAATAGTCGGGCGGTATAAACAGCAGCCAGTTCCTGTCGTGCTCGTCGGCGTAGGTCATGTTATACTCGTGTCCCGGCTTCCAGCCATTCGGCAGACACCCGCCGCCGCCACCTTTCTTCTTGGAGTCCCCGGACATGGACCTGGGGAGGGCGAGGACGACGCCCAGAATGGTGCTGAGTATGACGAGGAAAAGCATGATGACGGCAGCCAGTAGGGATCTTCTAGAACGCAGTCTGCTCAGCAGGCCCCTCCCCTCTTCCTTGGCATCGGCCCCGTCATCGCTCTTATACCCCCCGGGCCCCGCGTCGTCCGGCTCACGCAGGGTCCCCGCGGCCGCTCCCTCGCTGTGCGATGACATGGTGATCGCCCCGGCAGCACGCACGGCGGCCCCTCGTGTGCGAGTGCCGTGAGCGCTAGGGGCGCGCTGACGAGGGGATCTCACAAGCTCGTAAGCTTGTCCCCCGTGCCGCGATGCCGTGCAGGTAGGGCAAGGAAGGGGGGAACCGACGAATCGCTCAAAGGAATAGTCGGATTTAAGGTCGAGCGGCAGTCGATCCAACCGGTTGGCGGGATCGTCGCTCCAACGGCTGAGTGGTGTATGGCGGGATCGTCAAGCCACGAGATGAAGCGGTGAGAGAGATCGGACACATCCAGCAGCCACCGAGCAGGCTCCCATGAATTAAAAAAGCACTTCATCGCTTCTCGTGGCGAATTGATAAGCCCAAAGCTACCAAGATGCAAACGCAGAATCCGCAGGCGAAATGTCTCGCGCAATTCAAACTCATCGCCCGACAGCGCCTGGGCCAACGTAACCCACGAGTGAGACCGGACGGGCCTCGACTGTTCTCGCGTGCTAGGCCCGTCGCTGTTGCTCGTCCGAGACACGACGCGTGCAAGCTTCGGCCCAGGCGAGGCCTGGTAGACGGTCATGGGCCGGCCGATCCGGGGAACAAAGGGCCTCAGATCTGATGCCCCGTGGTAGACCGTCCGTGTCTCACTCCGCCATGTCGATCTTTCCAGACTTGTCGCCGGTCGGGGACATCTCGTCTCAGCATCATGGGAGAACCTCGAGTTCGGAAAGAATGAGGGTCCAAAAGAACACGGGTTGCATCCGAGATGGGATCTAATGGGTAAATCGGCAACGGCACCCTGTCTAGTCGATCTGACTCTTCTAGAGCTGCCTCGTCACATCACCTTGCATGTCCTCTGCCGGTAGGTACTGTAAAGAACATGAATAAAAACGCTGGTCTAGACTGTGTATGTGCGTCGGGTAGATCCCGCGCGATTCCTCCGCCACCGGTCTGCCTCCGGCTCCGGGCTACTCCCCTCGCCTTTTCGACGCCGATGGCTTCTGCCAAATGCATTCGCCGCGGAGCTCGAGTCTGAAATGCCATTACATGTGATATAGGTAAATCTCTGTGATCGGCCGCCAATTTGATTATGTACATGGGCCAAGTGATCCCGTGAACGGCGGAAATCTACCGACGTGCTCGCGCAGCTGCCGCAGACGAGGCCGCCTTCTCTACGGCGCTGGTCATGGCCAGGCCGACGGGCGTCATGGCGCCATTCTGCGGTGCCGGGGTCGTGCTCCGCGAGGGGGCGGCCGAGGGCGCTGCGGAGCGGTTGTGCTGCATGTGTGCCCTCACCAGGTGGCCGGCCGCCTGCGCGCTCAGGAGGGACAGCTCGCCGGCCAGGGTAGCGGCGGCGATGATGCGCGCCAGACGGCGGGCGTTCTCGCCAGGGCTGGTAGGGTGAGGTCCGCGGATGCCGAGCATGTCGAGAACAGCGCTCTGCGGCTCGAGGATCGTGCCGCCACCCAGGGTGCCGACCTCGATGGAAGGCATGGATACGCAGATCTGGAGGGATCCGCGGAGGCTACATTCCAGTTAGTATGTGTCAATCTCATACAAATAGCGGCCCACTCACTTCTTCATCGTCGTGATGCAGTTGGCGCTCTCGACGACCTGGGCGGGATCCTGACCGGTGGCGAGGAAGATGGCAGCCACGATGTTGGCCGCGTGCGCGTTGAAACCACCCATGGAACCAGCCATGGCGGAGCCGATCAGGTTCTTATTCGTGTTCACCTCCACGACACTGTCGACGTCGCTCTTGAGCACCTTCTGAACGACGTCGCCGGGAATGATAGCCTCAGCGACGACCGACTTGCCACGTCCGTCGATCCAGTTGATGGCGGCGGGCTTCTTGTCTGTGCAGTAGTTGCCGGACACGGTGACGATGTTCATGTCCTCGAAGCCGGCCTCGCTCTGCATGACGCCCAGGGCGTGCTCGACGCCCTTGGAGATCATGTTCATTCCCATGGCATCACCCGTAGTCGTCTTGAAGCGAATGTACAGGTTGGTACCGGCCATGGCCGTCTTCATGTGCTGCAGGCGGGCGAAGCGACTGGTCGAGTTGAACGCCTTCTTCATCGTGTTCTGGCCGACCTCCGAGTCGAGCCAGAGCTTGGCAGCACCGGCGCGCTCGAGGGTCTCAAAGCTGATGCACGGGCCACGGGTCATGCCATCGCCGGTCAGGACCGTGACAGCGCCGCCGCCCGAGTTGATGGCCTTGCAACCGCGGTTGGTGCTGGCGACGAGCACACCTTCGGTCGTGGCCATGGGGATGAAGTAGCTCTGACCGTCGATCACCAGGGGACCGGCAACACCGACAGGGAGGGGCATGTAACCGATGACGTTCTCGCAGCAAGCACCGTGGACGCGTTCCCAGTTGTATCCATCATAAGGGAGCATAGACCGTTCGAGGGAGTTGGTGATGGCGGCAGTGGCCTTGGTCCTGGAGATGATGGAGCGACGGACCTTGACGGCCCTGGTGTAGTCCTTGAGGGTGACTTCGAGAGCGTAGCCGGGGATCTTGCCGCGCATGGAGAGCGCGACAACCTCCTCGTCGGACATCTCGTTCAGGCGCTTCTCAGCCAGCAGAGCCTCGAGCTCGGCCATGGGGCGGTTTTCTGTCGAGTCAGACCTCGTGGGACGAGTGGGTCTCATGGCGAGCTGGTCGGTCTCGTCGTCGGTCGAGCCTGGCGTGGCGGGGCTCTGGGCGGCACCCTGGGGAGGAACAAACTCGCCGAGGGGCAGGGGAGCGGCCCCATTCTGGTTGAAATTCTCGGCACGTGCGAGTTCCTTGCGATCGATTTGGTGATCGGGGTCGTTGGGGTCCTTGATACCCCAGCGAGCAACGTTGAAGAGGTAGCCGTTGAGAACGACGCTCATGGCCAGGGCGACGATGATCCACTTGGAAAGGACAGGGTCCTCGAGGCTCTGGAGGAGGCTGCCGACGACGCGGCCGCTCATGCCGTAGTGGTTGAGGTCGTACTCGCTCCCTCCGGCAGCATGATGAGAGATGGGCAGAGCGTAGTGGATGGAGGGGTACTCCAGTTCATACTTGATGGGGGTCAGGACAGTGACGAGGGTCGACTGCCCCCTCGTCTTGGCAGCTTCAAGAATGGTATCGAGTCCGTTCTGGGCAACCTTGAGCGGGTTGACCGGGGGTGAGGTGACAACGGCGCTCAGGCCGCTAGTCCACGAGGAGAGCGTCGACAGGTGGTTCGCGTTGCGGAAGGGGATGGTGCAGATGTTGAGAATGTTGATGAGCACGAACCCAGTGACCATGAGGACCTTGAACTTGGGCACGTTGCTGCTCTTCATCTGCTTGCCGAAGAGGGAGGTCTCCTTGGTGGCCTTGCCATCAATGTCGGCCCAGTCGCTGCTCTTGGCCACCTTCTCGGCAATGCGACGGCTGACGCCATCGTCTTCCAGGGCGCGGCGGGTGGCGACGTGGCGCTTGATGCGGTTGATCTCAAGCTTGATGCTGAGGATGGCCGTGTAGAAGGAGAAGAGGAGGATGCAGTCGAAGAAGAGGATCCAGGCGGCGAGGAAGCAGAATTGCTGCAGACCACCCTGGACGCCAGAAGCGGCGCCGAGGATGAGGATGCCAATCTCGATGGCGTAGTCCTTGACGATGTCGTAACCCTTCTCCTTCATGGCAGCCTGAACAGCGTACTGGATGATGTTCGAAGAGACAGACTCGAGCTTCTTCTTGGTCTTTTCGACGTTCTTCTCAGGACGGCGGTGCTCGATGGCGTGCGAGAGAACGGCGCGCGTAAGAGCAATCTTCTTTTCGAAGCCAATGGTCACCACCAGGAAAGGCAGGCCTTCGGACAGCAGAACCATGGTGATGGGAACGCCGAGCTTAGTAGTCACCAGAAGACCGAACAGGAAGGCGAAGACGGACGAGAAGAGGACATTGGTGAAGAGCCAGAAGTTGGAGCCCATGCGGCGCATCGACATGAAGAGCGAGACGAAGGTGAGGTGCATGGACAGGTAGCCGAGAACCATGATGAAGATGTCGAGTGACTCAGCGTTCTTGAGCAAGTCGAGGAACTCGGTCCAGCCATTGCTGATCCAGTGGACAAAGCTGCTGCGGGTGTTGACCCTGGCGGCCTTCATGATCCACATCTTGGACTCGCGTCCGTGGAGGGTCTCGCGAGACTCGCTCGTGTCGTCGGGAATCTCCTGGACGGCGGAGAGGAAGCCAGGGGCATCGGAGTAGGCAACGGAGAAGGCAAGGGCACTATCCTGGGCGTAGTTCCCGATCGAGTTGGAGGTCTCGGGCAGAGCCTGGACGGAGATGTTGGCGGGGAAGGGCACGACATGGGCCTTGGGGGCCGTGTTGGCGGACTCGGCGGTCTGCGACTCGGGGAAGACGAGGGTCAGTAGGGCGAGGTGCTCGGCATCGGAGGGGATCGAGGCGTCCTGCTCTGCGGACTGCCACTTCCAGTTGGTGTCAGGTCCGACGACGAGACTGCGGCTGCCGTCGGTGAGGGAGGACCAGTCGGCGCCGCGGACGCTGGTGGTAGCATCAAAGAGGCTCTCTTGGAGGAGGCCTACGTAGGAAGAGCTGGCGAGGACGGCGACGACGACGATGGTGTGAATAGGGTGGGAGCACGCAAGTCTCGAGAAGAACTGCAGGACGGGCGTGATCTTCTTTCCCAGCCAGGAGGGCGCATGTTGTTGAGATGCGGGCTGCTCCCCCCTGAAGCGGTGGGGGAGGAGGGTCGAGAGGGACATGTTGAAGGTATTGGTGGGGTTCTCTCGACGGTTACGAAGACATCGGAGGTTCGATGGGTCGTCGGTTTGAGCGAGGGTTCGGCTCGGAGGGACGGTTTCCTAAGGTTTGGGTGTAAGTAACAGCGCCTTTTAATGATGATGCCTGCATTTGTAGGCTAGCCAGAACAACAGTGAGGGCACGAGACAGCTTGGGAAAGCCGGCTCGTGATCTGAGAAACGCAGGGGAAAAGACTGGCAAGAGTGAGGCTTCCATACCGGCAAAGTCTGTTGAAGCTGACGTCTTGCCCGCCTTGATCGTACTCGTGTTCGCGGGAATAGGCTGCAACTGACGCTTCCAAGGAGGCGGAGCTATGCGACCAACTTTGGGGGCTGAGACGTGCCGATTCTGATGCTCCTATTACTCGAACTGTTGTCGTCTCTTCTCGCCGGACTCGTGTGTCGCGTGATGTTTCTCGATTAATATGCCGACGAGGGGCTTTTCGCAGTGTAAAAGGGGGACCGCGTTGTGGGACCGACGATTTCGCGATGGGCAGACCGAGCGGAGACCGATCAGTCTCTCAACAACCGTGGGATCGCAGCAAAGCACCGGAGACGGCCGTAGTGTCCTCACACTCGGGGAGAACAATGGGAAGGAGGGGAGAGGTCGAATTCGCGTTCGGTGTCGCGAGGAGGGACGGTGTGGATTTTGAGCCGGGGAGAGATTCAGCAGTTTGGGAAGAGAAAAAATAGACGGGGATTCGGACGCCTCAGTTACGGCCGAGCCCGCAGCTGCAGACGGATAAGGACGTGGTGGAGCACTGATAAAATGAGCTTTGCATGGGGGGCAGGGGCGGGGGACGAAACGGTGGTAATTAGCAAGGTACCATGAAAAGCTAAACTCTGTTTGATCTAGTAGGGGGAATACGGTTGGGTCGCCGTTTCGTCACCGCTGCACCTTCCTGCACGCCAGTTCAAGTTGCATCCTGGGCCCCTCGGTGGGTGAGCACGCCTGGTGCCTTCCAAAGTTTGGGGGCTGGAAGTGCTGACGCCTCAGCGCGGTACAGTGCTGGCACCCTGCGCCAAGCTGCCGCGAAGCACCCGCCAGGGGGCCGCTTCAGGGGACGGCCGTCAACTGAATGGCCATGACTGCCCAACGGGTCCTTGCATCAGGCACACCAAATAGGCCTGAACAAAGGCGGTGACACAACGCCAACACGAAAGACAATTGCGAGTGGCGGATAGAGTTCATATTGTTCTGGATCCAAGGGTACGAGGTAAGAGTCTAAGCCCATTCTCGAAATTTTGACCTAGCAAAGGCACGATGTCCCTTGCTTCCCTTGATGCCTCCTCCGTCTGCGCCGTCGACACGACCAAGCGACGGCGGCGACCCGGCATCTTGAGCGCAGAGCCGAGGGCCCTCGATGGCATGCTTGCCTGCGCTATCAGATCATGCTGCCACCCAAATGAAGCACCAGTGTGACCGCAGAAGGAGTCCTCCAGACTCCTCCGGGCCTGGTGGTTGCCCGGAATCCTTTAGGCGCATCCTCATCCTAAAAAACCACCCACCACCAGGTCCCCGAATGTGCGATGCGCCATGCTCGTGCGAGGGAAGCACAGTCCCAAGATTGAGATCGAGACAGGCTACACAGTCGTGCTCGCCGGGAATGGGAGGTCAATCTTGTGATGGGCAAACAAACTACACCGCGGCCAGCCCCCCGGGGGATGCCTCATGGGACATGCCAAAACGGGCACCTTGAAACCGGGCCTCCCTGAAACATCACCCACGAGCGCCGGCTTTCCAGCACCTCGCTGCCCAGATGGCTCCCTGACCCGCGGGCCCCCGCGTCTCACGACCCGGCATCGCCCCCGGTGACCCTCCGGACCTCCGGCCCCGCGGCGCTCACGACCCTGACCCCGGCCTCCTCCAGTTCCGCCTTGCAGCGCGCCCACCCGTCCGGGTCGACGCATCGCGTGCCCTCCTCGACGACGAAGACCCTGAAGCCCTCCTTCGCGGCGTCCGCCGCCGTGTGCCTGACGCAGTAGTCGCCCGCGAGGCCAACAACGTAGACGTCCGTCACGCCCGCCCCCCTGAGGCGCCCGGCCAGCCCGCTGTCGGCGACCCGCGGCGCCGTGAAGGGGTCGTAGAAGGCGCTGTACATCTCGACGTCCCGCAGCTGGCCCTTCTCGACGACCTCGTCGACGAGGGACTGGTCCAGCTCCGGCACGAGCCTGGCCCCGTCCGAGCCCTGCACGCAGTGCACCGGCCACAGGCGCGTCGTGAACGTCTCGTCTCCGTTGCGCGGGTTCGCGAGCTCCATCGTCGACACGAACGGCTCGGCGCCCTCGTGGTTCGCCGCGAAGGAGACGTGGTCCGTGGGGTGCCAGTCCTTGGTTGCGATCTTGGTCGCAAAGGGCGCCCGGAGGAGGGCGTTGACGACAGGTGCGATGTCGCGACCGTCGGCGACGGCCAGAGCGCCGCTCTGCAGGGAGAGGGAAGGGTCAGGGATGATCGAAGGAGGTGGATTTCATGGCCTGACGGCGCGCGATTATGCTGGTCGCTGTTCCACGACATGGGACGAACGGGAGGGCGGCAGCGACTTACCGGTGGGCAGAAGTCCTCCTGGAAGTCGACCACGATGAGGGCCGGTGTGAAGGGTTCGGAGTGCATGTTGGCGCCGTTGCTATACACGAGTGTACAAAAATGACATGACTCTCCAGCAAATGTGTTATAGCGACTGGGATGGATGTTGAGCGAGGTGAGGTTGTCACTGAGAAGATGCACAGCATGGATGGGTGGCTTATCGAGCCCCACAGAGCATGGATGTCCTCACGCCCGGCGGGCTTAAAACCAACGCATGATCCTTAACTTTCTTTCGGCTTGATGGCCGATTCACTTGTGTAGGCTGATAATCTTGCCGTGAGTCGACGGGGAACCAAATTCACTGCGGGCGTAGTAGCAGCTCTGACTTCAACTTAGTTCCCAGGTTATCATCGATGGGCTTCTGTCAGTGAGCAACCCTTGGAAGCACCTCAGTGGGACCTTGAACAAAACGATAGCTCAGCCGGTGGGGCGCCTGCAATCACGGGGCGAGCTCACGTCGCCATGGATTTCACTCACCGGTGCCTGGATCCGGACTCGGGGTGATCGACCTCCCTCCGTCGTCGAGGATCATTGACGCCTGCACCGCTCACCAATGTACGCACCAGCGGCTTCCAATCGGGTGCAGCCAAGACTCGGACGAATTCTCTTGCTGCTTCTTGTTCTAGTACTCTGCGTCGGTTCTTTCTGGTACAAACAGACACAGACAACCGCAATGGCGCCTGTCACACACATCGTCGCCTTCGGCTTCAAGGACAGCGTGTCGGCCGAAGACATCAAGAAGGTACGGTCACAGCCCCCATGATGACATTCGGGCCGCTTTCTAATGCTGCATTGCAGATAGGGGCCGACTTTTTCAAGCTCAAGGAGTCGTGCGTCACCCCCGAGAAGAAACCATACATCTTGTCCATAAAGGGCGGAAAGGACCATTCGCCCGAGGGTCTTCAGGTTTGTGACCCCTTTGAAGAGAAATTCTGACCGAAAGCTTCGGGTTGGTTGTACTAACGATGATAGAACGGCGTCACCCATGCCTTCGTCGTCGAGTTTGCCAGTGAGGAGGATAGAGACTATTATGTCAAAGGAGACCCGGTACACAAGGCCTTCGGACAAGGCCTCGCCTCGTCGGTCGCGACCATTGTCGTCACTGATTTCTCCAACGGCGTGTTTTAGGCGGTGGGAGTCCTAAGATGCCACATGTCGTGCACATGTACCATGACGCGGAACATGGCGAGTATCGATGACCCGCTGATCGTATCACCGAGGTGCACCACTCGAATGACGTGGACCGACCTCCCATCTATTAAGTAATTTTCAATTGATATACCCCATACAGCAATGTACGGCATCAAGACATCTCAAGGCTTGTGATAGCAGATCCCCGCACGATTCAGGTCCGAGGATCTCCTCCCCAACCGCCTACTTGAGCTCATGTTTCCCCGTGATCGCGAAGAGGCGGGAGTTACCGTGGCGAAAGAGTACAGAGAGACCATTAAGGAGCCTCGAAAGCTACCGGACCTACCCTTGCGCCCGAACTTCGCGGCCGATGGTCCAGGCATTCGTGGCAAATTCAAGCCTCTGACCCCATCTCAAGACGACTAGAAGCCGGGCTAAACTTGGTAGGCTCGCAAGCCTCGCAAGGACCAACTGCATTTGGAGACTGCCTCGGCTTGACCCCGCGGTCTCGGTGAGCGATACCTGACATGTACACCGAGGGACCCACTCCTCGTGCCGTTGGGACCAAGGGATCAGACCAGGTGAATCTGAATAAGTTCTGTCCTCGCCAACTGCCTCATCCAAAGACGATATCTTTCAAAAGTCTTCTGTTATTCATCTGCCATCTTCATCAGTTGAGCCCAGTCCCGTTGGATATCATCAAATCCCCCTGAGGGAGAAAAGGAAGAAAGCTCAGCAATCATGACGATCCCCGAGGAGCTGGACGTCCTCATCCTGGGAGCAGGCCTCTCGGGCATCAACGCCGCCCACGTTGTCCAGCAAGAGCTTCCCGGCTCGAAGTTTGCCATCCTCGAGGGTCGGGATGTCATCGGCGGGACATGGTCCTTCTGGAAATACCCCGGCTTCCGCTGCGATGCACCCATGACCACCTTTGGTTTCGACTGGTTCCCCTGGCCCCACGACGAGTCCATCATCGAGGGCGACGTCATCTCGAAGTACATGGAGGATGCCATACGCGCCCACGGCATCGACAAGCACATCCGCTTCAACCACATGGCCAAGTCGTCCAACTGGGACTCGGTCGAGCACAAGTGGACCGTCGTCGTCCATGTCCGTGGCGAGGAGAAGGTCTTCAGGGCGCCCTGGGTCATGTTCTGCACGGGGTACTACGCGTACGATCGCGCCCTCGACACGACCATCCCCGGCATCAACGACTTCCAAGGCACCGTCGTCCATCCCCAGTGGTGGCCCGAGGATCTCGACTGGGCCGGCAAGAAGGTCATCATCATCGGGTCTGGCGCCACCACGTGGACCCTCTTCCCGACCATGGCCGAGAAGGCAGGCCAGATCACCGTGCTGCAGCGAAGCCCGTCCTACGTCGTGGCCCTGCCCAAGGTCAACGTTGTCGACAAGTTCCTCAAGCGCTTCCTCCCGCTCTGGCTCGTCCACTGGTTCAGCTCCGGCCGGGACCTGCTGCTCGAGACCTTCTTCGTCGGCTTCCTCCTCTGGTTCCCGCAGCTCGGCCGCAACATCCTCCGCAAGGGCGCCATCAAGCACCTGCCGGCCGACTACCCCGTCGACGTGCACTTCAACCCGCGCTACAACCCCTGGCAGCAGCGCCTCTGCATCGCCCCCGGCGGCGACGTCTTCAAGGCCCTGCACCGTCCCAACACGGAGATCGTGACCGACCACATCGACACCGTCACCGCCGACGGCATACGCACCCGCACCGGCCGCCACCTCCCAGCTGACATCGTCGTCACCGCCACGGGTCTGCACATTGAGCTCCTCGGCAAAAACACCGTCAGCCTCGACGGCGCCCCGCTCCGCATCCACGACCACTTTGTCTGGCGCGGCTGCATGCTCGAGGGCGTCCCCAACGCCGCCATGGTCCTCGGCTACGTCACGGGCTCCTGGACGCCCGGCGCCGACGCCACCACGCGCATCTTCGTCAAGACCATCCGCGCCGCCCGCGCCCGCGGCGCCCTCTCCTTCGCACCCTGCCTCGACGAGGAGACCAAGCGCACCGGACCGCGCGAGTCGCCCTTCGCCGCCACGAGTACCTACTTCAAGAGCGCGAAGGAGAGGATGCCCGTGTCGCTGAATCAGGGGCCGTGGTATGGGCGGAAGAACGTCGCCATCGACAGGGCGGCGCTGTACTTTGGCGATCTGAATGAGGGCATGCGGTTCGAGGTGCCCGTCAAGGCGAAGGAGATATAGGGGGGCAAGACCTTAGAAAGCGAGGCGGCTGTGGTGGGGGGGCTTCTTCTTTTAAAGCCTGACAATTTAAATGCTTACGATGTTACATCTTATTGCCTATGGGGTCCTGTCAGCATATAGTGCCTGTTCGCGACATGCGGCTCATCCTTCGTGCCTCGTCTTGCATCCTGGCCTATCCCGTGCGGCCCTCACCCACATCACTGCGGCGATGGTGGGTCGTCCGGGTTCCGGGCCCCATAATTGCTTTGAACAAGCTGAACTCTTACAATCTGCATCTAACAAATATGCGCATGTCAAGATCTGCAAGCAAATGACCCGGCCAAAAAGGTACCTGGGTTCAGAACCGCGCGGGTGCCCATGCCCACCGGGCTGCCCCGAGCTCTCGGGACCGGCATCAGAGGTTGCCGCCGGCGCTCCGCCGTGAAGACCACATGATGCCAATGTACACTTCTGCACTGCGTCACGCCTGTGTCACGCAAGACGCCTATGACTTTGGTTCCCATAAAACTAGAGCGCTGGCCGTGCGCTGCTTCACACCGTGTATTCTGCTTCCTGCCTGCTACGCAACAGGTTCGATAGCTCGCGGTAACAAACTGAGGAGCTTGGCCGAGAGGTCGTGTTGGCAAGGATGCCAACCCTGAACTGTTCGCCCAACCTCTATAGCGCATCAGGCCAAGCTCACAATGAAGACAGCCTTGTCGTGGAGGTGAAGAGTGGCGAGAAGATACCAGGAACTACCTAAGACCCTGTTTGGGATGAGGTATAAAATCACTGGCAGTTCAACACCGTAAGGCCTGGACGATGGAGTATCGACTCACGAGGGTCTGTGTTCAACCGAGGGAGCTCAAAGTGTTTCCTCCCAATAATGCCGATGTGCCCAGAACTCCCGGTTCTCCTTGACTCCAGGAGACCTTTATTTTCAACCTTTGACTTACACGGCCGAACCGTCAGGCTAATAATACGTAAAGGCCATCGCATGATCGGAAGATGACAAGTAGTTCAACATGCCCCTGCTCGCACTGCGTCACTAAAGACTAATGGAGACCAGCGCGGCCGACTGGATTGTGCTCACGTCAACTGGCCCTTTCCGTCCGCATCGTGGGCTTTTGCGGCGGAGGATCTCCCACCGCCGGCGTCGCCAACCTCCCGGCCGCCATCCCCTTTATCCTCTAGAAGCAGGGGTGACGGATGCGGGAACAGCGAGTACGCCCGGGACCGTGCTAGAGGCGCCATCTAAGTAGCTGGACGAGGAGCAGGGCATGCCTGACAGTGTCACGGCCATCGGGGAGAGGCTGAGGGGGCGTGGTCGTTGCAACGCGATAGTCTGAGTCGATGCAGCGGGAGGGTGACGAGCTGAGCATGGCGGCAACGTTGTTACAGTCTCCCACGCGGTGGTCACAGTTATCAAGAGAACATTGACGAGACATTTTAGGAGCAGAGCTTGAAAAAATGATGCAAGCAACTATGCAAATGTCAAATGACGCTGTCTATGGTATCTCGCTCCTTACCCTACCTCCGGGTGGCACGATCGTACGATGCCTGCAAGACTGCTATCGCCTGCTGCCCAACTCCGTGTTGTAAATGCAAGTCATTTGTACAAAAGCTGTCCGGGGCCCAGGGTGTGTCGAGGACCCCCTCTCGACCATCAAATCAGCCAGGGGCTGGTGACTGCCTCTTCATCTGTATCCGTCTGACGTTCATCGTCATGGACTGCGCGTCGTACTTTTGCAGCTTGGGGTTCCAGTGCGCGTGGACGTCGACGAGGACGAAACTCTTTGGGGTCTCGATCTCTACGATGCCCGAGACCATGATGGAGCCTCGTGGGGGATAGTCCTTGGTGGGCTTCCACGTCTGCGCCAGCTTCTTGCGGAACTCCATCCACGGCCCGTTGGACATCTGCCGCGCGCCGTCGACGTGCGACTGCGCCATGTCCTTGAGGAAGCTGGTGCGCCCGCCGCTCTCCAGGTCGTTCGGCTGCCTGTCGTCGGCCGTTTTGCTCACGGCGCTATCCGGCGCATCAGCCGGCGTGCCGTCGGCAGTCTGGCGACCTGGCGAAGGGAGGTTCGAGCGAGAGAGGGGATGCGGTCCGGAAAGCGAAGGGGGTGTGTCCGACGGCGACCCGAAGCCCATGCCCCTCTTCACGTCGTTCCAATGCTGTTTGACCATGGCTGACGTGAACGCCCAGCTTGACTGCGCCATGGCGGTCGGCCACAGGATCTTGTTCATGCGCTGTACGGTGATGGATTCGATCGGTTCCGACGCCCAGAAGATGCCATCGTTGTCGATTAGGATGCTTCATATGCTGTTAGCGTGTGGACCAGCCGGGCCGAGGAACAAACATACCCGTATTGTTCGAATGTTGGCGAGGGCTTGTATGGAAAGTCGATGTCCAGCCAGTATCTCCTCAACGTCATGTTCGAGCCGCATCTTTTGACGATCATCGGGTGTTTCGACAAGGCATTCTTCACAGTGCCGGCCAGATCATCTGCAACGTTCCGTGTCAGCCGCCAGCTCGTCTTGTCGTCGTGGCAGGTACATACTGCGTATCCTCTCTTGAAGAGGCTTGTCTTTGCTGATCTCGCCAAACTTCTTCCATTCCGGGTCACTGCCCTTATACGGCGGCGACTCGATCTGCTGCGTCGTGAAAGGCATTGCTATGAAGATGGAGGAATCCTGTTCTAGCCTCTTCTTCGCGATCTCCCTCTTCTCCTTTAGTGACAGTGACGCGTACTCTTGCTCGAGATGCTTAATGAGAGGGTTGATGACGGCTGTCGAGTAGAGGTGCCAGCAGACGAAGGTGACGGTCCCGCTGATCAGGAGAGACCTACAGAGACGACTTATTAGCTGTTGCCAAGGCCTCAAGAGAACCCTATTGACAAGCATACCGCGCTATGTTCCTCGCCCTGAACAGCCTGACACGCTGGACTGTGACGGTCTGGCCGTATGCCCCTCCATGTTCTGCCGCAATGCGGGCAGCGCGTGCCCCTAAGCCGGGTCGGAATAATCGCCCAAGCATCACCCTGAAAGCGCTCAACCCTGGATGTTTCGGCGGCTGGTGATGGATACGAAGAAGATGGCTTAGATTCTGGGGAGAGGTGGGAGGCAATTCGGTGACGCTGGTCCCCAGGCAGGCTACGGTCTAGGTGTGTGGAGAGCCGGTCTTGTTGATGAAAGTGTGAGTGAAGGTAAAGAGTACAAGCGAAAGAGAAGGAGGAGGCGCTACTACGATATATACGGCTGTATAGTCGTTGCGTTGTGGGAGGCGCCGTGTTACCTCATGATGGCGGGCGAGTTTCTTAACGGTCGGCGTCGATCCAATTCGATGGCCTGGAAGGGTCCAGATCTCGCACCGTAAGAGAGGCTTATCGGCGTACAGTGCGAGGCGATAGAAAGGTCGCGCGCCACACCTAAATACAGTGCGAACGCTAAACCCCGGAACAACGCGCTGGCCGAATGACCGTGCATCTTGGGAGCAGGCATCGAGGCCAGTCGAGCTTCCAAGGTAGAGCTGCTGCATCAACAACCGCCACCACCCACTTCACCTCGGCCAACGCATCGACTCGAAGCCAGGTTGCTCCTGCCAACTCCTGCACGAGCTCGAAGAGACCCTCGACCCATCATGAAGTTCTCCCTGGGCGCCGCCGCTGCCCTGGCTGGCTGCGCAACCGCCCTGCAGCCGGCTGACGTCTACATCATGTCCCAGTCCCCCGAGTCGACATCGCAATTGGGACGCAGCGTCGCCAACCTCATCTTCCTACAGCGACTCTCCTCCAAGGCCGACACGGGCTCGCTGAAAGATTTCCCGGAAGACGCTCTCGAAGCCGCCATCGGCAACATCAACACATTTGGAAAGCAGCCCCAGGCACTGTTCCAGGATGCTTCTCAGCAGCCCTCTCAGCTCCTCATCATGCTCGAGGGTATCACCGCAGACAATCGCGAGATCCTAGATAAGGCTCTGAACAAGGTCAAGCCTGCTTTCCAGGTCACCGACGCGCCCTCGTCGGCTGCCCATCGCAACCTTGCACAGAAGGACCTGGCTGCTGCTGGTGTGGCGCAGACCAAGTGCACCCTCGAGCGCGCAATCAGCCCCTTCGAGGAGGAATGCTGGAGCGGGAAGTCTTCTGTCGCTCTGTATGACGTCCAGAAGGTAGGATGTCGATTTCCATTTGCTTCTTTCTCAATACTAACTCACCCCTCATAGGACCCTAGCATCGCCCAGACGCTCGCCGATAATATCTCCCGCCTTGTCCAGCTGGCCATTGCCGGTGAGATGGACACCACGCTTCTCCTCATTCCCGAATCTACCCGCGCTTCTACATTTGATTCCTGGTCGCCCTCACCGCTCCGCCGCCGCCAAGTCGAGGAGGTCATGACCGAGGTCGACGAACCGGCACCGACCACCCCCTCGACCTCGCTGAACGGACCTTTCGTCGTCAGCGCCAAGGGCTCTGCCATCCCGGCGTGCTTCAACTCGCAGTCAAGCTGCGAAACTGCCACCGGAAACTGCTCCAGCCACGGCAAATGCCAGAACAAGTATCCCAATGCCGACGAGGACAAGGCCTGCTTCCGCTGCCAGTGTGGAGCTTCGGTGGAAGGAGACGGCAGGAAGCAGCACACCCAGTGGGCCGGCGCTACGTGCAGCAAGAAGGACGTTTCCGTGCCCTTCTGGCTGATCACGGGTCTTCTTCTCAGCCTCCTCGGCGTTCTGTCGTTTTCTGTCACTCTGCTCTTCAACGTGGGCGAGGAGAAGCTGCCCGGCGTCATTGGTGCCGGTGTTTCCAGGTCCAAGTAGGAACAACGTCGTTGACAAGGGGACGGACTGCGCCAGCCAGGGCAGGACGCGCTGGCTCATGCTAGGAAGGGGTCGAGTGAGCTGTCGGTCTGTACCATAGTAGGATGTGTTCACATGCGGCGTTGCGACGGGAACGTCTACCCTCTGACTGGGAGGGCATCTCTTTAGTAGTCATAGAGCACTCGAATTCAATTTGTAAGATCACGGCATGAGGCGTGATTGAGGTGTGTGATCAACAGGGGTATCAATTCTTTTCGTCTACTCGTTCTCGCCGACGTCCGGTCTTTGATTCGGCGTCGTGCCAAAACTCTCCAGGCCTCTCACTACGGCCAGCTCGCTCATTCCGGCGTTCTGAATCTGTCTGGCCGGAGACTGGCCGGGTTCCAGGGCCGGGACCGCATTGGCACCCCCGCCCATGGCGGCCGTGTATTTCTTGCCCGCCTCGTCGAGCAGACCCTGAACCTCCACCTCGCGCGTGACAATGGCCTCACGCTCAGTCTTGAGCGCGTCAATACGGTTCTGCTTCCCCTGGAGAGTCGTCTCCATGCCGGACAGGGTGGCCCTCAGCCGCTGCAGACACCCCTCGAGCTCGGGCAGTGGCGTGATCTTCGCCGGGACCTGAAGCGCCGCATCCTGGGCCCGCATCTCCGGCCTGCTGAGCCCGTCCATGCCGCTGCGGGACTGCGCGGCCTCGAACGCCACGCGTCGCTCGGCATCGCTGTCCTCCGACTCGTCGTCTGAGTTGCCCTCGGCGATCTGTATCTGCTCGGCCATCTCCCTCCGGCGGCGCGCCTTGGCCTCCCGCTCCGCCTTGTTGCCGAGCGACAGGCCGCCATCCTCTACGAAGTCGTCGAAACCCTCGCCAAGGTCCTCATCTTCCGGTACCAGGCGGCTGTCAGGCTCCGTCTTCCTCGCGCCGCCGTGATCGTCACCATCCAGAGAGATGAAGTCTTGCTGTTCGTGGGCTAGCCGGGCGCGGCGCTGTTTCCGCTCCGCGATCTGTGTGGCTGACAAGATGTTGGTCTGCGCGGGCGGCTCGGCTTGCGCGGTGGAGTACTCGCCGTCGTTGACGATCATGGCTCCTTCCAGCTCTGACTCGTCGAGCTCCATCTCATCGTGGTCCTTGGTGCGGGACAAGTCCCGTGGCGTGTTGGGCGTGGAACTCTGCAGCTCTGCGAGATATTCCTTGCTGTAGCGGGGTCGATCGTCCTCGTCATCGTTGAATCTCCGCAGTGGCAGGCGTTGAGTCGGCGTTGCTTTCTTAACGGCACTGTTCTCGATGGCTTGCGCGCCCAGGGTGGGCTTTCTCGGTGTCGCGGTGATGCTTTCGTCATCGCCGTCTGTGTTTGGCCTTGGTCCGAAGGACAGCCGCGAGGAAGATCCCCGTTTCTTCTGCTTTGACCCGGCACGTCCTACGTTTGGTCGGACGACCACAGGACCTTCGTCCTCATCGTCGGCGACGGGCGGCTTTGCCGCAGGGGTGGTTGTAGGGCCATCGCCGTCATCTTCTTCGTTGAAGTTGACACTCTTTCGGAGACCTGATTGCCGGAAGGGCTTCTTCGTAAACTTGACAGCAGATGCATCTGTATTCGGAGAATTAGCCTTGGCCATGGGAATTAGCATAGCTCGTCGCATGCGTAGGTGTGACATACCATTGCTCAGGCCGTCTGCGGCACCGGGCGCCGACTGCGCTGACCCTGTCGGTTCATCATCGTCGACTTTGATGACACGCGCCTTCCTTCGGCCGCCAAAGGAGCTCATCTTGTGTAGGTTTTGTGGTTGTCGCAATGGAGAAGTGACCAGGCGCATGACGATGCTGAAGAAAGGCGATGCAGATAATGCTTATCGGCACGTGATACATAGCTTCACAGTTGTGGGTCCACGCTGGGCTTTCCAGGCTGAGGTCAACGCGGGTCGCAAAGCTACCAACGGCAATATTTCGTCAGCCTCGTCAAAGCACATCCGCCGACACGATGAAGCCCTCTCAACCCGAATTGAAGAAGGTATGTTCACATTGCGCGCCTGGCTTCCTTTTGCTGCCGCGACAGCTGCCTCTGCCCCCTTGCCAGGCTCCCGGCTGACCCACGCGATCTAGTACCTCGAGAAGAGGTTGTTTGTCCAGCTCAATGGCAGCCGCAAGGTCATTGGCATCCTCCGTGGATACGACGTATGTTTCTCTGTTACTAGATAACTGGACTTCACTGACGTAGACTCAGGTCTTCCTCAACATTGTCCTGGACGAGGCAGTCGAGGAGAAAGATGGCGGAGAGAAGGTCAGGCTAGGCATGGTGGTAGGTTGCCATTGTCCCTCCTGCCGCACCTTGCTAATCGCGACTCAGGTCATCCGTGGTAACTCGGTCGTCATGTTGGAAGCGCTCGAGAGAATCGGCGGCGACGATCGCCATCACAGGTAGACGCGCCTCGGGCTCACGCGAGGACTCTTTTCGACGAACCGAGATTTTTGGGACACTTTGCACCGGCGTTCATGGCACAAAATCGTTTTTGATGAGCAAGTGGGAAGGAGGAACCGACGATCATGGACAGGATGATACCAGGGAAACGCACCGAGGAGGCAGTGCGAGCGGAACCAAAGCCGTGACGCTACATACGAGCAATCATCAAGTTCCCTTTCCGGCCCAGACGCCAGCGTCGAACGCATCCATCATCTTGCCACCGTAGCTGCGCACCCAGCCTTTGATGCCGCCCTTGAGGACGAGAGCCTGGACCTCCTGGTCGCCGACCTCGTCAAAGTAGTCCTGCAGCCAAGCGGCGGAACGAGGGCCTCGGCCGCTGCTGCTTCCTGGAATACCGTGAGCGGCGCACTCGAGGACATGGAGGAACTAACCGCAATAGAAGAAGACGCGCTTGATGCCAGCCTGTTTGACAAGCTGATAGATTGCAGGCCTCGTCGGATACAGTGTGTGCGCTGGCAGGTTGATGGACGTTGCGATGGTCCCGCCCTCCCAGTCGGTCCGCCTGACGTCGACAAGCAAAAAGTCCCGGGGCGAGCCCGGCCGATTGGCCTGCGCCTCGAGTAGTCCTAGGACTTCATCCGGTTCAATGCCACCGCATTGAGCCTTCGGAGCCGGGAACTCAGCCCACCAAGGTGCCTCATCCTTGGGCGCCGCGCCTTGCTTGTCTGCCATGGCCACGGTCAGGATCCTGGTGTTTGCGACAAAAAGTTGCCCGGTTCGCCTAATCTAACAAGGGTTGCGGAGGATGGAAGAAGCTCGGTCGTCTCACGGATCACGGACGTGGACGCGGGGTTTACGCAACAATGGGCAGACAACCATTGGCCCGCATTCCCATCGCCTGGGTTCCAGAAGGTTTCCTTCGGTTGAACTCGAACGTCGCCGAATTGCCATCTTGGAGATAGCGCTATGCGAGTGCGGGGGCTCCCGGTCTCTGGCCCGCTCAGCGTCCGGGCTGCAACGTTTGCCTCGCAACCTCGCAACTGCCATCCGCGGTCATGGGTTGTCCTGTTTTGGACGGCGAAATGAACAGCAATCATCTCTAGCAGACTGAAGACCTGCCTGTCCCATGTACCCTCCGAGGCAACGACAAACCGAGAACGGTGGCAGGTGGGTAGTCAAGGCAGCATCCAGGCCACCGCCACCACCATGAGCCAAGAGATGAGCATCGCCAAGATCCTCTCGGATCCGGTGTCTGCTCGACCCTCGCTTCTGTCTGCCCCCGTCTCATAAGCGCGAGGGCACAGCAAACTCAAGGGCAACGAAGCCTACCCCACAGGCCTGAGCGCCTCGCAGATCTTTGTCCCCGCGGCCCGGATTATGCTTATCTTCAAGGCGGCGCCCGAGGGGGCCACGCTGCCCGACAAAAACAGGGTAGTCTCCTAAGCGGACCAGACTAGGAAATCACTCAAACCGCCTGTCGATAGACAACTAGGTCGCTTGATAGCCACCTCACTCGAAAGCTATGCACTTCGAAATGATATATCTCCAACGAGGACTAATTTCAGCTAAGGGCTGTTCTTGCAAGCTGCTATAGCTTAGAGCGGTCGTTATGAGAGCTGCCCACTATTCTTCCACCCACTTGGGGGGCTCGGTTCCTCGGCGCCCCCTCCTCGTGATAAGAACCCAGTCTGAGGAGAAAACAATGACAAGATGGAAACACCGCGGCCCAGTTACAGGAGCTGACGCTCCATGTCAGCCCAATGTGGCATGGATCCATGCAGGACAACTCGCCGACCCCTGGCGGCTCTCAACGGTCAACGGTCGCAACGGCGCGCCTGTACGCCTGGGACCTGCTTCATCCGGGGCGGCACTGATCTTCATCCCGTTCACCTTCCGTTTTAGGGCTAATGATTCTATCACCCACCCGGGGAATCGTGCCATGCCCCAAGGCTGAAATGAAGACCACGCTTCTCCCATGCATTCCGGCCCGCTACCCTGGTGGCGGGCGGCGTTGCAGACCGCAATGCGAACTCCGAATGGCCCGCTAGGAGTCTTCAGCCCAGAGGACTTGGCTACGTATAAGTAGCGCTCGATTCTGCAGCAGCCTGGCACAGCTTTTTGATAGTCACAGACTGTTCTCCCCAGACGGACATCATCCGCGATCATGACCCGGTGGATCGTCCCCCTCGTTGCCGGCGCCGCTGCCGTGGCTGCCGCCCCCTCGGGCCTTCCGGTGAAACTGGAGACCAGGTCGGAGATTCGATCTCGGGTGGCCAACGTCCATGTCGAGTACGAACGTGGCATCGAGGGCTCCGTGGCATTCACTTATGGCTCTTGCTCCTCTAAGAAGCGTGAGGATGTTCACCACACAATTCTGGAAGCTGAAGCTGGTGATAATCACCGTCTGGTCTGGGTCGTCCCTGAAGATGCTGAGTCTGACGGATGCATCCAGGCGTGGAGTGAAGACGGTTCCCTCGTTGGTCGTAGCGAGCCTCAGAACCTCCGCCACCATTGGAAGCGAAGGGTCAAGCGTCAAGCTGGTCAGTTGTTCTTCAATCTTCTCTGTTCATTTACCTGACTCTCTACAGATCCCATTGCGATGACAAAGGAGAACGGATTCAGCCCTGTTGGCTCCTGGTTCGAGGGCGTCAAGCTGCTCAAGGACAAGCAGCCCAGTCCCGTGGACGTCGAGGCAGCCAAGGCCAAGGACGTTGCCATTGTTGGCGCGGGTATGTCGGGCTTGATGACCTGGCTCGTGCTCGAGCAGGCAGGCCTCACGAACCTGTCCATCATTGAGAGCAGTGAGCGTATTGGTGGCCGTGTCCGCACGGAGTACCTCTCTGGCGGCTCTTTCGACTATTCGTACCAGGAGATGGGACCCATGAGGTTCCCTTATAAGTACACCAACCCTGTGACCCAGGAGACCTACGATATCAGTGACCAGAAGATGGTCTATCAGTTGGCAGACGAGCTGAACAAGCTCAACGGCAACGACCCCGAGCACAAGGTTGACTTCATCAAGTGGATCAACAGCGACCCCAACAGCCTGATGTACTACAACGAGTTCAAGCTTCCTTCCGGCCTGCCGCCAACCGTTGGACAGATCAGGCTCAACTCAACTCTCGGACCCCCTGCCTCAGTTCTTCCCGAGTCTGCCCAGGCGCTCAGGGCTGAATACCGCAAGTATTTGCCCCAAGCAGGCGAGGAAATCTTCGACCTTGTAGCCAAGAACATTTTCGACGCCCACGAAGAATGGCTCAAGAATGGCATGAAGGGCATGGGTGGTGATGTCTGGTCCGAGTTCGCCTTCATGGTGAACCACCTCGGCGGTGCTCTCAACGATACGGACGCCCTCGGCGCTGCGGTTGACCACGGCTACTGGTCTAGCCTCTACAACACTGTCTTCTTTGCCTTTGGCGACTGGCGCACTATTGACGGCGGTCTCAGCCGCCTGCCGAACGCCTTTGGTCCTCTCCTGGGCGACGTCATCTCCTTCAAGCGCCGCATCGAGCGCGTCAAGCACCATTCCTGCAGCAAACAGATCGAGCTGTTCTGGCGGGACGGCTCCACCGATAAGGACCTCCAGAGCGCCATCTACGACTACGCCGTCATTTCGGCGCCCTTCTCCGTCGTGCGCGACTGGCGCATGCCCGCCCTCGAAGGGCCCATCGCCAACGCCATCCGCGGCGTTCGCTACACCCCTGCGTGCAAGGTCGCCCTCGAGTACTCGGAGCGTTTCTGGGAGAAGTACGACAACCCCATCTTTGGCGGCTGCAGCACCAGCACCGACATACCAAACATTGGCAGCGTCTGCTACCCGAGCTACAACATCAACTCCACTGGCCCCGCGTCCATCCTGGCGAGCTACGTCAGCGGCTATGGAAGTCTGGGATGGCTCGCCCGTAGCGAGGAGGAACATGTGCAGTACGCCCTGGACGCCATGGCCGAAATCCATGGAGAGGACACTCGCGCCCTCTACACGGGCAACTACAACCGCCATTGCTGGTCCACCGATCCCACGGCCGTCGGAGGCTGGGCGGACCCCACCGTTGGCCAGCATCAGCTGTACATCCCCGAGTACCACAAGACGCACAAGAACGTGAGTAGATGGGCGGACAGGGGTGGTGGTGCAAGACCAGAATATGCTGACTTTTGAGTAGATGATCTTCGTTGGCGAGCACACCTCGATCACCCATGCGTGGGTCTCTGCTGCCGTCGAGTCGGGTATCCGCGGGGCGGTCCAGTTGCTGCTCGAGCTTGGACTTGTGGACGAGGCCAACGAGGCTGTTGACAAGTGGATGGCTAGGTGGATTGACATTGTAAGTGATCTCTACGCTACCTCGCATCTTCGGCGCATCAGGACTGACTCCGAGCTAGTAAATCAACACCCTGTTCAAAGTTTGGCTTTCAATTTGAACGACTCGGGCGGACGGCAGGGGCTGCTCTGTTCAGACACTAGAGTCTCTCACAAGTTGATGCTCTTTAGACCTATTGTCTTTTAGATGAAGGCAATGAAGCAACACAATGTACTAGAAGAGACTCAGGCACCTTGGACCTAAGATATTAAATGCGAAGGCTCTTTGAATGTTCGCTTGTGACCTATCAGTGAGGTATCTAGGTAAGGTGGACTGAGCGAGAGTATTTGGCCTCCTCTCAAAGCCTGTCACCAGACGGCAGGCCAGTTTACAAATGTCAGATCAGCAACTACGAGACTGCATGCTAGTGTGGCTTCGGCTGTCCTGGTCTACTACTCTGAGGTAGTCAACGGGTTTGGCAATTCTCAAAATACAGGGAAAAGCTTCACAATGAATCTGGCAGCCAAGTAATGTGTCTGAACTTAGCAAGGGCAGCCACGCTCAGGAAAACATCCAAGCCGTTCCGGCAGAGATTCACAACGCTGCTTTTGAATACTTGACATGCTACACTGTCATGTTTTAATGAGCTTTACTGGCATTGCAGTCTTGCTGGCTGAGACCTGACAACTTGAATGTAATGAATCAGCTTTTGAGGGCGACAATTGCAGCTTGTTCTCTGAGCTACCTATCATGATGTAGTTGTTCCCATGTGAACATCCCATCACTGCTCCGCCGGAGTGACTCAACGTGGATGAGTCTTTATGTGCTTTGATGGCGTATAGTAGATGATGCTATGCAGCTATTCAATTGACAATGTCACCCCCCTTCGTCGGAGTTGATTCAGTGTACCACATCCACAAGAGACATTCACCTTGCTGCCTTTTCATCTGTGTATCAGGTTTCCCAGAGATGCTAAGTCGGTCACACTGTTCGTGGGCTTCTGAGTCCCCAAACTCTCGGATTCTCACGTGAATTGACCTCAAAGATTTGTGACATGCTTGAGATACCGCTGGCGGTGAGTATGATGTGTGTTGAGCCTTGTTGTATAAAAAGACGAGGTTATCGAAATGCTAGAGATGCCTTTCATCAACCAAAATACAACAGTCTCGCACACATTCTCACAGACAGAGCAATCTGCCATTCAACGCGGCTATCACACAGACATAAACCGAACGCACGACCTGGTACCCTCTACAATCATCAACAGCTTATCATAGCTCTACACCAGTGATCCCCTGATTTCCAAGATGGCGATCAGACTCTTCAATAGAGACGACTACACGAACTGGCAGTGTGCCGTATGCTGCAAACTCAACCAGCCTGAAGCAATCCAATGCGCTGGGCGGCACTGCCAGAAGACGATCGGAGTAGGCTACGCCCGCGATTATGCTGTGGGCATGGTAGACAATGAGCTCTGGGTAATCGGGTACATTCCTCAGCCATTCAATGGCAATTTTAACAACCTCGAATGGCTTCGCACAGACATGAAGTTTCCGCGCCCTCAGATTTAGACAGACAGAGGCATTGTCAGCATGTGCAGCCCTTCCACACACATCAAAAGGTGTGTCAGGGGCCACCTTGCCGAAGACATCGGTCAGCAGATAAACGGCACAAATGGCCGTCAAGCGAGCATTTGACCACCTAAGCCCGAAGACAACAAAACAAGACTCTCTCCATAGCGGTTTTTGCACTTATCTCAGCATCTCACTTTTTTGCCCTGGCTGGAGAGGGAACTTTGGTAGAGCATCGTCAGCAGGATGAGCAGCGATAGCGCCGCCACCTGAGCTCCCCGGGAAATCGGTCACCCGGGAGATGAGTCCTCCAAGCTTAGCTAGCTAACAGCAACCAACAATCTTAATTCTGCAAATAACTCAGTCAGTTCATCGAGAAACCAAGTCATCTGTGAGTTTGTGTTTTGCTGGTAGTACGTGCTAGCGCAATGCACCTAAGATCAACGACTCAAGAAGTAGACATCGTGCGCTGGAGTTGAAGGGTCCCATGAAAAAACCAAGCTGCAAACAGATACAACGTGAGGGAGCACAGCTCAAGCTGCTACAGTTTTCGAGATTTGTGAGGGATTAGATGGGCCAAATGGCACCATCACAGATGGGTCTGGTGGATCTTGAGGGATTCCTGGCGGACAACGCTTTCCACTCGTCCAGCGCGATTTATCTGATCATCTGATAAATAATTTGGCTCCATCGCGGGGCCACCATCACTCATCCTGCCGGACACATCAAGATGTGGTTAGTGGGGCCGTCTTTAGTCCAATGAAGGCGTGAGCACTGATGCAGGGGCAGAACTTTCAGAAATGGCCCATCTGAGCCCGGTAATCAAATGCGATTCTTGCATTTTCCCCTTGATCCCTTGCCAGCTGGACAACTGATGCGTTACTCAATATGAGGTCTTGGTACGCCATCGCTGCTGTTGCGTGGGCTGGGCTGGTCAGCGCTGGCTCCTATGTCTGGCCGTCGCCATACGACGAGATTGAGGATGTCCTCTCTCTGCAGTCAGGATACCTCGGCAGAAACTTCGTGGCTGGTGAGTACGCGCTTCTCTAACCGACGGACGGTGATGGAACTCCTCACTGACACGTTCAGGCGTTACCCCGTGCTTACAAGGAGGCAACGTCAAAGGCCGCCAGAATGCGGCGGAATGGATCCGTACCGCCTTTCACGACATGATCACTTACGATGCGGATGCGGGAACTGGTGGCCTGGACGGCTCGATTTGGTTCGAGCTGGATCGTGCTGAGAACGGTGGCCTGGCATTCAACAATACGTTCAACTTCTTTGCCTACCTCTACTCGACGAGGACTTCTGCTGCTGACCTCCTCGCGATGAGTGTCATTGTCTCGCACAGTGCTTGTGGCGGGCAGACAAAGATCCCCTTCCGCTACGGCCGAGTCGATGCAAGCCAAGCGGGCCCAGCGGGTGTTCCTGAGCCTCACACCTCGATCGGAGATACTTTGAGGCGATTTGAGAGAGCCGGTCTCACCCAGAAGGAGATGATCCAGCTGGTGGCCTGTGGTCATACCCTCGGGGGCGTGCATAGTGTCAACTCCCCTCATATCGTCGAAGGAGACAGCAACATCTACAATGACACAGTTGTCACATTCGATCAGACGGCCGGAAGTTTTGATAACCGTATCGCAAAGGAATACGTGTACGGCGTAACCAGAAACCCTCTTGTGGTTGGCGCCAACGATACCCTCAACTCTGACAAGAGGATCTTCGCATCAGACGGCAACAAGACCATCGGCGACCTGGCATGCCACTCCTCGACTTTTGACACTGCCTGTGCCAATGTGTTCAGTCGCATGATTGACACGGTTCCCAAGGAGGTCCAGCTGTCCGATCCTATTGAGACGATCGACATCAAACCTTACATCGTTGAGCTGTCTCTTGTTACCGAGACCACGCTCAACTTTACTGGCCGTGTGCGCGTCAGAACAACGAACGGGTCGGAGGCTGGCCGGGACAGTGCAGATCTCAGCGTACACCTTACGCTGTACAGCAGGGAAGGTGTTGAATTGTCGACACTTGATGCCGAGTATGCGGGCGAAGGCGCGGGCCTGTATGGCGAAACATTCGCTTGGTACGAATTCCATGCCGTACTCGATGCTTCCAAGGGCCTGGGCAAGTTCGACATTCTGCTCGTGAGGCCCTCGACAGAAAAGTCGGAGATCTTTACCAATGATGGCCAGGGATATCCGATAGACGATTCACTCCTCTACCAAAAAGCAGCATCATGCGTTTCCCGAACGAGCAGTGGTGGGTTCAGGACGGCCGAGATCACAGCCGCTGTGCGCAAAGAGAAGTCGAACGCGCCTTTGGCCCTGGACCTGGTGCGAATTGAGCGACGACAGGGTATCGTTGTCAGAGCCTTGGAGGTTGAGAGGCTCTATTTTCAGGCCTCTGGGGGGGAAATGGGTGACTGGGTCATTTTCAAGGCGCCGATTCAACTTGCTACCTCGGCTTGGAGCACGTCGTTTGATATCGTGCAAGAGGGACAAGGTGCCTCTAGGATTGAGTTCATCAGGACCGAACTCTGTCCGAGAGTTTGATCAGTTGGAACTAGATATCAAGGGTCCTCTATCAGCGGGTAAATTGAAACTGTGTATAGGTACCAGCGGTGCATCAACCTGGTTGTCAATGGCAAAACGAAACTCACTTCATCGGTACGTTAAACCTCCGAAGAAAGACGGGCATTGATCGGCGACGCTGCGAGAACAGGGAGCCGATTCCTATCTTAGTGCAAGCTATGATAAGGCCCGATAGCTCTTTGAATCGAGCAGGTGAACAGTCGAAAGTCGGCGGCGACGACGAACGCCGATTGTGGGCTATCGGCACATGCTACCCGACCACCGACCACCGACCCGCCCATCAGATAGCATTACAGCTGGAGGGATAAAGCACGATCTCAGTGGAGTAAAGAACTCGGGTGACTGAAAGATATAAGTGTCTGGCAATTAAGGCACTCTGCGATATTTCGATCGGGCAACCATTCCGTCACGTCGTCATGGCTTCCAACAAGCAAAGGTTGTTGACTGTAGCAGCAGCCCAGCTGGGACCAATCGAGAGTCTTACATCATCTCGATCGGATGTCCTGACAAGGATGACAGATCTTCTACAGGAAGCCTCAGAAAAGAAAGTGAAATTGGTAGTCTTTCCGGAACTTACCTTCACTACCTTCTTCCCTTCCTATGTCATCACCAGCCCCGAAGATGTGGCCAAGTTCTTCGAGCCGGCATCACCGGCGGACCCTTATGCAATCATCAATTCACCAAATGGCAAGCCTATCATTGAAAAGGCCACGGAGCTCGGCATAGACATTTCATTTGGCTACGCCGAGCGCTGGACCGAGGAAGATGGCAGGGTGATCGACTACAACACAGCGGTCTACTACTCCGCTACCCAGGGAAGATGCCTCGCCAAATACCGGAAGATTCATCTTCCCGGACGTTACGAACCTGACCAGCGCGAGGGAGTCACTCAACAACTCGAAAAGCTCTACTTTACCCCAGGAGACCTTGGCTTCGAGGCCTTCCGTGTACCTGACCTTGTCGACGGCTGTCTGAAAGCCGAAGATGCCGAATTGATTCCAAGATCAGAGGAGGTACAAGGCAGAGGTGACCCAATTGTTGGAATGCTCATTTGCAACGACCGCCGATGGGCTGAAGGCTGGAGATGCTATGGACTTCAGGGTGTTGAGCTTCTTCTGGTAAGTTAGCAGCTTTCTGTGCTCCGAACTCAACCACGAGTCAATGTTGCCCACTTCGTTAATCATACTGGAATACGAACCCAAAATACTGATTTATTGACAGGAAGGGTACAATACAACAGCGTTTGCCCCACAGTATGAGGGCACAGAGAGCGATCAAGAAGAAGAGGCACTCTTCCATCATCGGCTATCATGCCAGGCGGGAAGCTATCAGAACGCATGCTACAGTGTTCACGCAGCTAAAGCCGGTAAAGAAGATCACGGTTCGCTCATTGCAGGCTCAAGTATTGTCGACCCCAACGGGCACATTGTTGCAGAGGCAAAGACGAAGGGTGATGAGCTGGTCTACGCAACGATTGACTTGGCCAAGTGCAGGAAGGGCAAGGGAAGAGTGTTTGCATTCGATAAGCATCGAAGGGTTGGGCATTACTCTCGCCTCGTGGAACAGACTGGTGTGCAGGAGCCGGGTTTACTGTAACGGATCACATAGTTTTGTGCTGGCACCAGTTCGAGGAATGCAAACAGTCAATGGAGTAAGAGTAGGGGATAATAGTTTGGTGGCGTTGATGTCAATGTGGCTTCACCTGATTCTATTAACTTGCCTCTCGATGGCCGAGCCTCTTGATACCCGAGCCTCTTGATGGTCGAGCCTTTTGATAGTTGAGCCTCTCGATAATTATCAAGTTTCCCACAAGTGATCATATATCATCTAACTCATCCCGCCCATCACAATGTCATCTATAAGCACATCGACTTGTACTGCTACTAATATTAAATTGATGTGGGTTCTATCTGATATGACGTGAATGATGTCTAGATCACGTCGCGGCAGCTGGCGTTTTCGAGGTTGGTTCGACGATAATTTAAGCCTGGTTGCCAGATAATCTTTTTCATAAGATGGCTCTCTATCTACAAATAATCGGCAGCTGGAATTCTGTTCGGGTTGTCTGGAATCATGAATGGCAGAGGGTTGTTCCACCGGAGGAAACGCCTTCCAACCCAAACGTCTTCCACCGGCTGGATCTGACTTGACAACCGGGACGCAACTCTTTCATTCTCTTTCCAAACCCTGCTCATCTCTTTAGCTAACGCAATGTACGTGAGTTTGATGTGAATGACATACCTCAATAGATTTTCTCCTGCAAGCTTTCTGATCTGTTCATCAGTTGCGCCCCTTTTCATCACTGCCTGCATGAGCAGTGGATAATCGGCGACCGATTCAATACCGTTGGCAAGGGTGACGGTTCCGTCAAAATCGCCCCCGATGCCTACATGATCCCACCCTGCCACCTCGGAAATGTGCATGATGTGATCGACAACACGCTCCAGGTCTGCTGAGTCTGGGGTTTCCGCGTTCAAAAACCGCTTCACAAACATGACCATAAGCACCCCACCATTGTCTTTCAATCGCGCAAGAACGTCATCGGGAGTGTTCCGATAATTCTTGGCCAGTTCATAGCAAGTGCTATGGCTGAAAATAACGGGGGATTCCGTAACATCCAGGACCTGCCGCATGGTTTGATGTGAGGTATGCGCGAGGTCAACCATCATCCCGAGGCGGTTCATCTCTCTGATACCGGCGACCCCAAATTCAGTCAGCCCACCGTCGTTTCCGGTCTCCGTGACAGTAGATGCTGCAGTTGCGTATGGGTTGTCGCAGTTGTGGGTGATGGTGATGTATCTCACTCCCAGATCAAACAGTTGGCGAAGGACCGCGATAGATGATCCTGTCTGATGCAGCCCCTCTGCGCCGAGCATCGATGCAATCTTGCCAGCCTTAAATGCCGACTTCACGCACGTTGAATTGTCGCAAAACTGAAAGTCGTCAATCTCGGAGATGAAGCGCCGAGTCACGTCAATCTGTTCGAGGGTATCGCGAACACTGTGGCTGGTGTCGTCGAGATTCTTGAGATCCGGACATTCAACAAAGACGGACCAGAACTGTGCCCCGACTCGACCCTCTCTCAAACGTTTGAGGTCTGTGTGACTCGCAAGGCCTGTTCCGCTTCAGTACCATGGCTCCGCTTCATGTGCGGGGGGTGATTTGAGCTACCTTGGCTGAACGTAAAGGTTTTGTTGTCGTAGATTCTGTTCTGCAGCTCGAGTCGAAGAAGGTACGGGAGGTCATTGTGCCCGTCGATCAAAGGTGTGGTGCTGAGAATCTGGTCCGTTCTGGCCGCATAATCCGTCGGTTCAATGGAACGCGAACCGACGCTGAGAATGGCAGTGTAAGCAGCTGCTGCGATGGCGCCAGCCAAACCAGCAATCATGGGCCAGGAAAGCCCATGTGAAGCCCGGCGGTTCTCCACCCTGGTGGTAGCCTGTTGCTGCATTGGAACGGGCATTGGCGTAGGCGTGGCCTCATCAAACATGGGGATAAAGCCAGTGCTTGGGTAGAGTTTGGCATTTATTGAGTGGCACTCTTGCCAACAAATGTGTCGGGGCTCCTTACAAAAGGGATAGACGTGCGACAGAGGTGTTCCAATCGCCCTCCTCCCCTTGCCGTCCCCGAGGGTCGGTATCTCTGGGCCGATGCTTCGCCCGTGTACACAAAGACCCACCTCCTATTGCCGACATCACGAACGACTGATGAACTAACCTGCAGGATGTAGTAATCGCGCGCGTTCCAATGAAAGTGGTCCTCACAAAAGCTAGTGGTTTGTGTCTTGTCCGCGGATTATCTTTCGGGATGCCCTGGGCTTTTGAAGATGGCGTCAAGACGAAACGCCACGGGGATACCACGTAGTCTTGGAAAGAAGAGCAGGATTGCACGTGGAATAGTGCTATTGAGACACATGAGGCTCTTCCTATCATGCTGCCCGACCTCTCCTGATGGCTAAAGGCCCGTCAATATATGCTGTCATTTGAGCAATGCTGAATCTAGACCTGGCGGAGCAGGCGAACCCTCACTGTTTTGCAAAGTTCGCCTTCCTGAGCGTGTCATGTCATCAAATCCTTGCTCGGACGGGAATGAGGTCGACGGCGTACTTGGCCAAGCCCCTAGATTCAACATCAGTGCGACCAATCTTGCCGGCAGAAGATGGAATCTTACCAGGAAGCTTGGAATCCAGTCCCTCCTGCGCCGTAATTGTGAATGAGTAGGCGACCTTCCACCACCTCGGACTCGACTCGAGCGCCACCCTCTCTCCCAGCTAGATTCACCTCGGTCAGTGACTGGTTCATGATCGGTATAGGGGCCGTTTGATACTCACGTCGAAGTCCAACGCCGTGCTTCACCACTTTGAGGTTCTCCGGGGGGCCTAGCTCGGGGACCAAGGCACAGCAACGCTGCTTGATGACCTCTGCAAATTCCATGTCGGCCTCTCCATCCCAATTGTGCTTCTGCCGGCAGCCTCCGAGAATCACGCCGCCACGTTCGCCGCGGGGAAAGATGTGGGTTGCTTCGCCATCGCGATGTGGAGCGCGGAATGCCATTTTGCGGATGGGCTCCTCGGGGCCTTCCACCAAAAGAATTTGACCCTGCTCAGCGCATTTTAGTAAATTTACCACCAGGACTGACGCCACCAAGCGTGCTTCATACCCTGGCAGAGAATATCTTGCTGTCTTTGACTCCGCCCAGAGATAATGCTCCTATGCCGGTGCAGTTGAAAACGGCACCAGCCTGGGGGTAAAGGCGGAAGGCATCTTTGATGTGGTCGAAAATGCGCCTGTGTATCTCTATGCCTAGTCTTGTGGCTTCGGTCTGTAACCTGATGGGAGTGAGTGTCTGTTTATATATTGGACTTAGATGAGGAACTTCCGGACATACCATGGCAGGTATTTCTGCACATCAATAACGAAACTCGCCATTTCAAACCCAAACGCTGTGCCACTTGGCAGATCCTCTTCCTCAATCTTTTTCAAACCCCCAACAAGCTCCTCAAACCAGAGCTTGCCTGTTGCGGGTGTCTTGATACCGACCTCGTCGATTGGGGCTTCGTAATGCCACCTGATGTCCATGGGCTTGATACCGCATTCTGGGCGCGTTGAAGAAAGCTCCTTGAACTTGCGATACGTGATAGCCTCCCAGTCCTCGTGAGGGCCGTTGTCTCTGGCGGCTGGAAACCAGTTGGCCCCACCCCACGCAGACGTGTAATCTGGAGCTGAGTCGCCAGGCAGGTATTTTGCTGCGACGATGATCTCAGCAGTGGGATACCTGGCCCGAAGCTCGAGGGCGGTTGTGAGTCCAACCACTCCAGCTCCAATGATGAGGAATGATGCTGGTCGACGATCATTAGACTCATGGATTCTTCTGCTTCCCAAGAAGTGATTGCTAAATGGAGCGACTTACACATTTTGAATACTGTTGATTGGTCTATGTCTGTGGCGTGCACCTGCCGGGTGCGAAGGTGAACTGGCGTGTCTGGGAGCCTGGGACGGCTTATTCATAAACGAGTGCTTGCTAGTCAACTCATGATGAGCAGTCACTCCGTTGGTACATCGGTTAGAGCTTCGCCAGCCGACATCGGCTACAGTAGACCACCCGGCCGTGCTCTTCCCATTCTGTCCGCCCGGCTGAAGTCACAGTCTGATTATCATCAAAGCAGGGCCATCATGAGAGTTATGTTTCTTATTTGGCATCTCGCTGAGGGCCCTGCTATCTATTGGATGACGTTGTTCACTGGCGTGAGTGGTTTGCCAGTGTCAAAGAATGCCTCGAGATTGTCCAGGTTCAGCTTTTCGAAGTTCTCCCAACTTGTACGAGAGCATACCCCGATATGCGGAAGAACTGTGACACGCCAGTTCTCTTTGAGCTTGGGATTTATTCCAGGCTCATTGGCATGGACATCTAACCCTGCCCCCACAACCCGCCCGCTCTCCAGAGCTTCGAGAAGAGCCTCTTCATCTACCATTCTCCCTCTCGCAATGTTGACAACCCGAAGACCTTCCTTTTTGGCCAATGAGAACTGCCTCTTGGAAAGCAGATGATGGGTGTCCTTTGTGTAAGGCGCGGCAAGAACAATGCAATCGACGTAAGGAATCATGTCGTCCACTGATGTGTGATAAACAGCGCCATTCCTCAAAGTCTGTTCAGCCTGCAGCTTCCGTCGGGGGCTTTGGTAGTGTATCTTCATGTTGAAAGCCGCCTCGCATTTCTGGGCAATGGACAGCCCGATATCGCCTAGTCCTACAATACCAAGAGATTTGTGGCTCGGATCGACGGATTGCGTCCCAAGCTGTCGGCTTTGCATCCAGTCAAATCTTGCACACCATTGCGCGTAGGTGAGGAAACGGAACGAGTCCAGAACCAGAGCCAAGGTGGCGTTGGCGACGGCTTCCGTGCAGGCATTGGGCGTGTTACAGTACCATATGCCCCTGGCAGTTATAGCGGCCAGGTCCGCTGTATCGTGCCCATGCCCGCTGCAGCATATCAGCTTCAGGGAGGGTGGGTAATGGGGTACGACGTCGCTGGCGAATGGGACTTGGTACGCAAGCGGGCCGGCTTTAAGCCAGCCATTGCGAACAATTGCCACGATGTTCGAGTATGGTTCTCCAGGAGCCATGCGCTCTTTGAAGTGTTCTGTTGATTCGCAGTCGTAGTATATGAGATGGAATCGGTCCGCAAGCGCACGCCGACGCGTCTCGTCGACAGCTTGAACGGTAGACTCGATCAACAGAACGTCGGGTTTCGGAGTCGACATGATGTACGGGCTTGGCAGTCAAGAAGCAAAGAAGCTGATGAGCATTGTCCGTCTTGATACATCGTCTGGTGCTGAGTCTGAAGTAGATTCCAACATTGCATACCTTGTGGCAGCAGCCGCCGACCGGTGTCGTGGGGAGAGTCAAGTCTGTCGGCAGACGACAGCCGACTCTAATCCATCTACATGGGCTTATCTTATCATGCCCATCAATATGCCAAGCCCTTGTGTTCTTATCTCCCACCCGATCGGTCCCGGCTTTTCCTAGCCGATATCAGGTCGCCGACCTTTCTACTTGGTCCGTCCCGTCAACCGTGCTCAGACAGTCGGTCTCAATCCCGATTTTGGCATGCCCTCTCCGAATGACCGATCCTGTGTCACCTGTCGTGTCGAATAGTCCGGACGCTGAGCCGACGGGCACTCGGCAACCGAGGAAACGATCTTACATCGCGTAAGGGCTCCTCTTGCGATGATGGCCTGATCATACCGCTGACGCATGTCTCATCTAGCTGTCGCCGATGCCACTCCCTCAAGGTGAAATGTTCCGGGGGCGTTCCGTGCCAGCGATGCCAGAAGGCTAGGAAGACGTCTTCTTGTCAATACCCTCCCCGCTCCCGAAGGGTAAACGTGTCAGCGAGGCAAGTTTGTCTGACCGGACATTCTCGCAAGGGATAGATGAGTGAACACGCGCACTAACGCATTGTCTCACCAGCTTGCTGCATCGCTTGCAAAATAACAACAAGGATGCAGAAGGCTCACTTGTGGATGACGACGATAGTAGCATTCATGTCAGCGGGGTCGACCCCTCGATGGCACCGCAGTCTCGTGCCTCGAGCCCAGCTGACACCACCGCGGCTGCCAACCCTCCGGTACATCCTGGCCTGGGCAACGTGGAACGAGATATGGGGAGGGTAGATCCACACATCAGCAACCCGATCCAGGAGCCAGAACGCCTCTTTGCCCCTGATGCTGCTTCGCCCTCGCAGCATCAGTTCGTCGGAGAATCGACATGCCTGGCCTTTGGCGATCGCATCTTGCAATGCCTCAACCCCCAGTCCACCACAACGCCTCTGAGCGCCAGCCATCAGTATGTACGAAATCCAGTGTTTGCACGTCAGCTCAATGGAGTTGGGAGCTGCAAGTTTCCCGAACGCATACGCGCCAACCTACTTGTCCGAGTTGCTCTTCGCTTCATTGGCCAGGACTATCACCTTTTCTTACACCACGATTTTCTCGACAAGTTTGATAAGGCATATGGACCGAGGCAAAACACGGAATTTGATTCTGTGTGGATTTGCAAGTTCTTCGTTGTGCTGGCACTAGGCGAGATGTACTCGACGTCACTCCCTGCAGCGAAAGAAGCTCGCCCTTCATCAGTACCGGGAACGGGGTACTTTTTGACCGCGGTTGGCTTGCTCCAGGACCAGTTTGAGGAGCCTTCGATTGCTCAAATCGAAACATTGCTGTTATTCGTAAGTCATGCACTCATCAGTCCCGTATTCAAAACCAGGCCTCTCTCTGGGGACACCTTGCTCGGAGCCCACTGATGTTGGCAGAGGTCCACCTGAGTCAGGCGTTTGGTTATTTCCCAATATGTGTTCTCCCCTTCGAGAAACATCTTCATTGACAGCGAGTTTAGTGTTTTTACTCGAACGTTCTCGGCCGCGTAAAGTCAGCCCACATGTACAGCGGCATGGCTGTTCGATCGAGTACCTGCCTTGGACTACATCGACGTGTGCCAGACACATCTGCCATGTCCCCTGACGAACGGGAGCACAGAATTCGGCTCTGGTGGACCGTCTACATCTTTGACAGGTCCACGTGCTCGAAGCTTGGGCAGCCTCTGACGGTTCAAGACGCTGACATCGACGTGGGCATGCCATCCTTGGAACAGTTGAGCCCGGAGAGCCAGTCCAGACTAGGATCTCCAGACCACCTGATTGCATACATCAACCTTGCCCAAATCACCGGTTACATCATGCGCGACATATATGCACCGGCAACCAAGTCCAGTGGTGGTCGACTGGTGCAGAATGTTCGCGCCATCTTACAAAAGCTGAGGAAGTGGGATGCTCACGTCCCCGCTCGACTACGATGGAGGCCAGAGGGCGGAGTTCCCAGATCAGTGGCATCCCTGCAATTGCATTTCAACCAATGCATCATATTGACTACTCGTCCTATTCTGCTTCACATTTTCAAACTTCGGAACCCGTTCGCAGCGACTCAAACAGCCACCGGCAACGACCCTCCCCAGATATCGGACACAACAAGATCACTCGCGGATTCGTGTGTTGCTGCAGCTAGAACATCCAACACAATTCTCTCACAGCTGTTTATTGAAAACGCTCTCGCTACCTGTGGGTACTTCGACGCTCATCACCTATTTGCCTCGACGCTTGTTCTCATAATTTCCGCCATCTCGTCGCCCAATTCTAGCGACTCCGACGCCGTTCAGACAGCCTTCCAACTTCTCATGGTCATGCGAGATAACGGCAATGCCGCTGCAGGAGAATACTTTTCTCGCCTGGCCCAAATTCAATGGACAGTGAGCCGGCTCTTCCAAGCCACCACGGCGGAAGAAACGACCGTGGCCATGGAGGCCCCAAGCAACGTCGGTGCAAATGTCCCAGTGGCACCAAATCCACCTTCTGGGTTGTCTGACCTGGATGACTACGACTGGAGTCAATTTGTCATCCCTCCATCTCTCTACCCAAACTACGATGATGCAACGGTGGCGGGAGCAATGGGAGCAGATCCTTTGGATAACCCTCTTCTTCAAGCTTTTCTCGATAATGCGGATGGTAGTAGAGATGAGAACACCTTGTTCGAAACAGAAGAAATGGATTTCATGATGTAGATCTTTACAGGTAACGAATATACGATTAATCAATTGACTGCCCTATGCACCACGAACAAAAACTAGCAAACCCTCGACATCGCGACCCATAAGAAGTTAAGTTCACCTATCTCTTAACCACTAGGCTACAACAACGTCCGTGATCGCGTCTGCTACGTGCTTCACATTTCCGTCATTCAAACCACTCATACTGGCTCGCCCATTGAGCATGAGGTATACATGATGAACGTCCCTCAGCCGGACCACTTGCTCTTCACTCAACCCCGTGAAGCTGAACATGCCAATCTGGGACTCCAGATGTCCCCAATCGCCTGTTTTCGGATCCCTCTCAATTTCCCGTCTTAGCAGGCTCCTCATTCGCTCGATGCGCCCTGACATTGTATGCAAATCTTGCTTCCACATGGCCGTCAGATCCGAGTCCGAGAGAATGGCGTGCACGATTCGACAGCCAAAAAGCGGTGCATTAGAAATCTCCGCCCGCACAAGGCGCATGAGCTGGCTCTGGGGTCCAGAAAGCGGTGTATCGACCGGGAGTACCAGATGGAACGCGCCAACCCGCTCACCGTACAGTCCAAAGTTCTTGGCGAAGGATTGTGCAATGCACATTCCCTGGGGGCGCTCTGAAGCATCTTCACTGGTGAAGAGCACCCGTTGAAAGTGCCGGATGGCCCAAGCATCGGCATCCACGTCTCCCGTCGCGAAGCCTTGGTACGCCGAGTCGAAGAAAGCAAACATCTTCTTGCGCCTGATGAGTTGTGCGAGTGCCTTCCATTGATCTCTGGTTGGATCAATACCGGTGGGATTGTGTGCGCAGGCGTGTAAGAGGACCACATCGCCTTCTTCTGCGTTTTGTTCCAGTGTTGTTGTCATGCCGTCAAAATCCAACGTTCGTGTGGAGCAGTTATAGTAAGGGTAAGTTTTCTGGACAACCCCGGGCGCCGCAACTTCCCAGACAAGATGATGGTTGCTCCACGTAGGATCTGAGATGAAAACGTGGCGGGGTTTCAGTTGCTCGGCCAGGAATGCTGCTCCCAGATGATTTGCCCCAGTCCCTGATATCGTCTGGATTGATACGACGTGGCTATGGGAGTCATCGCATTCACCAAGGATGAGCTGTCTAGCGACAGACAAGAAGGGCTCGAGGCCTTGAATGGGCAGATACTCATGATTCAAGGACGGCGAATCACTGAGGATGCGTTTAGCCTGATGCGATTTGATATGTTGGTTCTCGAGTTACAACTGTGGACAATGTCTTCAACATACTGCTTTTACGCTGGGAAGAATCCACGGCTTCGAGTTCTCATCACGGTAAACTCCAGCCCCTAAGCTGACCTTCTTTGGGTGAACATCCGCCAAGAAGTCAGCAGTGATGGCGAAGGCCTCGTCCCGCGGGAGGGAACGGATCTCTGCAAGGTTGGAAGGCATATTTTGAGGAATAGAGCGGATGTGAATTCGAACGACAACAACATGAATATGGTATAGATAAATCTGCGATTTATTCTTAAGGGATGCATTGCTAGGCACGATATTCTCACAGGTACACAAAGTTCACCCCCGAGCAGTATTCCCGTGCCAGTTTTGCCGATCGTCTTATCGCCGTATCAGCAGGCCGACGATAGTCATCGTCGGCGATAGTGTGGTCCAGCCGACATTGCAGCCGACCCGGGACGATGAGCTAGAACACCAGAAGAGCAGCGATGGGGATGGTTTGAAGCGACGTGGGTTCGTGACAGGTATAATGCAGCCGCTACATTTCTTGTGGGAGATCGTCTCATCAACAACAACGAACATTAATCCACAGATGGCTGACTCGCCAGTTGTCCAGCTCCTGAAGCAATTGATGGAGATCCCCTCCATCAGCGAGGAGGAACATGAAATCGGCGTCTTTCTTTCTGACTACCTCAAATCTTTGAAATACACCGTGGAGCTCATCCCCATTGCCCCAAACTCGGACCGATGCAATGTTTACGCCTACCTTGGGAAGAATCGCAAAGCACGGGTCTTGCTCACCTCTCACATGGACACGGTCCCGCCGCACATTCCTTTTAGCATCAAGGGCGACACCATTTTCGGTCGAGGTGCTTGCGATGACAAGGGACCTCTGGCCGCCCAGGCCATTGCCTTGCAGGAGCTGCGCGCCGAAGGTCTTGTGAAAGACGAAGATGTATCCCTGCTGTTCGTCGTGGGGGAAGAGAAAGGGGGCCCCGGAATGCTCGCGGCCAACGACATGAACTTGACATGGGAGACAGTCATCTTCGGAGAACCTACTGAAGGCAAACTGGCTACAGGTCACAAGGGACACTACGTGTTTGAGCTTTTCGCGACAGGCAAGGCATGCCATTCTGGCTACCCCGAGCAGGGGAAGAGTGCAACGGCGATGCTCGTCTCGTTGCTAGACGATCTCGAGGCGCTTGAACTTCCCAGGTCGGACCTACTCGGACCAACAACCTTTCACTGTGGAAAAGTCAACGGTGGCGTGGCATACAATGTCCTTGCCGCCGAGGCATCCGCTCTCTGCGGCATTCGCGTTGCCGCGGATCTGGGGATCATTGAGAGCAAGGTTTCGGAGGCAGTTGCCAAGTACCCAAGTATCACATTGAAAAAGACCTTTGCGTATCCCGAAACACTACTGGACCACGAACTTGAGGGTGAGACTCTTATCAGCTGACTGCTTCATAATTCGAAATGTTACTAATGATCCAAACAGGCTTAGATTCAATGCCTGTCTCGTTCGGCACTGACATCCAGCGTCTGAACGGTGCCCATAAGAAGTATTTGTACGGTCCGGGATCTATTCTGGATGCACACGGAGAGAATGAGCAGGTTGTAATTTCAGACTTGATCGAGTGCGTCTCGGTGTATAAGCGTCTGGTGGTGGAGATGCTGCAACATTAATAGCACGATCATGACATTGGCATCACAAGCTCAGCTGCCCAAATTCATGTCCGTCTCAGTCAAAACTATTTGTGTTGTCGAAGAAGATCTTGACGTGCCTCACCTCAGCCCTCCAAGGAGCCTGGGGTAAGGTATCCGGCTGGGGCATGGATGAATGGGAAGAGGACTCGGCCACTATAATGCTGGCTCCGTAGCCAGGTCGTCGGCCCAAATGCACGATGACTCTGAGGATGTTCGTGACGAGCCCATGTCGCTTGAGAGGGTCGAGCCTCTTCATGGTCGAGTCTCTTGATGGTCGAGTCTCTTGATGGCTATTAGATTTCCCACAAGGGATTATACAGTATCTAACTCGTCCCGTCCGTCACAATGTCGACTAGGTTCGAATCAGTACAAAGCTCGGGGAGGTCCCTCTATGTTCGCACATAGACCATCTATGAATTACATTCAATCTCTTTAACTACCTACCCCAATCTCGAAGTCTCCGGTGACGTTGAAAGAAGACCATCCTCCAATACCTTATTGGTGCATCGTGTCTGCCGTTCACCTAGGCTCCCTTTATACCTTCCAGCTAATTTCCATCTAGAGAGAGTACTTGAAGTGAACATCGTAATCACCCAGATCCGGGTTCGGTTCGATAGGAGTCCCGGCCTGCTCAGCGGCGAGGATCTTTGCAGCGCGCTTACGATTGACCCAAGTAAAAGCACCCATGAGGACGAAGACATCGACAAAGGCGAAGCAGGCCAGGCCCAGCGCAATGGAAAGCCCGGGAATGTAACGAGGCGCGCTTTGTGCGGTGAAGATCTGCCCAACAGCGACACCCGCAAGGTTACCCAGGCAGAGAGTAAATCCAACCATGGTAGCGCGCTTGTAATGCTTGGAGACGTTGTCTTGCAGCCACATGAGGGATAATCCAGTGGTGGGGTAGATTCCGAGGGCCGCAACTGGAGAACGTTAGGAAATATCTCGAGTTTCGCATCCTGAAGAAGAACTCACCGAAGCTTGCAAAGAACCTTACTCGAAGGTTATCAACGCTGATCAGAAGCGAGTAGCCGACAATCAAGCAAAGGAGACACCCGGCAAGGTACGGCCCGCGGTAGCCGGTACGGTCGGACAAGTAGGCAATGATCAAGAAGAAGACCAAGGCGCAAATGTAGATGGGAACAGTCATGAGGTTGGCAGTGACCGACTCGTAGCCCAGCCCACGAACGATAGCCGGCATGAACGTCGTCAACCCATAAAGAGAGATGTTGACCGAAAACTGGTACGCAAAGAATGCATACCACTTGGGATCTTTGAAGGCTTTGAGGCATTCGGCCCAGGAGAACTGCTCGTCATGGCCCCAGGAAGGATCGGCTTCGTAGCGGGCCATCATCATGACCTTCTCCTCGGCAGTCAAGAACCAAGCTTCCGTTGGCGACTTCGGGAAGACGAACCAAAACAAGGGGACAATCACGATGGTCATGGCACCTTCGACGGCGAACAGCCATCGCCAACCTTCGAAGTTGGAGGTCCGGATTTGAGTGAGTCCATATGCCAATATACCACCAAAAGCGCTGGAGAAGGCGCTGAAGGCAAAGATGAGGGAAGATCGCTTGCCACGTTCAGACTTCTTGTAGACCCAGCCGAGGTATACGTTGATGCAAGGGATGAGTCCAGCCTCGAAGAGGCCAATAAGCAGTCGGCAGGCGTACAATCCACGGTAGTCTTGAATAAAAGCTGTACACGGCAGTCAGCACTCGTCACTCTTCACGGTGGGGAGTCTTCTTGACGCAAAGTACTGACACATTCCAAGGCAAGCAACCCCCCAGGAGAAGGCGCTGACGGACATCAGAGGCTTGGGACCAATGACCTTCAGCAGAACGGCGACAGGGCCCTCGAGTGGAACATATGTGGCGAACCTTTCGTCCAGGATTAGCAATTGACCAGCGAGAAAAGACCGTAGTGCTGCACTTACAACAAAGTCGTTGCCGTGCCGAACTGGTTGCCAACGAGGCCGATGTCCTCTGGCATTCCCGCAACGTTCGCATTCCCCAGGTTGCTTCTGTCGAGGTTGGACATCATGTAAAGAACACCCATAGCCGTGATGGCGTAAATCTATTCATCGCGGCATCAGTTGCCATTCTGTCTGGCCCGTCAATCGTTCTCAACTTACATCGAACTTTCTCATCATGCGTCTTTCCTTGACCGGATCGATGTAATAGTGCGAGGACCCATTATCGGAATCTGGCATCATCGTTTCGTCTGGAGTTGTAGTGCCTTTGACTGGATGCGCGGCACCGTCGTCCTGCTTTTCAGCCATGTTGTTGGGCGCCATCTGGTAGTCGCGGGTCATGTGTGACTAAAGCGCGGTGGTGTTGCTTGAGTTGTCTCGTGGCAAGAAGGGCTCACATCAACAACAAGCATGGGTCTTCGGATATATAACAACGGAGCGTCTTACAGACCACTGTGTCTTGCCGCCAGGGCTGGAGGGAGGATCGGATGCAGGGTATCTAGAGGCTGATGTTCCCAACCCCAGCTCCCAGTGGCCGGGGAGTCAAACAAAGGGGCCCTAAGAACTCGGCAGGCATGTGTACATCGTTCACTGAAGATTGCGTGGCGCCACGGTTCAAAGATAATCGACATAGAGATAAAAGAACATCACCTCGACATCAGATACCAGACTTTTGTTATCTTTCTCCCCCGGAACGCTATCTGTGCATGTCATTGGTAGTTGTCCTTCTTGATCCACTGACTCTGACTAGCCTCCATGCACCCCGGATCTCCAGCACTATGGCGAGGCCACGAGGTCTCCTGTGTATCATTGCGAAGGAATCAAAGATTGATACGGCGACCGGTCATCTGACGCCCTCGAGTTTCCCGGTCAGCCATTATCTTTTCCCCGATGACAGGTTATCTAATGTTGGTGTTCACTGATTGTGCTGAGACCGTCGGTATTGTTGCCGATATCTGCCAAGACGGACCGGTCCACTTGGGTACATCAGGTCGGTTGTCGTGGGCCGACCATGTGCTTGGGTGAAGCAAATCCTTATCTCGAACCGATCTTTATCTGCGAACCGCCTCAGAGATGTCGGCATTGCATCAGCATCATCAGCCGCCGGATAGACCCGAGTCTGAGAGTGAGGGCGATCTCGAGTAGATCCGATTCCAACCGTCAGAGAAACGCTGTGTCTTGACTGTAGATAGAAGCGTCTTTCCTCGCCAAGGGATATCATAAAATCACAAGTGTTCGTGTGATCCCCCTGACTTCAGTCGACCAAGCCCGGACGTGCTCATGACAATCGAAGCAAATTCTTCCGGCCACTTTCAATCATGACGAGCGCGGCATCCGGCATCCGCATTGCCATCGACCGCGGTGGTACTTTCACCGACGCGTGGGCCTGGATCCCGCACACCGATGAGAAGTTGGTGATCAAGGTGCTTTCGCAGAGCCCTGACGAGTACGACGATGCCCCGACAGAGTGCATCCGACAGATCTTGGAGACGGCCACGGGTCAGCCAGTCCCCAGAAGAACCCCACTGAATCTTGACCAAGTTGAGTCCATCCGGATGGGCACAACAGTGGCGACAAATGCCCTCCTGGAGCGGAAAGGCGAACGGACGGCCTTGGTCATCACAAAGGGGTTCCGAGACATACTGGAAATTGGAAATCAAGCTCGTCCTCACATATTTGATCTCTCGGTCCGCCGCATGGGCAAGTTGTACGAAGCTGTCATCGAGGTCGACGAGCGTGTTACCATCGAAGGTTTCGCCGAGAACCCAAACCCCAGTCACATTGATGTGGATTCAGACCCAGAGTTGACAACCGGTAAGCTTTTCCTCAAAACCGCAGCAAACCCAGCAAGAGGTCGGATCGAGAAAGCCAAGCTGACCTAGCCGCAGGTTTGTCCGGCGAGGCAATTCGAATCATCAAGACCCCAGATTACGACCAGGTTCGCCATGACCTTTCAGACTTATGGGCGCGTGGCTATCGAAGTGTGGCTATCGCCGTCATGCATTCGTACACCTTTCAGGACCATGAGCTTGCCATTGCCGACATTGCGCGGGAGCTCGGGTTCAGAGTTTCGGCCTCCTCGGAGCTTCAGAAGATGGCGCGCATTGTCCTGCGAAGCCAGTCCGCCGTTGCTGACGCTTATTTGTCCCCTGTAACGGACAAGTACCTGGAGAGCTTCAGAATGGGCTTTCAGGGGCAACTACAAGACGATAACGCCAAGAAGCTGTTCTTGAACCAATCCGACGGCGGTCTGACGGCTTACACAAACTTTACCGGGCTACGAGGAGTACTGAGTGGGCCAGCTGGCGGAGTGATTGGCCTCTCCAAGACGTGTTATGACGATCACGAAGGGACTCCCGTTCTGGGCTTCGATAGTAAGTTGAGGCGGGCTATGCTTTGATCTCACCAGGCTACAGTTCTAACCGTGCATTAGTGGGTGGTACCAGTACCGATGTCACACGATATGCTGGAGCTTTGGAGCACATCTTCGAAAGCACCATCGCAGAGGTGTCCATCCAAACACCACAGTTGGACATCAACACCGTGGCCGCCGGTGGAGGCTCAATCTTGAACTGGGAGAACGGTCTCTTCAAGGTTGGACCCGGTAGTGCTGGTGCTAATCCTGGCCCAGCCTGCTACGGTCGAGGCGGTCCTCTTACCGTCACAGACGCCAACTTCTTCCTTGGCAGGATTGTGCCCGCTCTTTTCCCTCGACCTCTCGATTATGCTGTTGTCCAGAAGAAATTCCGCGAGCTGACAGAGGCCATCAACAAAGAAGGTTCTACGAAATACACCGAAGATGAAGTAGCCATGGGCTTTATCATGATTGCAAACACCACGATGACTCGACCGATTAGAACTCTCAGCGAGGGCCGCGGCTTTGAGACTGGGGCTCACAATCTGGGCTGTTTTGGCGGTGCTGGTGGCCAACACGCCGTAGCCGTTGCTCGAGATCTTGGCATTCGGCGCGTTGTCATCCCTCGATATTCCAGTATTCTGTCAGCCTACGGCATGGCGCTTGCAGATGTGGTCGTTGAAAGCCAAGAGCCCGAGACGGTGACCTTCTCAGACGAGGCCTTTTCGCAACTACAAGGCCGATTCGAGAGACTGTCCTCAAGAGGAGCACAGTCATTGATTGCCCAGGGATTCCAGGAGGATCAAATTCGACACGAACTGTTCCTCAACATGAGATACCAAGGTAGCGACACATCTTTGATGATCCCTCACCCTGGGGCTCTGGACGATTTCGGTGCAGCTTTCACCGAGCGTCACCACCAAGAATTTGGCTTCACCCAGCCTCGCGACATCGTGGTGGATGACGCTAGGGTGCGCAGTATTGGCAAGGGCGCAGACCTCCAGCTGACCAGTCCCTTTGACGAACTACGCAGAGTTCAGGCGTCGCCCCCGACTACTCCAGTTCAGCCAAGGGAGATGACCAAGGTCTACTTTGAGAACCAGGGATGGATGCACACTGGCTTGTACTTCCTGGGTGACCTGCCCATCGGGACGCGCATTCAAGGGCCTGCAATGGTCGTCGACAAGACTCAAACAATCGTCTTGGATCCCGGCAGTGCGGCGGTCGTTCTGCCCGAGCATGTCATCTTGGAGATCCTGGACATGGAAGTTCATGCACCCGAAATTGTCACATCTGTCGTTGATCCAGTACAACTCAGCATCTTCAGTCATCGCTTCATGAGTGTTGCAGAGCAAATGGGCCAGACCATGCAGAAGACTTCCATCTCGGTCAACATCAAGGAGCGTCTCGATTTCTCCTGTGCTGTGTTTTCAGCAGATGGGGGGCTGGTTGCGAACGCACCCCATATCCCTGGCCATCTGGGTTCTATGAGCTATGCTATTGCCTATCAGGCGAAGCTGTATGGCCCTGGTGAACTCAAGCCAGGCGATGTTCTCTTGAGTAATCATCCACGGGCTGGAGGTACTCACTTGCCTGACCTGACGGTCACCACGCCCGTGTTCGATGAAAACGACCCCAGGAAGATCCTATTTTTTGTGGCCAACAGAGGTCACCATGCCGACATTGGGGGGATCCAGCCCGGCTCGATGCCTCCCCACTCGACAGAGCTTTGGCAAGAGGGCGTTGCTGTCGAAACATTCAAAATGGTCAAGGAAGGCGTTTTCGATGACGAGGGCCTTCATGAAATCCTTGTCGATATTCCTGGCTCCTACCCCGGCTGCAGTGGCACCAGAACTTTGAAAGACAACATCGCAGACTTGAAGGCAGCAATCGCTGCGAACAACCGAGGCATCCAGCTCATCACTGCCCTGGTCAAGGACTATTCCTGGCCCGTCGTCGAATTCTACATGGAGGCTATTCAGAACAACGCGGCTACCTCGGTCCGACAGCTTCTCAAACAGTTCGCAAAGCGATTCCAGGGTCATGACTTGGAGGCCACAGATTACCTCGACGATGGAACTCCATTGTCACTGAAAATCACTATTGATGAGGAGACGGGCGATGCCGTGTTTGACTTTGAGGGAACAGGGCCCGAGCACTACGGCAACCTCAACTGTCCTCCAGCGGTGATGTTCTCTGGCATCATGGTAAGCAAAATTCCTGGCGCGTTGAAAAGAGTTGAGATCACGACTAACAACATGATTTCATTAGTATTGCTTGCGATCAATGATCGCCACAGACACTCCTCTGAACCAGGGATGTCTCGCCCCGATCAAGCTCAAGCTCCCGTCCGAATCTATCTTGTCGCCTTCACTGAAGGCTGCGACAGTGGGTTCCAACGTCGAGACCTCGCAACGAATCGTAGACTTGGTCTTCAAGGCATTCCAAGCGTGCGCCGCTTCTCAAGGAACATGCAACAACCTGACGTTCGGATATGGCGGGACCGATCCGGAAACCAACGACGTAGTAAAGGGCTTCGGCTACTACGAGACCATCGCTGGTGGTTCCGGTGCCGGCGCGGATTGGGAGGGCGAAAGCGGCGTCCACACGCACGTCACGAATACCAGGATATCCGACCCTGAGACCTTTGAGCGTCGGTACCCAGTTCTTCTCCGAGAATTCTCGATCCGTCGCGGCAGTGGTGGCCCGGGACTCAACCGGGGTGGCGACGGCTGCATCAGAGACATCGAGTTCCGTATGCCGCTCCAGGTCTCCATTCTCTCAGAGCGCCGCGTCATCGCACCTTACGGCATGGCTGGTGGTGATGAAGGAAAGAGAGGCCTCAACCTTTGGATCCGGCGTGACCCAGTCGATGGAACCACCCGAACAATCAGCTTGGGCGGAAAGGCAACTGCTAGCATGAACGCGGGGGACAGAATCATCGTTTTGACGCCCGGTGGAGGAGGATACGGCCCTGACCCCAACAAAGAGGCCAAGAAAGAGCTGTTTGGTGTTTTCAAGATCGGAGACAAGTTTGCGAGTGCAGGGCCCACCATGAAGACTGGCAGCCTGGCACAGAGAGATGCGACTGCTGAGGGGAACTGATGCAGGGTTGAAGTAGAGCACCAGAGAAGCCTTCTCGCCGACTAGCATCACAAGGAGATTTAAATTGTCGCAAGCGCCGTAATGCCTCAAAGGTTCTGTCCGCTTTGTTACAAAGAATGAACATTGCTTTATGTCATGCCTAGAAGAGGCTATCCTCTCACCGTTCGTTTCAGACACCTTCTGTAGCGGTCTGCTCGCAACGAGTTGAGAACCATCGTGGAGACGCGGATCCCAGCCTTGGAACAATGCCATGAATTCGAAAACGACATTGTCGCGGAGTCTGGTGACCGGATTGCCGGGCTCGATTACTACTTCTGCATCCATCTAAATCGTTCAAATGCAGGTTTGGCTGGGTTGAACACGAACCCTGGCCGTTCTCGCCCCTAAGATGTCGCCATCGCCGGATACCAATGTCGTGATCCGCGCCGTCCAATAGATCGCCCCTCCGGCTTGACCCTCCTATTCCACCCCCGCGGTGCTCGCAACTGCCGCTAGTCGATGAACGGCAGTTGAACAGTCTGATCCTCGTCGATTTGACGAGTGATGATGTCGGTTACCATGGCGTCATGCCCACCGATCGCGTGCATTGGACAGCGGTGATGCATGCCCCTGGCCTGGCCCAGTTCTGAGCATAAGCCTTCAAGCCTGGAACTCCGAGTACTTCTCCGGCTACTTGTACAAAATGACAGCCATCTGGAGCCGTTGCGGGCCGAGCAAGCCACATCTCTCGACCATTACCTTGGCTTTTTCTTGTCCTGGCAGCCCAAGCTAATACTGGCCCTGCCCAAAGAATCAGAACACCAAAGCTACCTTTGATCGGACTTTACCCTGTCATCACCATACTTTCCAGCCAGCCCAATTTCAGAATGGCCGAGCCAGAGACCCTGAAAGGTCTTCTCCCCGGCGGCCGCAAGAATGAGACGCCAGAACAGTCTCCTCCAAACCTGGACAGCAGCAGTACCGAGAGGGCTGAGGCCCCCGAAAAACCATCAGACGCCGTACGAGATCTTGAGGTTCACCATGGGATCAAAGAGAAATCACTTTTGCGCAAGATTGACGCCAAATTACTGCCAGCCGTCGGCATTCTCTATCTCCTGTCCTTCCTCGATCGATCGAACGGTATGAAACCCATAATCTGCTGTGCACATAGCCGCTGTGGTAATAACACTTTGACAAGTCGGCAACGCCCGCATCGAAGGCCTGACTGACGATATTGGCATCAGTAAGTACAGAGAGGGGGGCCAGCATCAAGGGCAGTACTGATCAACCACAGCCGGCAACCAGTATCTCACCGGTCTCACGCTGTACTTTGTCGGTTACGTTCTTTTTGAGGTGTGTTTCGGTGCCAATCCGACAACAGCTAAGCGGCCTGGGTGCTGAAATTTTCATTAGATCCCCTGCAACATCATTCTAAAGCGGACCACGCCCAAGTTTTGGCTCCCGACCCTCACAATCGCGTGGGGGATCGTGGCGACCACGATGGGCATCATTCAGAACCTTGGGGGCTTCTTTGTTACGCGGTTCCTGCTCGGAGTTACGGAAAGTGGCCTGTTCCCGGGCGTCGTCTTCTATTTCTCCATGTGGTATCGGCGGAGGGAACGACAATATCGCATTTCGTTATTCTTCAGCGCCGCCTCTCTGGCGGGAGCATTCGGCGGCGTCCTAGCATATGTATGCCCACCCCTGCACCGGATATTCAAAATCCCCATTTTAACATTGACAGGGTATCGGCAGAATGAGAGGCATTGTTTGGGAGAACAGCTGGCGGTGGATCTTCATTCTCGTGGGTTACCCCTTAAACAGACAGGGGCAAGTTCAAGAACCAGGTCACTGACTGAGAATCTCTTCATAGGAGGGTATTGCGACCGTACTGATCGGAGCTCTTGCTTACTTTTTCATTGCAAACTATCCGAACACCGCCAAATTCATCAACGATAACGAGCGGAAGTTCATCAGGGCCCGTCTGGCCGCCGACAGCGATGCCACTCACGATGAAAAGTTCACCTGGGGTGCGGTGGTTGAAGCCATCAAGGACCCCAAGTGCTGGCTCTACGGACTTGGCTTCCATTCCATGTCGCTCCCGCTTTACACGCTGTCCCTATTTTTCGTGAGTCTCTGCACGTCCTTGGTAGCACTATCCTGACGAGGTGACCAGCCTACCATCATCCGCGACATGGGATACTCGGCCTGGCAAGCCCAGCTGCTGACAGTGCCCCCATGTTCGTTCTCCTTCGTCACTACCCTCACTATAGCGGTACTGTCCGAGAGGACAGGCAAGCGAGCCGTCTTCATCGCCGGATCCGCCATCTTTGCCATGATCGGGTACATTATCCTCCTGACGAACAGTGACCCGGCCAGCCGCCCCGGTGTCTCTTACGCGGGAACGTTCTTCGCCGCAGGGGGAATCTACCCCGCTACTGCCCTCGTTCTTTCCTGGCCGGCCATCAACGTGTCGGGCCAGACAAAGCGAGCCATCGCCAACGCGATGCAGATCACGATCGGCAACCTGGGTGCTGTTTTGGGCACGCAGCTCTACCGTGCGAATGACGGACCGCGCTACATAGTCGGTCACTCTTTTGCGTTGGGGTATCTAGCCTTCAACACGGTGATGTGTGCTACGCTATGGTACATCCTGAGGAGGGAGAACAAGAAGAGAGAGGCCCTGGCGGAGGAGGTCAAGGCAATTGGGGACCTCAAGGATTGGCCTGGTGACTCTGATCCGCGATGGCGCTTCGAGTATTGATAGGCCTGGTATCTGTTCCCCATGCCGCCCGTCCTACACGACTTTTATAGCTGCCGTGTTCCCTTCGTGCGTGGCCGCGGAAGGTTTGCCAATTCTTCTAGGGGACAGTGGTTTGCATTGGGTCAACACGCTGGTATCTACACTGATACAACTGACTTCACCGTTTCCTCGGGTTGCAGGAGATCTAGTAAAATTGGTTTCTTGGTATCAACAAAAGACCTCGAAGATCTACCCCATGCCGACCTTCCCCGTCAGCACGATGACAGGTGCATAATACCCAAGCTTTGCCGTTTGTCTAGAGTCTTCTTCTAGGCTTCTCTGTCGTCCATGCACTTAGAGGGCACTAGACGGGGGCGTGGACTTCAAAGCCAAGGCCTTGGTATCAGTGGTCACGGTGTCGTTCCCCCCCAGGGCCCAGATGCCATCGTTTCCGGAAGGATTGGCACCCCAAAGAGACTCGAGCGAGCCGTCTGGCTTGGTGTGGAAAGCAACGGTGCCGTAGAAGGTGAAGCCATCGCTCACCCTGCTACCAGTGCTGTTGGTGGGGTTCTGCAGTTGGACCTCTTTGTTCGTGGACGAGGATCCGGGGACTGAGAGGGGCAGGTCCTTCCAAGTCGGGGTTCCAGTGGCTGAGGTGGTGTTTGGGTTGCCATACCAGACACCGTCATCATGTTGCGTGACTAGGGAGATGAGAGTTAGATGACGACCATTGGTGTACCGCTTCTAGAGGGAGCACTGACAAATCACGATAGCAGCCTCGGTGTCGTTGAGAGAAGCAGGATCGCCGATGAAGACGTCGGCTGTCAAACCGAGGTGTCAGCAAACGTCTTTGCAGTGTGGCAGTCTTGGAATCAGGGCACTTACAGCCGGCAGAGATCAAAGGTAGACCACCGATGTCATCGCCGTAAGCATACAGCTGGAAGGACGTGGAATCACCAACCTGACGCTTGTGGAAGCGGGCAGCGGCGGCCGTAGCGGCGAAAGAGATAACGAGGGACTTGTAAATCATAGTTACGAAGCGGAGATGCAGAAGCTTGGGGTTGGACAGATTGACAACGAATGAGTGCAAGTTGGGTGACTGCGTTCCCAAGAATGATTAACCTCCATTGCAATGGGCCTCGGTGAGTTAAGTATGGTCAATCCAGTACAGGCTTTAAGGCTTAGTCAAAATCAACAAGATCATACCCATTGACTTCATTCGATGTACGCGCAATCTTCGCGCACGTATAGCTTGCATGCGCCCTCCGAGTCGGCGTTTCCGGCTGGGTAGGCTCCCCGATCGCAACATGGTCTCTCACCGGGAGTGGACCTTGTAAATCAACAGATAGGGCCATAATCCCTGATGCAGCTCGATCGTGGGCCGAATGCAATCAAATTACTACCAATGCGATGCCCAGGGTCGTGACTCGTTATTGCTGTAATGAAGAGGGAGCCAACTCAATGTTCCGCGAGCACACTCGTCAAAACACATATGCGACGCCAAAAATACTCTCGGCTCAATGCGAATTCTGGTTTACGCCACAACCACGCCTTGCTATAAGAATCTCACTATGTGGTGAGGGTTCATGGGTCTACGTCAGCTACCAGTCGAATAAGGGCAGAGCCTCCGCGGGCCAGGGGACCCCAGCTCACCCTTGACGCGGCTCCTTACGCACGCCAACGTCTCAACGGTTCTGGGGCCGTTCAAGCCTCTCCCGTGTCATTCAATTGGGCGACGGGCTCGAGCCGGCCTAGGGCCCAGTCTATCCTTCCATCTTTCGGTGGAAATGCTGGTATAGCTAGGCCGGCGTCCGACCTCCAGCATTGTAGCCCTCACCTCGCATCTGCCCCTCTTGGTCGAGTCATGGGTTGGATCTGAGTGTCACCCGCTGTGGCTGGGCTCCCCTTCTCCTGTTCGAGCGGTTCCATCGTGATAATAAGGGTCCTGGCCTCTTGAGATTGGATTGGGGGGCCTGTGTTGCAGAGTAGCACCATTCTTGCGAATCAAAACTTCTCTCTATCATGGGAACCCCGTTTGTTTTCCCCCGGGAAGCCCGACACGGATACAGAAGTCTATTCTGCCTTGTGACGCATGCACACCAGGCGACCGTGCGTGGGCCCTGCGCCTCTTAGTTGCGTCGGTCTTATGTGGACTGTTCAAGAAGAATCCTCGATACCGAATAGCCGCACGGATCAGAAGGAAGAATCGGTATAGTTCCCGCTCAGCGAATCGACCAACAGGGGTACAGAGCACGTTCCATCGGGCTCAAGGTTGCTGTTAGTATTGTCATGATAGCCTGCATAGCGTACGCATCACATACCAAGGGTACGCTGCATCGACTCGAGGCCCAGAATGATCAACCAGGGGGCATATGCCAGGAAATGGAAACTTGCCCTGCCCAGCCCAACAGCTTACCAAGTACATATCAGGCCCATCTCGAGGCTCATGAGCTTTTTTTCTCTCGCTCAGTAGCGGTTCAGTCATCATCTCTGCTGATTGAGTCTTTCCAGCTTACCCAAATCCCCTCTCTTGGTCACTCGCTTCATGCTTCAACTTCATCCACTTTCTCCCACTATGATTCACCCTTTACTTACTATCGCCCTCCTGACGGGCACGGTCGTTTCTGCCCCGAGTTCAGTCATCGGGAGACGTGCAACTTGCCATGGCAACACTGCTACCACCCGCTCTGAGTGGTGTGATTACTCCATTGATACCGACTGGTGGACGGAGCCTGTGGACACGGGTGTTACCCGTGAATACTGGCTTGATCTTACAGATGTCACGGTGTCCCCTGATGGGATCAGCCGCAGTGCAATGGCTGTGAACGGCTCGATTCCGGGCCCAACTCTCTTCGCTGATTGGGGTGATACCGTCACAGTTCACGTTACGAACAGCCTTACCACCTCCCTGAACGGCACAAGCATCCATTTTCACGGCATCCGTCAAAATTACACGGTACAAAACGATGGCGTATCCGCTGTCACTCAGTGTCCCCTCGCCGTGGGCGAGTCCATGACATACACCTGGAAGGCTACTCAGTACGGGTCCAGCTGGTATCACTCACACTTCGCGCTTCAAGCTTACCAGGGGGTCTTCGGCGGTATCATCATCAATGGTCCCGCCACGGCCAACTACGATGAGGACCTCGGCATGATTTTTCTGAACGACTGGGACCATCAAACCGTTGACGAGCTCTACGCCACGGCTCAAACCAGTGGCCCTCCAACTCTTGACACTGGCCTTATCAATGGTACCAACGTTTACGGCGAAGATGGGGACTCTTCTCAGATCGGCAGCCGTCTCGAGGTTCCGTTCACCTCCGGAAGCTCGTATCGCATGAGACTCGTCGGTGCTGCTGTCGATACGCACTGGAAGTTCTCCATCGATAACCACACAATGACCGTCATCGCCGCGGATCTTGTCCCCGTTGAGCCCTACACAGCCACCATACTTGACATTTCCATGGGTAAGGCGCTCGGTCTATTGACAGGTTCTCAAATTGTTGCTGGGACTAACGCCTTGAGTAGGTCAACGCTACGACGTTGTTGTCACTGCTGACCAAGCCGACGTCGCCGAAAGCTTCTGGATGCGGGCCATTCCCCAGTCTGCCTGCTCCGAGAACGACTCTACCGACAACATCAAGGCCATTGTCTACTATGGAGACTCTGCTTCAACTCCTGAAACCACTGGCTACGCCTACACCGACAGCTGCTCAGATGAGACCGACAACCTCACTCCCTACGTCGCCAAGACCGTCGAGTCTGCCGACTGGCAGGAGCTCGAGGTGGCCACGGTCGGCCGCAATACCGAGGGTCTCTTCAAGTGGTACCTCAATAGCACCAGCCTCCTGGTTGACTGGCAGAACCCTACCCTCGGGCAGGTGCTGAGCGGTGCGACGACCTGGGAAACGGAGAACGCCGTGCTGCAGCTCAGTGAGGCCAACGAGTGGGTGTATCTCGTCGTCCAGACCACCATGCCCGTTCCCCATCCCATCCACCTCCACGGGCACGACTTCTTCGTCCTCGCGCAGGGCACTGGAACGTATTCCTCCTCCGTTTCTCTCAACACCGCAAACCCTATCCGCCGCGATACAGCCATTCTCCCTGCCTCTGGGTACCTTGTCATGGCCTGGGAGACTGACAACCCCGGTGTCTGGCTGATGCACTGCCACATTGGCTGGCATACCTCGGAGGGTTTTGCCCTGCAGTTTGTGGAACGGTATAGCGAGATTGCTGGAATCGCTGACGCAGATGGCCTGGCCGATACCTGCTCCGCTTGGACCGCTTTCCAAGAGGAGTACTCCATCGAGCAGGAGGATTCAGGTATTTAGACTCTTGCTGTTGTACACGCGATCTGTGAGACATGCTGTTTACATCACCGAGTATGAGGCCCACGAGCGATGAGGGCTATAGACATTAGAGTTGGGTGCCGGCCCAATTTATGAGCTCAAAAACCGATTGTGAGATTGCACCCTGACCGTTGTTCCGCATGATGAGCATTGTAGTGATTCTGGAGATACTACGAGTAACCCTTGAAAGATGCCCCTTTTAACGCTATTTTAGTTTTGGGAAACCCGTACCCACTGTCAGCCCCCCTGCAGCAATTGGTAGGCTAAGGAGGCGGATGCCATTTTGTCAAAAGTCGGAACGAGATAACATCGCCCTGATTTCATGAGCGATGTTGCCGCTTCCGTTCTTTGATCGACTGCTGACACTGTTGGGCGAGAAGATGGGGAACAATGACAGAGAGGTTGTCCTGTGCAAGGAGGTCACTGACGAGGAACTTGTCGAGGAGTGGGCAGATGAATCGGTCAGCAGGTCAGGAAAGAAGCAAGTCGACCGAGCCTTGACATGTCTGGCTGATAGTAGTTGAATGATTGAAGAAATATTACACTGTAGTGGTGGTATCACTGTAGTGGTAGTATCCGGCTAGGCGGAACGATCCTTGCTCCAAGTCAGCCCTACGAGTTAGTGCGGGGGCGGGAAATGACTTGGCAGGGGTCTTGATACAAGCGACGCGAGCCTGGACTGCATGAAGACGCCATTTAAGGGGGCCATCCTCGTCATGAAAAGTCTTCTCGTTCTCCCAGTCTCCCCATAACAGACCTTCGATCACGTATTTACGGTCCGGCCTTCGAGAACTAGGCACCCTCGCAGCACAGCCAGACTCGACCCCATGCGCACGCCCCTTTTCGCGGGCATCTTGGCCGCCGCCCTTCTATCCGTGGTCCTCGCTGATGCATTCACCGCTCCCCGGCCGGGCACCGTCCTCGACTTGTCCAACTCTATCACTGTTGCGTGGGAAAAGCCCAAGAAACCCTCCGACGAATGGATCGGCCTCGTTAACGTGAGCGCATCTCTCAACTGGGCGCGGAATGGGAGCAACGGCGGCGAGTGGTACGACATCGCAGTGAACCGGCCCAACGACAGTGCCGGCGAGGTACGATGGGACCCAAGAGATCTCCGCGAGTTCCTGAAGGTCAACTGCACGACATGCACTGCAGAACTCTACTTCTCGGCCACGTACGACAAGATTCCTTCCGACCAGGTAACGGACGGACGTCATGAGGGGAGGGGCTGGTTGACGGACCAATTCCGAATTGAGGGACACGACGCTCTAGACACCAGTGGCGCAGGAGGCTCTGAGATAAGTGTTTTGCCTGTCTTTCTGGGAGCGATTGCGCAGTGTTTCTTGGTGGGGATGGCGGCTTTTTGAAGGGTTAGTGATGAGCGTGCAACACAGAGAAATGAACTCAGGGCTAAGCAGTCTACGGATTAAGTCCAAGAGTTCACATTTTACTGAAATGATACCCGATCTTGGAACTTTCAGCGTAGTCCCCCAGCTACATCCATGGCAGTTTTTGATAGTCTGTATCGTGGAACGCGGTTATATCCAGCTTGTGCTCATTGCCGATACCCTCCGGGGTTTCGGGATCCTCCCGAACAGTGGCATAGGCCGCAAGACCTCATCGCTCGCTTTATTGCCGCCTTGAATCGGCAGAAAGTGGTCCGAGCCGCTTTCTTCGTCAAACCTAGGTGGTCTTTGAACACTAGGAGTAGTCGCCTCGATGTGCTCGTACTGCTCGCGGCCGACAGATTTGGAGGCTGTACTCCACTCCTGAGAAAGGGAATTGGGCGTGCGGTTCCAAGCGTTCGAGGGTCGGAGGGGTGTCGCGCCCGAAGCTTTCGTTCTCCTCGACTTGGCGCTGTCGATGACCCTCCTCAGTGGCTTCTCGAGCAGCTTGCGAATGGCGGGCATACAGCTGCAAACGATCCCAGCAGCCAGCTCACCCGTGGTCCAGTAGATTACAGGTACATAGTCAACCGTTGGGTCGAGAGAGTTGCCAAAAGCCAGGAGTGATTGCAGCCGCAGCACGGTGGCGATGAGTCCAAGACCACCAAACGCGAACATGATGCCGATTTGGAGCTTGCGTCGTCTCGGCATGTTGAGCTGCCGGAGCATTCCGATGGGCATCGTGATAATGATCACGTCGAACACGATGGCTGTGCCTGAGTGCGCATAGGCCAGGGCGTTGATGTCGAGACAAGTACCCCCTTTGATGTCCTTGTCCCAGAAGTATTGGATCGGACGGCAGGACACAATTGTCAGCGGTGTAATAGTGGCAGTGTTAATGACGAGAAGTGTCAAGACGGCGTACGACCAGCGCCGGAACGTGACGCTAGAGCGGAAGATGTGGGTGTACATGGAAATAATGGAAGCCTTGGTCAGGGCCAGTACGACGATGTAGACCACTTCAGCCACGTAAACTACCTGATGTCAATATTTAGGATCTCGGAGACCACGGGACGGGACGTAGTAGCTCACATAGTCGGAGCGCCTTGAGCAAATGTCCGTTTTTGAGGTCCCAGAGGTGTTTGCCAAACCCCAAATCAACCACTGAAGACGTCAGTTCATCTGGCGTAGAGGCGTCATGCATGATCATCTTACTGTACTTCACGCAAACAATCGGCACTGGAGTCAGCAACTTCGCCTGTCAGCCATGGGCTTGCCTTTCTCCGAACGCAATCAGTGCCTACTATTGCTGTCGTGAGGATCGCATCCTCGTAAGAGAGGCTATGCGTCGTGATCTTTGATGCCATGCGTAGAATATAGGCTGAAAAGGCAACAGCCACCATGGTAAAGGTGACGACCAACGTCTCTTGTCCTCGGTCTGTATGCGGCAATTGACAGATACTGGCCTGGACTCGGGCGACTTCTGTTGAGTTCCCATCAGCTTGGTCTCCGTCTTCAGTATTACTGGAGCCGCCGTACCTAGTGTGTCCTGCGCCGTGCAATTGGCTTGCAAGCAAGCAGCTGTCGCGATGGTAAGGTCGGTGTTCGAACATTGGCATGCGTTGTCTGTCAAGGAACAACCGCTGGTAGGAACGGTGACGAGTAGACAGGTAAGCTGCATCATACTCAGTCGGTGTACGGGACAAGCATCAAATTCAACGACAATGACTTACACCGCACGCTGGCAGATCGCTTATTGTTGGTCCCTGACCCCGAATCAACCAAGCGTAGACAGCCACCAAGAGAAGGAGGCACGTGTGCCGCATCGTGAGGCCTTTGCTGGGAAACGGATAAGTGGGTTTGAGCAGTCGTCATCTACAATCACCGCAGGCTCGAGATTCTAGTCGATTACGGAGGCATGGATTGCCGCAGGTCTCGGCGGCCCATGTAGAAATGGTGGTAGAGTGGTCATGGAAAGTTGGCTGAGGCGCCCTTTGGCCTATATACAGTATGTTGGACAGGCGCTACAAATGATGGGAGAAGCCCGATCTACCATCGTTCGTCATGTTCAGAGCTTTATAGGCCCGGCTTTGCGGCATGGACGGCCCCACGGCATCCTCCGCGATCCAGGAAGCGGGCCTTGTGAACATGCTTTCGGCCTGTGGCATCCTCCTTGGTTCGCTGTCTCGAGTGTCGATCTCGGGGCAGCTACTGGAACGAGCATGGCGGCCAAAAGATTGGATTGGGCCGTGTTTGTCTGATGTTTGCGACCTCTAATCCTGTGCACGGATGCTCGGGACTGCGCGCCAGACTCGATATCATCAACTAGTACTGCCCATCCGGCTCCCGGGCCTCTGACTGATCTCTCCGAGTCAAGGATAGCGCATTTGGGGAACGTGACGGGTCAGTCGCACCACCAAACTTTACCTAGCCTTGACTTCCAACCTGCCGATGGACGGTGAGTTCTGATCGCACAGGCAAAAAGGCAGTTGCCCGTTTCGATGTGAGCGCATGAATGTGATGTTCCATCTAAGGCTTTCGTGTAAACCCACCAGGGCGCCCCCATACTCTTGTGGGAAAATCTCATTTGAACTGATGGTATCGTTGCTTGCACCTTCCAACCCTATTCCTACTGGCGAGCGGTTCCATCGAACAGCGGGCTCATCCGAGAGCTTTCCCACACAGAACCTATCTTATTTGAGACCTATCCCTGAAAATCTCTATGAGAGGATTGAACTAGAACCATTGGAGAGTACTAATGTAAAAGATTTGAGCACGACTATATTTAAGCGCTCGCGATTACGCCTCATGAAAACCCTGAATATGGCTAAAATTGGCGTCAGAGGCTCAAAGTGGCGTTGAATTCTATGAATTTAGATATCACCCTGATGACCCCTACCATCTTGCACCTGGCGGCTTTGGGCGTGAGGGAGCCAAAACAAGGCGTGGCCCTGAATTCATGCCCATGCACTGTCACCTCTGACATCCTCAAGACTTTGTTGACTACCTTCAACTATACTCGCGCACGCGGCACAATCTGACTTGTCTTCCTTGAAAGTCTTTCGGAGGCTCTCACCATGAGGTTATTCACTGTCCTTCCCGTCGTCGCTGGTGTGCGTCTTGTTGCAGCATTTGGCCTTGCTGTCGACCACCCATCTCAGACTTCCAATCGCCATCATGTTGGAGACGGTGTTGTTCAGGTCAATTTCGACAAGGAAGTGATCGACACTCGTGGTGTCCATCCACTCGGTCGACGCGATGGGGACGATAAGGTCTGGCAGTCCGACATCATCAACAAGCACTTCGGCTACTTCATCAAGGTGGGCGTGGGCTCCACATCACAGCAAGTCAAGCTCCATCTCGACACGGGAAGCGCCGACATCTGGATCCCGGCCCCATCGGCGTGCCAGGGGATGAAGAAGGAGGAACAGACCGGGTGCGCCAACAACAGCTGTAAGCAGGGTGCCCTGGATTCAAAACGTGGCTAACACCAGATCACAGTCAATATTTCCGAGTCCGACACGGCTGTCATCGCTGGGCCCGGGGAGTTCAATATCCGCTACTTGGATGAAAGTCATGCACGCGGCGACTACTTCACCGACGACATTGAGATTGCTAGCACCACAGTGTATGACCAGGAGATGGGCCTTGGAGTCATGGCGACTGTTCCGTACGGCCTTGCCGGGATCGGATACCACCATATGGAGCAGCGGACGAGGCCCGAAGGGGAGACGTACACCAACCTGCCTGTCCAGATGTACAACCAGGGACTGATCAACACCGTCGCCTACAGTCTGTGGATGTCCGATCTGGGTGAGAGGCATCCCTCTATCGAAGATGTGTAAGCTGACGAGACGCAGATGCCGAGAAGGGGAGCCTGCTGTTCGGAGGCATCGACGCGAGCAAGTTCATGGGCCACCTGCGGAGAGTGCCCGTGCTTCAGAACGACTACGGATGGTATGACTACTTCACTATCCCGCTTTACGCGATTCAAGTCGGGAGGCCGGACGGCAACACGCAAGTCGAACTCGAGACCATGCCGCAACCTGTAGTCCTAGACACGGGCGCCACATTGTCGTACCTGCCGCAAGATACTGCCGAGCAACTCTGGCGTGAGGTCGGGGCGGTCTGGCTCCCCGGGGTCGACGCACCGATGCTGCCGTGCAAAGCGAGGACCTCATGGCAATGGGTCGCATTCCAGTTCGGCGACAGCGACGGCCCCTCCATTGATGTGCCGATGAGCGAGCTCGTCCTGGCGCCCTCACTGATGCCAGGAGGTCGGCCGATCATAGGTATGACGGGAGCCTTCAAGGGCGTGGATCTCTGCCAGTTCGGCATCCGGAACAGGAGCGGCCTTAGCATTCTGGGCAACACGTTCCAGCGCTCGGCGTTCCTGGTGCACGACCTCATCAACCACGAGGCAGCTCTTGCGCAGGCGAGTCTGAATGCAACTAAACCGTCGAAGATCATTCCCTTCTCCGAGTACGGCGCACGTATTCCAGAAATGAACTGAGGCTCCCATGGCTGCATGGTAGCACCAGCGTCAGGTCCCGGAGGAGTTGGGAGTGTCGCGGGCGGGGTTCGTCATTTGTGGCTGTGAGACAGCGATAGCCACATCGCGTGAACGACCAAGCCACAGCTGATGGACGAACCCTGTTCCTTGTCCTGGGCTGGGCCTCGGCCGAGACTTGGAGGTGAATACGAGCCGATGAAAACGATTGCCCTGGACGCTTTCTCGGGGGCACGCGGTACGAGGTGACCCCCAATGGAAGAATCAAAACCGTCGCACATAGCAAATTGCAAGGACTGTTGTGGATGTCGAACTCGAGATGAACCATGAGGGATGAGTGAATGATGTCGCTATGGTGCGTGTCGTCAGCAGGGTGGCGATGTGAGACGAAGATCTTCGGGGAGGCCGCCATTTACACTGTTGGCTGACAAGCTGGCAGCCCGCCAACCCGCCAACCCGCGTCGGTGTCGTGTTGGGAGTCGTGGGAAGAGCCGACAGAGCACTGCCTCGATCACCGGGCATGATTGGCTGCGCAGCCCACCGCCATGTCATCGTGTGCGGGCGACGTTCTGGGCGACCTGAAAGACCCATTGCCCGGCATCATCTCGGGGGAGGAAATGGATCATGAACAAAGAACACAGTAGAAGAGTTGAGTGAGATGGATGCGAAATTGGGGCACAATCCGCAACCAGCTCTTTCATTGAATGTTTGCTTCAAGGTAAGGCGGGAAGAGCATTGAGCGGCCCAGGTACAGCGAATTGTCATCTAATGCACCGTTCGGTAGCTAGCTGCCCCCCTAAAACCCCTGAAGCCGCTAAACCATGGCATACCGGGGCCGGGGGTTCAGCTGGTAGCGGGCCCAACTGGCAGCGACGCCGAGACCTCCGCGCCTGGCTGCATCGCTACCTTAGCCTCCGCCACTCCCATTTCCATGGAAGCAGCACCCTCGCATCGCCCTCTTTTCCTATCTTCTTCCGACCTCACAGCGATCTTCCACGACGCAGCAAGGCTGATTGATTGCTCTGCTATACCGCTTAGCAAATCATCTGGCGACAAGAGCAGACTGCCGCCTCATAGGGGGTGCAGGCCTTCTTGCAGCTCCAATTCTACCGCACCATCAGTTCTTGGACCTGTCGCGCCGAGCTTCGACTCTCCCCGAGCTTCAACCTAGCCAACCTGGAAACGACGACATCAGGCCCACGATCCGGATCCGACAGCATCTCTTCACTCGAAGCGAATACAAGCAACTCCATCCGAAACAGATGTCTCGATTTTCCCGACAACCCCTGGTCTTTTAACTGGCTCTGCCGTCATTCACCAAGCTCACCAAGCTCGAGCCCCTTCCATCATAGATACATTATTCGAGTCGCTCGTTTCTACAATGCACATGTCATCTTCCACCGGCTTCGTGCTGCGTCGCAATGCCCCGTCGTTACCGCTTGTACAGAGGTCCGGAGGCCTGCAAAAGCGCAACGCGACGGCGCGGAATGCTACCTTGGTAGGTTTGCCTCGCTTCTTTTTGCACGCAACTGTAGACTGATAAGGTCCCTAGGCCGGCCTTGCGTTCATCGTTGTGCTAGTCAGCATTGTCATCGTCTTCGTTGTATGCCAGTCCCGCCGTTACAAGCAGAAGAACAAGAAGAAACATGGAATGGGAAGCTGGTTCGGCAGCACATCAAGGGGAGGCTACGAACAAGCCAATGACCTGAACGACATGGAGTCTTCAACATCAAACCGGAGGACGCGAGCATCGGTTCGCTTCCTCTCTAGCTCTGGCGCAGGTGCCACAAACAACGGCAACGCCACCAGCACGCCTGCCAACAGCGCCGCCGGCATCGATCGTAACACGTCCATTCGGTCAATCATGACGCTCCCAGTCTACCGACAGACTCCCGGCGACTCAGAACAAGTGCTTGGGCGAGAGGGTGATCGCGATGGTGTCGACGTTATCGTCGACATGCCGACGGCAGAAGACGAGGAACAGATGAGAGAGGAAGAGATGCGGGCGCTCTACGAGTTGCGGCTGGCAAGACGTCAGCAGATTGCGGAGCGGGAGGAGAGGCGAGCACAGCGCAATGCGGCCAGGCAGCGCAATGACACGGCGGCTTTGCGCGAGATCCAAGAGAGGACCCGAGCGGCGAGCAGCAGCAACAGTATAGAGGAGATGCGCGCTGCGCATGAGCGTCTCAAGCAGGAAAGACAGCGCACCGTCTCGAGCGTCTCGTATGGCGAGCTTGGCGTTGCCCGCCACGACGGCACCAGACTCCGCGCCAACAGCATGGAAAGTGAGAGGATGGGCCTGCTCTCCGATGCCGCCAGCATCGCGGCGACGTCGACCCGGTCCACACAGCACCGACGACACGCCAGCCAGGCTTCCATCTTGAGCATGGAAAGCGACCTCCCTTCCCCGGCATACACGCGATCACGATCCGGCTCACGTACGCGGAGCCCTCGGATCAACACGGCAGTGTCGAGCCCCGACCCGAATGAGGCCAGCGGCAACGGAGACACTCCCATCTACTCCCCGCCCGGCTACGATGATGTTTCACTCCAAGACAATGGCTCGGGCGCAACCACACCGCACAACGAGCCGCCTCCCGATTACCCAGGCCCATCACAACGGCGGGCCTCTAGGCTTGCGTCGGAAATGGCAGCAGCTGCACAGAACGGGCGGGCAGAGAGCGTCAGCGATGAGCACGAGGCACCCAGCAGCACTTCTGGCGCGCCTCAGCTACCTGAGATTCAGGTCTCTCCTGAACTACCTCGGATTGTCGTCGAGCCATCCAGCGCACGGCCGTGAGAATACCCGCGCCGTGCTTCTGCTTGGGGGATCGCGGAAGGCCCGTCAACAAAGTCGGGGCTCCCCTCATGGACCCCAGGTATTACCTGTATTATACATCTACCAGATCAGCTTCTGGCGTTCTGCGGTCCATTGTCCGCGTTGCATTGTCGCTTTTGGATATTCACGATGAGATATGAAAGCTGTAGATAGCGGTCCGAAACAGCGATAGCAAGCGTTGTCTTGATTTTGGCAATTACATTTTCTTTTTGGATAGTCGGACTACAATTCCCTCGCCCCGACTGGACTAACGGCAGCGGACGTGCTCACAGTCCTGACGAGCTGCCCATATCTGGCTAATCACGAATCAGATGGCAAAAATCAGACGATCCAGACCTCGTCATCCGCCCTGTTGGCCTCGAGGTAGTCCTTTATCTGCGTCCAGTCGCGGCAGACGTGCTTGGCGTCCCAGCCGTCTGAGCCGACGGAGCCATCGGGGAAAGTGGTCTGGTCGCCCTCGAGGGCTAGGTCGCCGCTGCACATGATGCTCTGACGAAGGTACTCGAAGCAGTGCTGGACGTGGAAGCCGAGGTCCTCTGGGCCGGCGGGCTCGTCGTGGGCGTCGTGGGTGTGGCCGGCGGCAATGCCGGATTTGGCGGCGGCGAAGTCCTCGAGGATGGAATAGAGGCAGTGCAGCTGGTGGGTGACGCTCGTGGTGAAGACGGTCATGTTGGCCGGGTATCCGGTAAGAGGGGTGGGGAGGTTGTTGAGAGATTTGGCCTTGCTGGAGGAGGTGTCGAGGCGGTTGATATCGAGGTAGCCGAGGCCCATGGGGACGAGGCTGAGCCAGGAGAGCTTGACGGCGGGGTCGACAAAGATGTCGGATAGGTTGGAGGGGACATATGTCGTCGACGGAGTGAATGTCGTGAGTTGAGACGTGACTTTTGGCTGGCATGAGCTAACGCGTGGGCAGAGGGGGGGGGGGGGGCATGTGCGACATACTTGGTGGTGCGAAGCCAGTGATATCTTCTCCAATACGGGAGTTTGACGTCGCCCTTGGCTGAGACTGTCGCTCAATGACAAGTCCGAGAATGATGAGGAGGAGGAGGGTGTCTAGCATCCATCGCCATCTGGAAAGGAAGGACAGCGCCCGCCTCCCCTTGGAAGGCGAGGCTTCGTCAGGGAGTGTTCTCTCCAAGTCGTCCTTCCACGACTGTCCCAGAGTCTTGGAGTGCAGCAACTTCTCCGTGTCCCCCTCCTCTCGCGGCGATGGGCTCATGGCTCCGTCACTATAGGGCGAATGGTCTCCGTGCGCCATGTCTCTGGCGGAGCGAAGCCTCTGGCTGATCCAGGAGATGTTGTCGCTGGTGACCGTGTCAACTTTTGAGTCGTCAGTGGACGGATGAACGGAAACGATCAAGCATGTGGGTTTCTCCTACCAAAGGATGGGATGGCAGCAGAGCGCCCAGCCTCAAGTACTCGAGAGGGCATGCAAGAGCTGGAGATGCCCGGAGATGATCAGGCCGAGAAGGGCAAGTGCAGATCAGCAGTTTCAGTGACGAACACCAGGGCCCGAATGTGATGAGGAAGTGTGAGGAAAAGAAACAAAGGAAGCCTCGCCGAGGTGACCGAAGGCCGGCGTGGCTTTTCGCTCCCAGGGGGTCGAGACAAGCCCAGATTCGTCGAGCGCCCCATGTTGGTGGTCGGGTCGTGATGAAACGGGCCTCGGGGCGCTAGGATGAGATCCGACGAGGTGTGTTTGAGGGTGTGATGATCACGATGGCTCAGTCTGACAATAAGAAGGACATGGTCGCCGAGCAGGGGTTCTTCTTATTGAGTTGTGTCTGTAGTTAGCTGAGTACGCAAATGGGTTAGCATGGCTGGTGATCGACGGGTAAGCTCATTGACAGCGGAAACCGAATGAGACCACGACAAGCAGACCGGGATGCCGGATTGCCGGTATTGATCTAGTCGACACATGGAAGATCATCGTCGCGTGATGACTCGTCATCAAAGAGGTCGCGAGGCATCTTGACCACTGGGCCTGTCTTATGCGTCGCGCCAGGTCTTCCTGGGACCCCGGCCTTGTCGTCCTCGTCGAACTCGGAGGCTTCTGAGACTGTCCATCTGGCCCTCAGGTGAGGCCGTGCTTAGCAGGCATTGCTGGGCCACGAATTTTCCCCATGCCTATCACATTGCTTGGTCTTGGGTAGATTACCCACTGGCCGGCTGACCTCACCATAAGAGGCTGTCGCGATGGATCGGATCCGGTGGTCTTGGTTTTGTCCCCGGGCCGTGACGGGGTCCGGCCCGCATCCTTTCGCCGCCGCCCGTCGAGTCTTGGACTCTTGGAGTGGCCACCAAGGGGAATCGGATACAAGACTGCCAAGTATAGCAGAGGCTTGGTGGATTGATTACTAAATGCAAGGCAAATGGTGACGAAACGTCATCTTGCAAAGCGTCCCGATAGCCTCATCAAGCGTGGAGGTCATCGTCTCGTGACGATTGTCCGACCGCAGCACGACTAACTCTCAGTAATTCTGCCGAGTCCCGGAGCCGAAAGGCGGAGAGGAGCGAGCGCATTGGTAAGGATGACCGCCTGCACCTGGTGGACCACGTCGGCTCCCGCCTCGTTATATCCGGAGGACCCTCTCAGTCTTGGCTTTTCGTGATTGTTGAAATTCTCGACACCCGCCGAGGAAAGATCGGGACATCTCATCAACAACTGACACAGGCTGTCTAGAGACGTGCGTGTCGATCAAGACGAACAAAGGCTCACACCGAAGCATGGATGTCCCGACACCGGACGCAACACATCACACAGGTTGAACGCGAGCTCGAGTCAGCTCCCCGCCACTCTCCACGCCTTCCACAGTACGAATCACCTGCATCATGTCGGCGTCCACCAGCGATCGGTCAGACCCCGAGAAACGGCCGGGCGACCACCCGCCGCCCGACGTCGAGACGGGCGTGGCCCCCACCGCTCCGGGGTCGACAGCACCGCCGAACCCTGCCGCCATCCCGGACGGCGGGCTCGACGCATGGCTCCAAGTGCTCGGGTCCTGGGTCGTGCTCGTCGACACCTGGGGCCTCGTCAACACCTTTGGCGTCTTCCAGACCTACTACGAGAACGAGATGCTCCCGGACGTCAGCGCCTCGGCCATTTCATGGGTCGGCTCCCTGCAGGGCGCGCTGCTCATGATGGTCGGCTCCATCTCGGGGCCCCTCTACGACGCCGGCTACTTCCGCCACCTCCTCCTCGTCGGCATGTTCCTCATCATCTTCGGCCAGTTCATGACCTCGCTCGCCACCGAATTTTGGCACATCATTCTCGCACAGGGCATCTGCATCGGTCTCGGCTGCGGCCTCACCTTCCTGCCGTCGACGGCCGTGCTGGCGCAGTACTTTGACCGCCGCCGCGCCTTCGTCATGGGCATCGCGTCCACCGGCTCCCCGCTCGCCGGCATGGTCTTCCCCGTCATCTTCGCCCAGCTCCAGCCCCGCGTCGGCTTCGGCTGGGCCTGCCGCGTCATTGCCTTTGTGCTTCTCGCGCTGTCCACCATCCCGGCCGTTTTCCTGCGGACACGTGTCCCGGCCTCTGGCCAGAAGCGGTCCATGGTCGACGTGTCGGCCTTCCGGGACCGGCCGTACGTCTTTCTGATGCTGGGCTCCTTCTTCGGTTTCCTCACGCTCTACGTCGCCTTCTTCTACATCCAGCTTTTCGCGGTGCGCAGCGACATCGGGCCCGCGAGCTTCTCGCCGTATTTTGTCACGCTGCTCAACGCGGGCAGCGTCCCGGGCCGTGTGGTGCCCAACTACCTGGCGGACAAGCTCGGGGCGCTCAACGTGATGCTGACGGTCATGGTGTCGTCGGCAGTGCTCATGTACGGGTGGCTCGGCATCACGAGCTTCGGCGGCCTCGTCGTCTTCGCGCTCCTGTACGGGCTCTTCTCCGGCGGCGTCGTGAGCATGACGCCGACTGTCGTGGTGAAATTGACGACGGACATGAGCCGGGTGGGCACGCGTCTGGGGATGCTCACATTCGTGGCCGGGCTGACGCTTCTCTGCGGGCCGCCCATCGCCGGGGCCATCGTCGGGGGGTACGAGAGGAGTGACTGGCTGGCGACGATCGGGTACGGCGCGGCAGGGTTGACGACGGGGGCCTTCTGTTTCGCGCTGGCCAAGGTGGCCCAGCTGAGGGCGATGGGTTCCGAGGGTATCTGGAAATGATTGAAGATAAGGCGACGGGACATGAATGGTACATTCCTTCCAAAGGCGTTGCTGCTGCACCTCTTGAACGGAGGCCAGGGCCGGGACATCAGAGTGGTGATGCAGGAGGATGGAGACTTGTCGTATTCTCGTTCGTGGTGCCTGGTTCGGGTGAACGAGGGACGGCGGGAACGGCCATGGCGAGCCCAGGACGGTTTAGCGTGCCTGTCGTGATAATGATGAGTGAGGATTGGCGATGGTTTAGCTAAGACGCTCTAAGCTCTTATTCAGCTGCTCATCAAGCATGACAGCGGAGTGGGGCCGCCTGGTCGAGGGGGAAGGAGGGGCCCGGATTGACTTTGAACCCCGCTATGAGGCACAGCTCTGGTGGGGCCAGGCGCGCGCCTCAGCTCACTTCAGTGTAGTGTGGCCCTGGGCGCCCTGTAGAGCTCCCAACCTGCCCTGAGCCTGGCAGCTCCCCTCCCGTCGCCGAGGCATGCGAGACACCAACCCAGCAACCATGCCAAATGCTAGTGTCATTGATGATGCACCATTCTCTCATCGGTTCTCGGCCTCGCTACTAGTCTGAACAATCTGCCGCGCGCGTGGACATTTGCTGCAACCAGCCCCTGGCAATGCGGTGTGGAGAGGGGCTCGATCTCTGGCCTGTCTCGGTGCTATGGTCTGTCCATGATCTGCCTTTCCCATACAGCTCCATGCTCGCCCATCCATATAAGTAGCCTTCCCGTGCCGTTTCCTTTCCTTACCTCCTCTCCCCCCTTCGATTAAGCTTTCCTCAGTCCCCACCGCCTCCCACTCGCCTACTCCCCTACATCACATATTCCAGACCACAGCCTCGATAGTCAAGATGGTCAAGATCGCGATTGTCTACGTAAGTCAACCCAATTCCCATTCCGATTCCCCTGCGACCGTGCGGGAGACTCTAAGGTCAGTATCAAATACTGCTCTTCAGTCTCCTCGCGATGCCAGGCACATCAATGGCATCGGGCCGGCGAGCGGTGCCCCTAGCGGAGTTCCGCCTGCAAGGCCGTCGTAAGGCCCACCACAAACAGTAAGATGGAGCGCTGACGAGACCCTTCTTCCAGTACTCCATGTACGGCCACATCAAGGCCCTGGCAGAGGCCGAGAAGAAGGGCATCGAGAAGGCCGGCGGCACCGCCGACCTCTTCCAGTAAGGACCACTCCCCCACGCGACCCTCACCGCCCCTAGACTAACACGCCATCCAGAATTCCCGAGACCCTCTCCGAGGATGTCCTCAGCAAGATGCACGCGCCCCCCAAGCCCTCCGACATCACCGTTCTCGAGGACCCCTCGACCCTCGAGTCCTACGACGCGTTCCTGCTCGGCATCCCCACCCGCTACGGCAACTTCCCTGCCCAGTGGAAGACCTTCTGGGACAAGACGGGCAAGCAGTGGGCCTCGGGCGGCTTCTGGGGCAAGCTTGCCGGTGTCTTCATCTCCACCGGCACCCTCGGCGGCGGCCAGGAGTCGACCGCCATCGCCGCCATGTCCACCCTTGCCCACCACGGCATCATCTACGTGCCTCTCGGCTACGCCAAGGCCTTCGCCCAGATGTCCGACCTCTCTGAGGTCCACGGCGGCTCCCCCTGGGGTGCCGGCACCTTCTCCGCCGGCGACGGCTCCCGCCAGCCCTCGGCCAGGGAGCTCGAGGTTGCCGAAATCCAGGGCGCCGAGTTCTACAAGACGGCCCTCAAGCACTTTGGCTGACTAGATGGTCCCAAGACTGATGACGGAGGCGCGACAAGGGATACAAATCAGGGCGCGGCGCAGAATGGCAACACGGCCTCTTCCGCGGACAAGCCGGCGGCCGGCGGTGCTGCAAGCGACTCGCGGCAGACGCCACAGCAGCGGCGGGCCGAAAACGATGACAAGGAGGGTGGCCCTTGCGGTCTGCCGTCCAAGTGCATCGTGATATGAGAAGCATGACCTCGTAAATGATGAGCAAGCAATACAAGAAATAAATATGTTACATCCCAAGTCATGTGAGCCAGATCATTCTGTCACATGATTTGTCTGACAACTTCCACCCCTCTTTTGTAAATAGGAGAGTGTGGTTGATCCGTGACGTCCGGTGACCTCGTGAGTGCGCGCGTTCAGCGCGCAACTACAACAACAAGCTGAGTCAAATTGCTGTTAATGGAGTCATAAACCGTGACATGAAGTTCCAACATTCAGATAAACCCCCAATGTGCACGATGCCAATAGCTAACGAGCTACCTCAATGCTGTCATCCCGTTTCCGTCATTCCCCTCTGGCCCTCGGCTGCTTCGGTCAGTGTGGCTCACCTCGGTCAAGGTCCCACTCCCTTCCGCATCTCGGACGATCAACACCAAGACCATCAGATTCTTCCTCGCACACTCACCAACGACTTACGGGGTCCAATTGAACTCAACCGCAATGCATATTTCATGGACAGCCATCGTGCTGCTTCTGCAGCAGGCTCACGCCCAACGGCAAGCCCACGCCGCCCAGACGGTGTTCGCGCCACAAGAGGACATGGACTTCGTCGACAGTGGATACTACTACGGCATCAGCACCTTTGCGCATACGCGCTACGTCAATTGCTTCTCGGACGCTGAGAGCAGAGACAAGCCCTACGACATTGCCATCATCGGCGCGCCGCATGACACGGTCAACCCCCTCGACACTTCGACCATCGTCATCCCATCGGCTAACGTCTCTCTCTAGACCACGACCGGGCGTCCGGGTGCCAGGTTCGGCCCCAACGGCATCAGGACAGGCAGCCAGCGCAAGGGGCCTGGATGGAGCATCTACACCGGTAATTTTCAGGATCTTCCACCGACGAACGAGACCTAACCGTGGTGCAGACCGCAATCCGTTCGCCAGCTGGGCCACCATCGTCGACTGTGGCGACGCTCACCTGACCTGGCTCGACAGCAAAGTCGCCCTTGCGAGACTCGACCAAGCGCATAGAGTGCGTCTTTATGTTTCCACTACGTTTGATGGCTGGGGCTGACGAGACAAAGGTCGTGGCGGGCCGCCCTGCCGCCAACGCGTCCGTGTCGTCGACGCCGAGAATTTTGACGCTGGGCGGAGACCACACCACTACTCTGTCGGCGCTTCGCTCGACGCATGAGAAATGGGGTCCGGTGTCTGTGATTCATTTCGATAGCCATATTGGTAGGGTGCATGGTGTTCCAGGTCTTTCAAACTTACTGACTGACGATGTAGATACGTGGGATCCGAGCGTGCTGGGTGAGTCGACAACACCTTGGCAAGTCTCATTCTGGCTCAATACTGACTGCTTCCAGGCGGTGATATCTCTGACTACGCGTACGCCTTCATCTAAAAATTCCAATCCGGGACGAGACTTACCCCAAAACAGAGCCCTCAATCACGGCACATTCCTCCACATCGCACATGAAGAGGTCAGCACATCACGAATCTCGTCCCACCATCGACTAACCCCCGCCGCAGCACCTCATCCTCAACTCGTCCGTCCACGCCGGCATCCGCGCCCCCATTATTCGTCGCAAAGGCGACCTCCGTAATGACGTCCGCTGCGGCTTCGAGATTGTCACGGCCCGGGATCTGGACAAGCTCGGTGTCCAAGGCGTCGCGTCAAAGGTCCGCGACCGCGTCGGCGACTCCAGGGTCTACATCAGCGTCGACATTGATGTGCTAGACCCAGCCTTTGCCCCAGGTTTCTCGCCCGCTACTTCCAAGACAAGAAAATGATGCTGACCATAACAACAGGCACCGGCACCGCCGAGCCGGGCGGGTGGTCCACGCGTGAACTCCTCGCCGTCCTCGACGCCCTCGAGGGCCTGCCGATCGTCGGTGCGGACGTCGTCGAGGTCGCGCCCGCATATGACACGAACGGCGAGATCACCGTGCTGGCAGCTGCTGAGGTTGCCTACAGTCTTTTGGACCTGATGGTTGCGACGCCCGTCAAGACCGATGCGGATGCCGCTTCTTAGACCGACAGCCATAGCCACGGCCGTCAGCATCATTCGATTTCCCGGGGCGGCGTCGGGCAGTATTAGCCGTTGTGCCGGAAGCACGATAGAGGCCCACACTAGGCTCTCGAGTTACCGCATACTCCATCCGCCGATGAAGGTGTTCACTTGGCGATCGTGAAGGTGTTGGGAAAGAAGTTGAATTCCTATGCAAAGACGCCCGCTTTCTCATGCATCATTAACGCCATAAGATGAAAGGTCCTCGATCAAAACCTCTCCATGAAGTTCATCCGTACAGTCCACATCCGCAGCCTCTTGCCGTAGATGTACATCGGCACCGAGAACAGACACATTACCAGCTGGATTACTCCCAGCCAGACGTAGACCATCTTCGGCCCGGCGGAGGCCATCCAGTGCGTCACGAAGAGGCTGAATGCAAGGCCGTGGAAGATGTTCTTACAAAAGTTCAGCGTCACCAGTGCCTCGCCGGCGTACTGGCTATAGCTATCGATGCAGAACGTGATGGAAGTCGTCGAGCCTAGAGAGCACCCAAAGGAGATGATACCGAAGAAGACGGTGGGTACCATGAAGTGGTTGCCGACCTCGGCAGACCAGCCGAAACCCATCAGTCCGATCACTGTCGTCACCAGCACAGGCGCGGCCATAACAAGCCTGAACTCGGGTTCGTAGACGCCGTTGTTTCTCCGTGCCATCATCTTAACGACAACGTCACTGACCCTCCCGGCAAGCGCGGTTCCGAGGATCCCCCCAATGAAGGGCGAGATGTAGAGGAGACCTGTCTGGAACACGGTGAAGTTGTAAGCGTCCCTCGTCCTGAAGATCATACTCATTGTGTTGGATATGACCAGAAGCCATCCGACCGAGCAGGAGTAGATGACGGTGGACCAGAGGACCGAGGGGTACGCTAGCAGGATGAGCGGGCGTATCAAGACCTTGAAAAAGTTGTCATGCTTGAGGCGACCGTTCCAGACCCCGAGGCGTTGGGAGAATGACTTTGCCGGTCGGCTTCTGAGGACATCGGAATAGCCCTGGGCTTGACTCGCGGCAGAGAGGCCTCGGGCGGGGATGGAGTTCTCCTCATCACCTGCCTTGCTACCGCTACTCAGCGACACCCGGCGGGATGGCCCAGCTGAGGATACTACTGCAGGGCTAGGTGTGATTTTGGATTTGTCCGCCTTCGGGTTGGAGGTTTCGGCGAAAGCGTCGGCCGAGTTCTCCTGTGTCCCCTGTTCGAGAGGTGAGGTCTCGGTGACAGGAGTCCCGGCGTTGGCACGTCCCTCGATCACCTCGAGCTCGAGTTCTTGGCTGGTTCCAGGAGCGTCTGACGCTTGCTGGGGGCATCGAACCCAAAAGGTCTCGGGCAGTAGGAAGAACAAGAGAATGGTGAAGAAAACAGCGACGATCGTGACAATCCTTGGGCGTGGCTTAGTACATATGCCCAAGAAAATGAATCAGTACTGACTTACCAAAATACCCAGGGCCAGCTAAGACTCTGAATGATGGCGGCACTGATCAGGGGTACCAGGTTCTTGCCACTTAGGAGCATGAGGGTATAAATGCCGATGCGGTAGGCCCGCTCGTGCAGGAAGAAAATCTCCGAGATTGTGGCAGAAGGGAGGCACTCGACCGGGCTGACGGCCATACCCTGGACGATGCGGGCCACGACCAACGACGGGAAGCTCGGGGACATGGCACACCAAACGGACGAGACGATGAGGATAACGGCACTGGCCAGGTACACTGGCCTCTTGCCCCACAGGATTGCTATCGGCGAGACCACGACAGACCCGAGACCGAGACCCATCATATAGAGGCCTGTGGTGAGCGAAATGTCCTCGACAGGTACCTCGTACTGGTCCGCGATGTTGTAGAACCCTGCGGCGAGAAGGGGACCGAGACCTCCGCCCAGCATACAGTAGAGACCGAGAGTCAACAGTGCCACGTCCCGTCGCCATTTTGGCCAGTTGAGGGGATCGTTAGGGGAGTCGTCCGGCTGGGGTTCCAGTATGACCTTGCCGCCTTTTGCCGTCTTCTTGCCCTCGGCGGCAGCCACTGTTGCCCCTGTGGATCTTCCTGGCTGTACCGACATGTGAGATGTCCGGGAGGAGATCTGGCGTAGATCTAAGGATTCATCCACGTCATTGGCGAACAAGAGCACGGTGCCTGTAGATAGTGGCCCAATGTTAGCAGGGCTCCCAGGTTTGAGCGATAGAGAGATCTCTTTTACCTGGCACTTGTGTCGTCCAGGGATCGTTCAAGATACCCAGGCTCCATTTCGGATGTGTGGCCCTTGGCTTCTCTTGATCGTCGACCTGCGCGTTCCTGGCGAACCATCCTCCAAAGCGCCTGGCCTGTGGTGGGAACACCATGATTGCTGTGATACGGCCTCTGGGTGAGCTGGCGGTTCTCGAGCAGGGCGAGATAACGATCAAGGTAAGGATGAGAGAGGCAAGTTGTTCGACACCCAGCGTAGTTTGCAGGTGGTACGTTGAATGAGAACCATGTAAGCCACGTAAGGCCAGCCAGCATCTTGTTATCTGGCCTCTCGTCTGCCTCCCACACAAAGTGATGCCATAGACCACAGAAAGAGCGCCCGGAAATCCTAAATCCACCCGAGTAACCCGGTCTTCATGATAAGGTAGCAGGGTTTTGTGGGTAGACTGGCGAGATCCAGGCGTTGACGGCCATCGTGAAAGCCAATTGAGGCGAGGTTGAGCGCCTCGGAGATGTCAGTTCCTGCTCCACCAGATAAGCATTATAGCATGGGTTTGCTCCGTGGAGATGCTGAACTCAACCATGTGTGGGGCTTCTAGCGAGTCGTAGTTGAGTGTACGGACATGCTGCCCGACAAAAACACACCAGTCTCCCTATCTGACCAGACTGGGACATCAATCAAACTGCCAGTTAATAGACGGCCAGGTCTTCGGATAACCGCCTCACTTGATAGCTGTGTATTTTGAAAGCATCCATCTCTAACGAGAACTATGGCCAGTGTAGAGCCGATGTTACAAGCTGCTACAGCTCAGAGCGGTCGTTATTAGAGCTGCACACTATTCTTCCACCGACTTGACGGATAGCGGTGTTCTCTCAATTGATGATAATGTTGGTGTCTTCAAGGGTCGTGATATCTTCCCCAAGGTCTTGGATGAGAACGGAATGCTTAACTTCGAGTTTCTTTGTCGTGTCCTCGAGGTTCTTGTCCGTGTCCTCGAGTTTCTTGTCCGTTTCCTCGAGTTTCTTGTCCGTGTCCTCGAGTTTCTGATGGTTATCTGAATCCCTGCGAAGTTTGGGCTACGAGTCAGGGAATACTTTGTATTGAGTATTCAGTGTGCAGATGCCAAAAAAACATCATGAAACAGAACCTAAGCCCTTGGAAAAACAACTCCTAAGGCCCGGCCATCTTCGGGTGCAGGCCTTGCTGAGTGAGGGCCTTTCTGGGCGAGGGCCTTCCAAGGTGAGGGGGCTTGCGAGACCGAGGGCTTGCCGGGTATCTGGTATTGGCCGTAGTCAGATGGGTTGGCAAAACCAACACAGCTCAACAACAAGACATCACAACTTTGCAGGAAGACTGTAGCTAGCAATCCACAGCTTTCTAAGCTTTGCCAATCCATCCGACTAGCTTTGTGTGTCTAATGAAGAGCCATGAAACCCCTCTTCAGTCACGTAATTTCTGTGCTCGTATACGCCAGAGAGGTTCTGTGTCGGACTATGAGCGGCACAAATGGTGATATATTACCGAGACAGATTATCGGCCAACAAGTCAGTCTATAGTCACACAACCCAGCCGCAACAAGAAGGGTGTGCGTGCGCCATTCTGTCAAGTAGTCATTCCGTTATGAGCTGTCACTACAGCGTGAGTAAACCATTAGTTATCCGAATGCTTTGTGGAGAGGCCTGATCTGCCTGTTGCGCCGACACTCCTCCAATTGTGATATGTCACCATCCCTTGCTGTCACCCATACCTTCCGTGCATTGTAATAACAAAGAGTGCGTCAACCACTGGCTGTTGTCCCTGCTATGTCTTTGTTGCTCAAGATCTTCCCTAGTGTAGCTCGAGGTCGGAGCCAAGTAAGCCCTGCAAGCTCAAGTGGCTTGACTATGCTGCGCATTCGAGCTCATGCCAGCCACTGTTGCTGTAAAGACATTGACTGGAGTCCCAAACAAACGTGAAAAGCACGGCTCTTTGTTCCTTCACCTGCCAATGAGCGGATGCCTGGTTTTCTTTGATCCTCCTTTCAACAAAATTTCCAATACTCACGGAATGTTTCTCGAAGAGGGTTCTTTGTCAAAGTCGTGGCCAGGAGTATTTGTACACCGCAGCCTCGAGATGAATACCTTCATTACACCCATCGACAACTAACCCAGAACTCTGCCACATTCGAGCATCTCTTCGTCTCAACGCCTCAACAAAACCCGCCCTTACAAGTTTATCCCGCTTCAAAAATGCCGAGAAAGACCACCAAGAAGGCCGCCCCCCCTCAAAAAAAGGCCGGCATCGACAAGACCTGTGGGGTCGACGAATCCTGTCAGTTACCCCCTCCCATTCTCATCTTCCCTCGTCACTGACACTACGCAGTACCCCTTCTAGCAAAGTTCTCCGGCATCCAGGCCGACGTCGCGCGCCTCATCGAGCAGTCCGGGCGGTGGAGCCTGGTAACGCGGGCCCTCCTGAACGCATTCGTCCACCCCAGCCCCAAGCTGGGCGTCCACATGCTGTGCAAGGATTCCCACATGGAAGCCCTGGAGGTGGCTCTGCGTCAGATTCAACACATGGATAGCGACCCGTGCGTGTGGCAGACCATCAAGCACTTCAACGACGTGGACCTCACGCGTGACACGGCCGACATAGATGTGGAGATGCCCAGTTTGACCGATGTCGACGTCGGGGGGAAGTTTGAATCCGAATCTGAGTCTGAGTCTGAAATCGAGGACGAGGGGGTGGAGGAAGAGGAGGAGCAGGAGGAGCTGATCAGTGTCAAGGCCGGCTCGAAGCGCAAGGCGCCCGCAAAGGCCAATTCGCCCGTAAAGCGCAGGGCCACGGCGAAGGCTGCAGCTCCCGTAGCCGTTTCCGCTCCCACAAAGACCAAAGCTGCCGCGAAGCCCAAGACTGCCGCTGCTACACGCCGAAGCCAGCGCAATGTCAAGTAAACGGTCGAGTAGGCAAAGGGGGCTCGGGGCCTTTCCAATGCTGTCACTTGACCTGGGTTGCTCCAGCCGGGTGGCGTGCCTATCTTTGCAAGTGTTCCGATGATATGGCGTAGGGTAGGATTGACATGAGGGTGGGATTTTGTCTTCGTGGATTACATTGTATTCAGCAGAGCCTAGGTGGGAAGCACACGCCTTTTCAGATGTATTTTTGTAGGCTGTCGATTAGGCGGACATGTCGTGCCATCATGGCGTTATCTTAACGAGATCCACGTACCCAAGGATCGTGATAGTGCCCGTCACTCGACTTCTGTTCGTGCCAGGAGATATTTCGTAAACATCATGGTGGGTGTATTTTCTTTTCCAGACGCCTCCGTAGTCTACCTGAAAACATGCTCAACGCCAAGCAATGCAAACACCGCACCTCCTCGGACGACCTTAGTCCCAGTACCTGATCTCCCCATCCATGCCCGCGGAGACGAACTTGCTCGTCTCTTGCGGGTGCCACGCGACGCAGGTGACGGCCTGGTCGCCCGCCTTGAGCTTGTGGTACATCTTGCACGTCTTCCAGTCCCAGAAGGCGACGTAGCCGGCCGTGTCGCCGCTGGCGAGGAACTGGCCATCTGGGCTGACAGCCAGGTCGATGGCCGTGCCCGCGTTGTTGTGGCCCCGGTACGACTTCTTCCGGTTCTGCCGGAATTTCTCGTTCGCACCGTACACCACCACTTGATTGTCTGAGCTCTGGTACGCCACGTACTTGCCGCTCGGGTGTGGCGCCGCCCGCGTCATCGGGTACATGTCTGACTCGGCGATGTACTTGATCGGCACAGGAATGTTGTAGTCCCACGCCCGGAGCGACTTGTCGTCCGACGTGGTCATGAAGCGCCGGCCCTCGTCGACGAAGGTGATGGTGTTGATGGCCGCGAGATGATGGTCTGTGATGTGTAAGCGGGTGATGGCTCGGGACAAGGGGTGGCCTTGACATACCGTATTCCTGGACAATCTCGTTGCCGGCACGCGTGTCCCACTGCACGATCTTCTTGTCCGACATGCCAGCGACAAACTCGTGGGCATGCTCCGCCGTTGGGTTGAAGCGGACAACGTGTGGCGTCTTGCCCGTCGAGAACTTGCTGATGCACTGGCCGGTCTCCGTGTCCCAGAGCTTGATTTGCCTGTCGAAGCTGGCCGAGAGGAACTGCGTGCCTGTGTTGTTGAACGTCGCGTCCGACACGGCCTTTGTGTGGCCCGCGTACGTCCGTAGCAGCTCGCGCGAGTGGTAGACGTCCCAGATCTTGACCGTCGTGTCCGCCGAGCCCGACAGCAGCAGGTGGCCCGAGTCGGGGAAGAAGCGCGTGGCCGTGACGGCCTTTGTATGGTCCCTCCATGTGTGGATCTGCTTCTTCGGGATGAAATTGGTGATGCTGCCGACGTCCTTGCGTAGGTCCACGTCAAGGTCTTGCGGCACGTGCATGTACGTTCGTCCCTGGTAGTCGCGCTCCTCGGATCCGTGGAAGGTTGTCGTCTCGGCGCCGAGATCCTCGATCTCTTTGCGTCTCGCGAGCGCGGCCTCGGGCGCCTTGACGACCGTGCCGCTCGCCACGACGTCGTCGTCATCCGTCACCTCAACGTACTCGACGTCGGACCCCAGCTCCTCATCCTCGCCCACCACCTCGTACTCGTCGCGCTGGTACCGTGCCCAGGGGCCGACATAGGCACCATCTCCCTCGACGATGGTCGCGTCGCCCTTCTTCTCCCTCCCCGACCGTATGCGCGCCGCCTCCTCCTTGACGGCCAAGCCGGTCTGGTACTCTCTCTCGGGGCCGCCCTTGCGCTCGATCGCCCGATGTTTACTTCGGAAAGTGTGCTCAGACACATAGGTCTCCTCCGCTGTGCCAGTCAGGACGTTTTTCCGCTTCAGCGTGGTCGATTCGTCCTTGAAAGGGTTCAACGGTCCCATCTTCGGTCGCGCCAAGTCCTCGCCCGAGTACGGCACCACGGCGTGGTCTGGCTGTGCCTCTTGTCGGACAATGAGGGCATCCTGGGGCGCCATGTTCGGCGGGTAATCACCGAAGCCTGACATGGCGGGCGATTTTCGGGTCCGACCGGTGGTTGTCGTGTCGGCAGTCGATTGTCGTACCGGAGTCGCGGTTTTATTGGAAAATGGTCGCGCCGCTTTTGGCGGTTTGGCGCCTGAGAACTGAGAGGTGCAAGGACGGCATGCGCGATGACGGGTGGTCACGTGATCGCATGCGTAGATTTAGTGGCTACCTCCAGCTGTCGCCTCGGCTGCTTAGGTTCAAGTTGCCATGCCTTTCAGTGCACGGAGATGCAGGGTCCGAGCACGGGGCGTTCGTGTCATCGTCACAGATGGATGCATTAGATGGTTGTTTCCCAGGTTTTAGATAATGAAAGTGGCTGTCATTACTCAATTACCTATGAACCACGCGCCTCGCCGGCAAGCTCAACCTGCTTGCGGCAGATGGAAAACAGTACAACAAGGTATTGGTCTTTGCATCGTAACCCGTCTCTCCATCACACAATAGTTCCTCCAAATCGATTCCCTCCACGGCCGCGAAGCCGCGGGCCCGACCTCGCAAGCTACTCTCGAGTGCGGCTGCGGCAGGCCGCCCGCCCCCCCTGTCGTCCTGGTATCATGACCCCGAAATCTCAAAAAGTCTAGGCAGGCCCGGTAGCGCCCCGACGTCCCTCGAAAGCAGACCTCCCCAAAGCAAGAATAAGGGCCGTGTTCTCGCGGTGTCCCCGGTGCTCCGCGCCCCGTCCGTCACGTCACAACTCATGTCGATGTAGGAAGCGGGGCGCCGTTGTTCGGAGAGAGGGAACGGCCCATATGTAGCGGCTGGCGAGCGCGCTTACTTGGTGTCGTCACGGATCAGTGCGACGATCATGCTGTAGAGGTAGAAGAAGAACATGAGAAGATGGAAGCCCAGCTTGATGAAGGATTCCTATACGCAAAAGACGTCAGCGAGCTGCTCCCTGGCATGATGCAGCGCGGTGGCGTGCGTTACCTTCTTGTGGATGTTCAGCTTCCTGAAGATCTCGGTCGCATCCAGCAGGTGTGTATTCTCGATAATCCTGAGGTATGGCGTCAGTTCTACGTCCGTCATGTGCGGGGTTCCGGGCACCCATACTTCTTGATGTTCCACGCGAGGAGAGGCAGGTTCAGGATCAGAGCAACCCAGTACCCGTTGATGAGGAACAGGAAGGTCAGGAATCCGTGGACGGCGGCTTCGGGGATGATGTAGGTGTTCAGGCGGTTGCAGAGCTCGATGGGGTTGATGTAGTCGCTGCGGGCACACAGGTTAGCATGTGCTTGAGCTGATGGCGAGGATGGTGCACGCTGCATGTGAAGGAGGCGCGATGTCGCCGTAGCAGACTGCCCGTCCAGCACACCGGAGCTCCGGGCTCGAAGGAATCACGTACCATTCCAGATCGCTGTACATGATGGTGAAGAAGACCTGCAGGAACAGGTTCACGGCGTTGATCAACACCGCGAAGAGGTAGAGCCACGCTTCGCCGGACATTTTGGCGGTTTGCTGATGATATCTAGATAGGTGGTGGTTTGTCTTGGAGTGCGCGCGGCGTGGGCTTGGTGCCTGTCGGCGATATCAGGCTGTTCGGAGGCTGGGGGGAGGGAAGCTATCCAAAGCTGTGCCTGTGGAGGAAAAACGCGAGTATGATGTTCTGTGCTTAACTGTCGAGTCGTGCGTCTGTAGGATTTGTGTACACGGTCGGCGACGGTTTCCAGGAGAAGAAGGAATCCGAGCTGACGGAAGAGGAGAGATTCGCGTGAAGGTGTCTGGTGGCGTCCTGACGTACGTCGTGCTCTTGTGCGTTGCCTCGAGGTGGTTTGGCTGCTTGGGGAAAATTGGGAGGGCGGGTGTAGTGGGCAAGGCAAGGACCGGGCGTCGAGTCGGGGTCCAGGTCAGGTTGTGGGAGCTTGCTGGCTTGCTTCCCCCCGATTGCGATGATGAAAGAGCCTCGACTGCCTTGGCCGGGGCGTCCGGTGCACCGCAACCGCCGGGCGGCGAATGAGCGTTTAATCGCGCGCTGTTCTAGGGCTGCTGTGGGCCATTCCAGCCCCCCGGCGCCGCCCCGGCAGCCTCTCACCGCTGTGGCCCGACCTGCCCGCCCACTGTTTCCCCCGGCCCACACCTCAGGGATCGCTTCTAGTTAGGGACCAGGTGGTACGGCGCTCCGCATGCGCCCGATATCTCCAGCCGCAACCGGGGGAGAAATACCACAACGGTGGTTGGGCAACATGCATTCCAACATTGCCACGGTTTGACAGGGAGCCGGCGCAATCAGGAGTCCCACGACCATAGGGTGATTGAGCCTGTAGGCCGAGAGATTGACAGATCCCGCTCGCCTTATCCATGTGTTCAATGTTCGGTATCACCTCTCAACGGCCATTCATGCTGATGCCTCCTTTCCATTTTGTAAAGCCTACGCCATGGCGCCTCACATCAAGTCACAATTGACCTCTCAATGGTATCATCTTCACCATCCCGCCAACTCGCCTGCTCCATGCTCGTGATCCCCCTCTCCCACCATCATTCAAAACTCCTTAGTTGCCGTTGGCGGCGACCTCCGGTATGGGAATCGCACCGCCAGGCGAGTCCGCTTTCCTTGCCGTCAGGACCTCAACACCCGTCTCCGTCACGAGAAGCGTATGCTCTGTGGGACTGGGTCAGTACACTGTCACCTATAAGGGAGACATGCAAAACATACCAAACTGCGCCGTCTTCTTGCCGTCGATGGTGCAGCTCGTCCAGTTGTCCGGCCAGGTGACGTCCCTGTACTTTCCGAGAGCGATCATGGGCTCGATGGTGAAGGTGGTGCCGGGCTTGCACTCTCCAACGGCCTTGTTCTTGGCGTAGTGCGGCACGTTGGGCGGGCAGTGGAAGAGCTTGTTCACGCCATGACCACAGTACGTCCGGATGACGCTGCAATCCCTCTCCTTGGCGTGCTTCTCGATGATGTTGCCGAACTCGCGGATCAGCGTGCCAGGCTTCACGGCCGCGATGGCCAGGTCTAGGCATTCACGGGCCGTCTCTACCACCCTCACGGTGTCGGGGTCGGCCTTGGCGCGGTCGCCGATATAGTATGTCTCGTTGAGGTCGCTATGGTAGCCCTCGTGGTAGAGGGAGACGTCGATGTTGAGGATATCACCGTCCATGAGTATCCGCTGATCGGGGATGCCGTGGCAGATGACCTCGTTGACCGATGTGCAGACGGACTTGGGGAAGTGATTGTAATTGAGCGGCGAGGGGTACGACTGAAGACTGTCAGCAACAGCATCATTCCATGCACTGTCCTTCTCCCCAGATTCTTTACCTTTCTCTCAATACAGGCCTCGTGTACGATCTTGTCGATGTAATCAGTCGTCACACCGGGCTTGGCGGCAGCGGCCGCGATGTCGAGGACCTCTCTCGCCAGCTTGGACACCTTGCGCATGGCGTTGGCGGCCTTCTCATCATGCAGATCCCACTTGTGCTTAATCATGACCGAGCGAGGGTAGTTGGGCACGCCGGTCTCCGACCACTCGGGGTGCGGGATGCTCTTGGGGACCACGCGCTTCTCGGACAGCGGATAGACGGGCCGCAGAGGGCCGGAGAAGGGGTAGGTCGGGAAGGGGTTGAAGAAGCCGGTCTCTGGATCTGGTTTAGAGACAACCTTGGGCGGGAAGACATGGTGGAGTATACTTGTCTGGGTCTTGTGCATGGCCTTGTGGTTTCCCTGGGAGCAACGGGGTCAGCATGGTCATATGGCATGGTGGTGCGATCTCGAGGCCGTACCCAGTTCTTCTTAAAGCAGTCCTGCGAGCAGAAGAAGCTGTCCTTGACGCCCGCCTTGAGACAAGTCGGGCACTGCAGGCCGCCGGCATCGTTGGGGCAGTCGACGCCGAGGCACTTGCGCTTCGCGGGAGGCTCGTCGCCCATGGTGGTGGTGTTCTGGCTGTCGGTGGGGTTGTTCGTGGAAAGGCGAACTCGTGGCGGGAGTCGCTGCAGAAGTTTTCGTTATTGGAGGGACGGGTGTGATTTTGTCAAGTACAGAAGAAGTCCCCGCGCCAATCGTCAGATTTGACTGTACATGTTCTGAGGTACCAAGAGGAAGGATTTCGCGATAGTCGAGGCAAGATTTCGCGGTCGCCGAAAAGTTGTTACAAGAAATGTGGATTAGTCATCGAAATCGCCGCTTCAGCCGAAGCCATGCGCAGATGCAGCAAGGGGAGCAATGTATTCATCACATGCTGCCCGACACATTAAACCACCTGCTAATGTCCGACCAGGTTGTTCAGTGGCCGCCTCACTCAATAGTCAAGGACTCCAACAGCGTCCATCTCCATCAAGGACCCTATCCAGCAAGGGGCTGAAAACAATGCTGCCCATTCAAACGCGCGGCCAGCCCTCTGGGGACCAGTCATACCAGCCCATATCTACCTCGTCAATGACGTCCCACTGCTTGATGAACTGCTTTTTCTTCTCCTCCATGCCCTCGGTGCACAGGATCTCATATACCGTCCTCCATGCGCTATTAACCGCCCCGATAATCCAAGCATGGCCGGAGCTGAGCGCCTCACCAGCGAAATGCATGTGCCCATCAGCCGCAGGCGTCATCAGCCAGGGGAGGACGCTGCTAAACTGTCCCGGACCGAAGATGGCAAACGCACCGTTAGAGTAAGCCGAGCCGTACCAGTCGTATGCGTGGTAGTCGACGAATTGCGACTGCAGGAACTCGTACGAGACGCCGTTGAGGACAGCCAGGTTCTTCAGCGCCACCTCCACCAACGTGTCCACGCTCTCCGGCTGTGCAGGCGCCTGGGTCGTCGGGTTGTGGGGGTTCAGGTACGACCCGATCCGCGACGAGTCTTGGCCCCACGTGTAGCTGGCAATCATTGTGCCCGGAGCCCCGGGGACGTCGATGCCGTACGAGGGGTAGACGCACCGGCGGATGGGCATGTCGGTGAAAGACTGGCCGCCCTTGAAGGGGCCAGTCGGGAGATCCTCCCACCATCTGGTCTTGAACTTGAAGCCGATCTTGCTCGCGGGGTCGTAGTTGAGTGTACGAATAGCGGTGTTCTGATAGTAGTTCAGATCCAGCTCCGTCATGTTGATGATCTGCAGAGCACCAAGCGGGACTGTCGAGATGACGTGCGCGTACTCATGCTCCTCCTCGTCGTTAACGACCAGCTTCAGCCTGCCGTCTGACTTCTTCTTGATCTCCGTAACCCGCTGACCCAGGATGGGCTTGTTCTTGACGATGAGATTCATGCCCTTGGTCAACATATCCATGCCACCGTTGATCAGGGACCAGTTATTGATGTCGGCGCTGGAGAAGATCCACTGCTCCAACACGGCCTGGGACATCGAGTACATGTCGTAGTGGCCCGTGGCATCGTTCATGGTTTCCATCCAGTCGATCTCGCTGTTGGCAAAGCCCTGTCTGAGCAGGAACTCCCGGACGGACATGGAGTCGTACTCCATGAGCAGGTTGAAACCCGTGTCAAAATCGGCCGACAGAGCGTCCGTCAGGGTCTTGACCTGGTCGGCCCAGACCTTAGATGCCGAAAGCGTGTCAAAAGTCGAATTGAAGATGGGCACATCATAACGATCAGCCGAAGCCGAGGTGGGGTCCTGGATGAGAGCGGTGATGTCGTTGTACCTCCTGAACGTGTTGTTCGTCACGAAAACGTATTTCTCTTGGATCACTTGATCCTTCTTGGACACTCGCTCGTTGATGTAGGGGATCAGGCTCCAAGGCTTGTCGCCGATGACACGGTCCATATAGGGCATAGGGGGGAACCGCATGGCTCCCACATCCTGTGGCTGTCAGCGGCTGTCAGCCCCCAAGGTCTTCAAACTCACATAATAGTCGTAATACGCAGGGTCTTCTGGGGTAGACTTGTCCCAAGCCTCCTGGTCAAAATGATATGTGTACACCCTGCCGCCAACGCGATCCGAAGCCTCGTGGATATCATAGTCGATATCGAGCGAGTCCAGGAGCATGGCTGCATAGAGACCGGCAACACCGCCTCCTATGATGCCCACCTTCATCGGGCAGTCTTTGGATGTCTGGACCCTTGAGTGGTTCCGGTAGCCCGAGTCGTCCACGAGCTTGCGGAAGAAGGCTGCTCGAGGATTTTCGGCGGCTAGTTTTCCATCATTGCAGATGTTCTTGTTGCTCTTGGTCGGCAGCTTTGCCTCCGGTGCAGGCAGGGCAAATACCTGCGTCGCCAGCAGGACGGTAAAAAGAGTGTGAGAAGTAAAAATCAACATGGTTGTTATAAAGAATGACTGACGGTTAATGCCGATGCGATGGGACTGGGTTTCAACCTCGTGCTGGATCCAAAGAGGACATGCAGCGCTGTTCTTATACTACTTCTTCGACACCAACATTAATGTTCGCGGTTACGCCGCCGTTGACTGACCCTATGTTGTTGTTCATTCCTCGCGGGTAGACGAACCACAGCAGCCTCGGTATTATCCGAAAGTGGCCGAGTGGGAGTACGACTGGCCATGGCAAGACCAGGAGCATCATCTCTTTTCCCGCCCAGAGGTACCCTCTGTTTGCTTAAGCTTGTCTACAACAACATTCCTCGCGCTGTCTGTAGCCACGGTCTAAGCACATGGCTGGTGCTAACCCCGATGTCGATGGAATGTTCACTCGACTAAGAAAGCTTAGCTTGCAGAAGAACCACGAGAAACCCGCTGATCTCCCGTAGTCTTCTTTCTCAGGGTCTTATTATCTTGCATGCCATGACCACATGCTGTGAACAAACTGGGAGAGTCGGCATACCAAGCCGTCGCCACAAACAGCGTTACTCCAATGAGGACCGAGTAAAGAAGCGCCACGATGTACTCGGAATACAGCCATGACGAGACCTCCTGAGTCGCGAGGATTTGCGCTTTAATTTTGTTTACCTTTTACCTCGTGAGGTCTTGTACTAATCACGGCTACAGCATTGCTGACAGGATGAGCACGCTGCCCGACAAGACAAAGTGTCATACGAACTGACCGGGCTAGGGCATTACCACTCAACCACATCACCTGGTGATGACCGACCAGGCCGTTCAGTGACCCCCTCAGTTGATACCCGAGTACTTCACGAAGATCTAATTAAGCATCTCACACTTCGCTGTTTGATCTTGATGGATTAGCTCTGAGCTTGTCGCGAATGAACATTGTCGATGAAACAACGCATCGGCGTCGATGACTCTAGGAGGGTTTGCAATAGATGCGGACTACCCCCTACCAAGCAAAACTTCTCGGCGAACGACAAGCTTTGGCATCTACAGGGAGCTTTTCATGGAGGGAGAAGCGTAAAAGATTGTGGCCGTCGAGTTTGCCTTGACTTCGAGATGCTGGCAACAGTGAGGCCCCGGGTTGCCGGTTTCAATGCTGGCACAAACTGAGAGACGGTACTAGTAAGTACAAGTACAGCACTGGAGGCTGTAGCTCGAGCACTGAGTGATTTGCAAAAGTTCGCTCCTTCCGCACAGAACAGCCCGGTTTTGTGCCCTTGCCATGCCGTGCAGGTGTTGGCATTACATTGCTCGGCACGTTCTAGGGCGATTTGGTGCTGTACAGTGGGGAGTGGCCGCTGACAGGTGTTTATCCGGGCCTTCCACCAACCGATAAAGCGGATTGCCCCGCCAATCTTGGAAATGCCCCGCCATTGTGCAGTGGACACGCGCATCACATGGAACAGACGTTGCACCGAGCTCTCCAAACATTTCCCCGCCGTTTACACTTGACTTTGAACAAACCCAGAAAACCCACCGCAAGGCACCCGACAAGATGCCTACGGAAGAGTCCAAGCCGGTCGACCCGGCCGTCGCGCAGGCCGACAAGGTTCTCGAGGAAGCCGCCGCCGCCTCAGAGAAGGGCAAGCAGCCCGAAGTCGAATCCGAAGACGACGATGCCGCCGACGTCCCCGCCGACTCGCCCGCCGCCGCCGAGGGCTCGGCCAGCAAGAATAAGAAGAAGAAGAAGAAGCGCACGAAGCTCAAGGAGGCCCTCACCGGCAAGTCAAGCAGCAGCGATCCGCATAAGGACGCCAAGAAGGCCCTCAGCTCTCTGTCGCCCCAGCAGATCCAGGAGCTGCTGACCCTCAACCCGGCCCTGGCCCAGGAGCTGTCTGCTGCCGCCGGCGACAAGGACGCTTCGGAGGCGCTCAAGAAGCTCAAGCTCGAGGATATCCTCACCGGATTGGCGGCGAGCGGCAAGAACGTCAAGGACATGGCCAGCTACAAATTCTGGGGAACCCAGCCGGTGCCCAAGTTTGGCGACTTCGAGGGCAAGGTCCAGGAGGGTCCCCTGAGGGTGCAGAAGCTTGAGGACGTACCCAAGGATCCTTCCGCCATGATTGCTGGCTTTGAATGGGTCACCATGGATCTGAACGACGACGAACAGATGAAGGAGGTTTACGAGTTGCTCAACGGACATTATGTCGAGGACGACGAGGCCATGTTCCGCTTCAACTACTCGCCCTCGCTGCTGAAATGGTGGGTTACCTCCGACGAGTGTGCTTTGGAACTTGTGCTGACCATCACCCAGGGTTCTCATGGCTCCAGGCTGGAAGAAGGAGTGGCATGTCGGCGTTCGCGCCTCGCAGTCGCGCAAGCTGGTCGCCTTCATCTCGGCTGTCCCTGTCAACCTGCAGCTGCGCGACAATCTCCTGCTCTGCTCCGAGGTCAACTTTATCTGCGTGCACAAGAAGCTACGTGGCAAGAGGCTCGCACCCGTTCTCATCAAGGAGATCACGCGGAGGAGCAACCAGAACGAGATCTGGCAGGGCCTCTACACCGCCGGCGTCGTCCTGCCCACGCCCGTCAGCACATGCCGCTACTTCCACCGCGCCATCAATTGGCAGAAGCTGTACGATGTCGGTTTCAGTCCCCTGCCGCCCAACAGCAAGCCGCAGTACCAGATCCGCAAGTACCAGCTGCCCGACCGCACCACGACGCCCGGCCTCCGCGAGATCGAGGAGAAGGACGTCGATGCAGTGCTCGACCTGTACACCAAGTACATGTCCAGGTTTGAGATGTACCCCAAGTACGACCGGGAGGAGTTCATCCACTGGTTCATCCCGAAGAAGGAGCCCGAGCAGGTCGTCTGGACCTACGTCGTCGAGGTATGGCCCTCCTTTTCCTTCCTTGAGAACTACCCCCCCTGACTCTTGATAGCAAAACGGCGAGATCACCGACATGTTCTCTTTCTACAACCTTGAGTCCTCGGTCATCAGCAACCAGAAGCACCAGGTTGTCCGCGCGGCGTACCTCTTCTACTATGCCACCACGGCCGGCCTCGGCGACAACGTGGACAAGGCGGCGCTCAAGACGAGACTCAACACTCTTGTCGGTGACGCACTCATTCTCGCCAAAAAGTTCAAGTTTGACGTCTTCAACGCCCTCTCCCTCATGGACAACGGCCTCTTCCTCGAGCAGCAAAAGTTCGGCCCCGGCGACGGCCAGCTCCACTACTACCTGTTCAACTACCGCGCCAACCCCATTCGCGGCGGCGTCAACCAGCACAACAAGCTGGACGAGGAAAACCTCAGTGGTATCGGCCTGGTGATGATGTAGGCGGAGTTGCGGTGCGGGCTTTATGGCTCGGCTCCACAGAGCGTTGTAGGGGTTGAAGCTGGGATATTCCCTGTGCCACGCGCAAAAAGGGTGACCATTGCAGATAACGACCGACATGAAAGCATATACACATGTCTTCATTTAGAATCGTGACACGAGCGATCTATATGACATGGATCCCACACATCTAACCTCATGCCGCCTTCTGATTCTCCCTCTCCCCAATCTCGATCCTCTCCGTGAAGAAGTCTTTGAACCAGTCCACCCTCTCCATGACGGGCGCGTGCCCCATGCCCTCGAGGATCAAACCCTCACCCGGCTGCAGCCGCTCGATCAGGGTCCGGCCAAACCTCACGTCGATCATGTTGTCTCTCGTGCCGTGCACGACGGCGATGCGCTCCCTGCCAACCCTGTCGCCCAGCTCAGCGAGCTGCTGCGGTGACTTGGCGTGCCACGCGGCGGCAATAAGCTGCATCATGAACCCCTTTGCCGAGAAGAGCTTCTTGTCCATGCGCTTGGTGAGCTCCTGGGCCTGAAAGCGCTGGTAATTAGAGTCGAAGGTGAGATAACCGGCGCCACCCGGGGCGGGACCAGTCATGGGCGTGACGCCTGGAATGGGGACGTCCTTTGCCTCGTCGGGCGCGGCCAGAAACTCGTCGGTGAAGATCTGGAAGGCAGTGGCGTGAATGGCCTCGGCGGCGGGTTTGGGTGTGAACATGCCGAGGCGGGCCCAGAGGGTGGAGAGCAGGGTCCTGTTGGTCTCCATGTCGGGGGAGGTGCAGAGGAGGGTGAGGGAGGCGAGGCGGTCGGGAATGAGCATGGCGAGCTCCTGGGAGATCATGCCGCCGAGGGAGATGCCGCAGACGTGGATGGAGCGCGGGGCAGTCCAGGCGAGGTGGTCAAGAACCTCGAGGACGTCGCGCGCCATCTCGGAAGTCGAGTAGCGGCGGAGAGGGGCGCCCGAGAGCCCGATACCACGGTTGTCAATGAGGAGGACTGTGTAGGTTTCGCCGTGGTCGTGGCCGAAGTGCTTTGTCTGGCGCTGCCAGGAGGTGGCAAGGCCGGCTAGGCCCATGACCAGCTGTGAGGGGTTAGTGAGGGTTCGTCGGGCACTTGCTCATCGATGTAATATGGCATGAAGGCAGGCGTACGAGAATCTTCTTGGGCCCGGTGCCGTGAACCTCCCATGCGATGTCGATGGGCCCGCCGCGAGTCTTGGCGGCCGCCAGGACGCCCTTCTGATGAGGTTTGAGATTCCAGATGACGCCAGGGTAGGCGGGGTGCTTCATCGTCTCCTCGGCGGAGGGAAATGGATTTCTATGCTTGTCAGTTCCATGCTAACGGAGATAGAGCCATGCTGCCCACCTTTCACCCATGGTGTTGATCTCGAGGTCTTCTGGGTATGACGTCGGTTCTGTCGAGGCAATCTCGTCTGTGTCAAGCTGAAATGGCAGGACTGTCGATGAAGCAGGTCAGGGATGAGATTTGGTGTTGCAACACAGGAAAGACAATGAGTGTTCTTGATCGACGATAACAGACCTCGGCCCAGGCTGTCGGTGTTTCCGACTTGACGACTTCTGGCACCTGTGACGTGCGGGTCGAGCGCTACTTCATGTCGCAGCCGTCTTCCATACGAATCGCAGGTACCGACTCAGGCTGGTGAGCTTACGTAAGGGTTTCTCACAGACGCCTCGTCATGATCAGGTGCTCTCTCGCTCCCACGGTATCATTAAATCCCACCCACTTCATTCAACTACCCTACATAAATCACTATCATTTACCCGCAAGAATCTCAGCCGAGATTTTCTCCGCGAACGCATACACAGTGCTCTGCGGGTGCCCTGGCGGCAGCAACGCGAAGCTGCTCGCGTCCACGACCCTCAGCCCGGATACACCGATGACCCTAGCGCTCGCATCGACGACGGCGTCCGGGTCGCCCGTCTTGCCCATTCGGCATGTGCACGCCGCGTGCCACACGGTCATAACCGTATCGCGGATGACCTTGAGGATCTGCGCGTCAGTCTGCACGCTCGGGCCGGGGAAGTACTCCTCCGTGTCGGCGAGGACACCCTGCATCGCCTTGCTGGCGAAGGCGGCCCGGAGGCGCTTGTACGTCGCCACGGCGACGCTGATGTCCGTCGGATCTGTGAGCCACTTGGGGTCGATCAGAGGCAGGTCCTTGGTGTCGGCCGAGGCGAGCGTGACGGTGCCGCGGGACCGGGGGGCTACGAGGGCGCCGAGGATCGTCGCGTACTGATAGCCGTCCTTGGGTTGCGTCGTGAACAGGTTCGAGAAGTCGCCGACGTAGCCGGGGGCCGTGAGGTATTCCAGCTCAGGCCAATCGGCGGGGTACTCGGCGTCGAGGACGCGGCGGGCGTCGGCCGTGAGCAGGTTCCGGGGTACCTTCTCCCAGCCAAGAAAGTCGCAGACGTTGTTGGTCAGGGGTCCCTGCTTCTGGATGCTGTAGGGCCCGAGGAACTGGGCACCGGTATAGAGGAGGTCGTTGGCGAGCCTTGTGAGCGTCTGTACGTTGACGCGCCACGTCGGCCCGAAGAAGATGTGGTCCTCCATGCCCTGCCCCACGCCCCGGCGCTCCGAGATGATGGGAATCCTGAACTTGTTCAGCTCGGCGCGAGGCCCGATGCCGGAGACCATGAGCAACTGAGGGCTCTGGAACGCGCCAGCCGAGACAATGACCTCCTTTCGAGCGGACAGGGTGAACCTCGTCAGGCCAAAGTTGCTCGTCACGGCAACGCCCGTGGCCTTTTTGCTTGCATTGAAAAGGATTTTCTTGGCCAGGGCGCTGGTGTACACCTTGAGGTTGCTCCTGCCACTCGCCTCCTCGAGGAATGACGTCTGGCTGGACTCGCGCTTCTGCGTGCGGGGGTCGATGGTGGTGGCGGCATACTGGGAGCCGAGGAGTGCGCCGCTGTTGAAGTCCTGCACGGAGGGAACACCGATCTCCTCCAAGGCTGGCTCAAGCCATGTGCTGAAGGGCTGGGCGTAGTTGGGATACGAGACCTGGAGGGGACCGCCGGAAGATGAGAAGGCCGCGGCGTTGAACTCGGCACTGGCATTCTCGAAGCGGGAACTGGCAGGGGGCGTGAAGGTGACGCTCTTCTCGAAGTACGGCTGCAGGTTCTCCCAGTTGTAGCTGTCATCACCGACATGATCGGCCCATTTCTGGTAAGATTGCTTGCTGCCGCGCTGATAGATCATGTAGTTCCTGGCCGAGCTGGAGAGGGGTCAGCAACGAGCTTACCAAGGCTGGGAACAGACACAACTGACCTGCCGCCAAGGCACTTCCCACGGGCATAGTGAATGCGTCTGTTATTGGCGCCAGCTTGAGGCTGCGTGACGAAGTCCCAATCGACCAGAGGGTTGGTGTCAGAGGGGGACGAGCCTGAGAACAGCGTGTCCCCAGCCGGCGTATTCCCAATGAGAGGGTTCGTGACTTGGTACAGCGAACCGCCCTCGATCACAGCAACGGTGATGCCACTCTGGGCACTGAGGCGATTTGCCATGACCAGGCCAGCGGTGCCACCGCCGACAATGACATAGTCAAAGGTGGCGTCTCGACCGAAGAAGCTGTTGAAGAACTGACGCTTCTCGTAATGGGGTTCATCATGAGGTGCCGCCAGGACGAGAGGGGCAAAAGCTGCCCAGGCGATGGCTACGAACTTCATGTCGGCGGCTTTAAGGAGCGAACGAGGGTGTAGGAAGACGAGCACCAGAAGAGAGGAAGAGCCTGTCATAAGAGGCCATGCTGCCATGGGGTCCTGGGCAAACCAATTATATAGCATGGCCTCTCGCGAACCGAGACTCGCCTCTCGTAAAGAAGGGGGCACGCATCGCCGCAGAAAGCCAAAAACGCCGCCGGCCACTTCTTGACTATACGAGATTCAGCAAAGCGACTTTCCGGTGGCCAATGTTAGCGGTGGTCCGAGCCCCTGACCGGACTGCATGCCAGGTGGAGGTTGAGACTCATGGGGCTTCCCCTGTCCAACCATCTGGGCCCGTCCAGGCACAGGAGCACCGGCAGCTAAGACGGCCACGCAGAGGTTCAGCTCGTTGATCGCGGCCGAGCGCCGCTCGGCTTCATTCGACTGCCGTCATTAGGGGCGGCGGGCGCGTGGAGGCACGTTTTAAGTGATAAGCCACGGCTGCGAATGGCGCCCCGAGCAGCGCTACTTCGGGATATGCCCTCCCTGCGCGTGGTACGATGGACTCATGGATGGTGAGCAACAAGCTAGGTTACCTTCGGATGCTGACCCGAGAAAAGGGCATTGAATTCTAGATCGACTGGGTGCTAGGCTAGGGGCCGATGTTGTTTGAATGCGCTGCTGATCGCGATTCGGGAATCGCCCGAGCCCGGTCAAGAAAAAAAATTGAAGCTTCAGATGAGACACCTGACGGGTCCTGTTGTTCGTGTTTCTCACCTGCATGGAGTGTTTGCCAGTTTGCCCATCATTGCGTAGATGCAGCAAAGAGTATGCCCGATAGCTGCATATCCCCTTGGGCCATCCCGGTTACTGAGGTGCCATTGGAACTTGAGGTACCTGCGCTCTGACCGCTTGCTTCTTTTGGAGGGCTTTGTGATCTGCGTCATCTCCTCCGAGCTCTTCTGCCTCCATTTCAACAAGCAAACACCGAGGCGACGCTACGACGTGCTGCGAACTGCAACGCGCGACAATCCTAAACTACCATCATGTTTCGCAGATAGCAACACCATTGAACACAATGTGGCTCGTTTTGCCATCATCCGACAGCCTTACGCGACCCCGAATCGCCGTCGCCCTCGTCTCGGCCGTCGCCGCCGTATCGGCCAGCTATTACGCCTACAGGTCATATAGTGATCCTGCCTTATACGGCCCCGGTCTCCACCGCAGTAATGCTGTGAGGCGTGGTCCGCGACGCTCGCGTCGCGCATCCCTGGCCTCCGAACTTTCACAACCCGACGAGAACGCCAACGTCGACACCACACAACAAGCACAAGACGGCGATACCGTACTCGAAGACTGGTGGAACGACCCGAACGCCGGTGTCACACCTCCCGCCCGGGCTGGCCATAATATCGTCAACCTCCTTTTCCGAGTTTCCGAAGACAACGCCCGGCGGAATGCCTGTGTCCACCGCGGCTGCGCTTGCAATGCTTGTGGTGTCGTCCCGATCCGCGGCGTGCGGTACCGATGCGCAAACTGCGCCGACTTTGACCTTTGCGAGACCTGTGAGGCCCAGGGCATGCACTACAAGACGCACGTGTTCTACAAGATCAAGATCCCGGCCCCGCCGTTTGGGCCCCGTCAGATGCAGCCTGTCTGGTACGCCGGCGACCCGGAATCCTGCATTCGAACCCTGCCGCGCCTCCTGATACACAAGCTATCCCGGGAAACGGGCTTTGAGAGACCCGAGATCGAGGCGTTCTGGGAGCAGTTCACGTTCATGGCCAACTCGGAATGGAGGGAAGATCCCGACGGTCTGCAGCTGGCCATGGACAAGAAGACCTTTGAGCGCTGCCTGGTACCCTCGGGCGGGTCGCGCCACGCCATGCCTAACCTCATCCACGACCGCATGTTCTCCTTCTACGACACAAACAACGATGACCTCATTGGCTTCGCCGAGTTCCTCCAAGGTCTGGCGTACAGGAAGCGCAAGGACAAGCTGCGCAGGATCTTCGAGGGATACGACATCGACGGGGACGGCTACGTCAACCGCCGCGACTTCCTACGGATGTTCAGGGCGTACTACGTCCTGTACAAGCAAATGCACCGTGACATACTGGATGGTCTGGATGATCAGCTCATGGGAAGCACCGAGGCACAACAGTTGATCGCGGGCCGGCAGCCGCTGAGTAGCCTTTTCGGAAGGGAGGGAAGGGTACCGAACTCCGATGGCAACCACCGCGGCGAAGGCAAGATCTTCCATGCGAATGGGGATGTCGAGCTGGAGAACAATAGAGCGAGTGCAGTACTCGATGACCACGGCGACACCTCCTCGAGGGAGGAAATCCTGACACGTCTTTTTGCGGCGCCGCCACCATCTTCTACTGCCGCATTTAGGGCTGCGGTTAGACGCCTGGGGCCATCTTTCGCGGCATTGGCGGAACCCCCGAGTACGGTGGAGGAGCTTTCCAGCTTGTTGGACGGATCACGCCAGATTGAATACGACGAAGAAGCTCTTGAGTTTGACCGCGACGTGGAGATGACCAGCCCCGAAGAAGAGGCGGAGCCCGCCAATCACTCGGATGCCGAGAACCGGGGCGATGGCGTTGCCGACACGAACGACGATGGGTCACGGACCATTGATCCCCAACGCTGGACGAGCGCCATGCCCACGGAGAGCCAGTTGAGGGCGCAGGTGACGGCTAGGGACCGATCATCGGCACCGCAGATGGACGCTGATCGCAGAAGAGCGGCCCGCCAACAACTGCACCAGAGATGGAAGAGGAGGCAATTCTACCTAGACGAGGAAGAGGGCGGCGTGGAGCCCGACGACTGGGCCGCCGAAGAAGATGTGCTCGAGCACCTCAACGGCGTTGCGGAGAGTTCAAAGACCGCGAACCCCATCTCTCCGCGGTCTAGGTCTTCGTCCAAGGTTCGCTTTGCCGAGGACATGGACGATTTTGATATTCGATCGAATCCGTCGACCTCGTCTAGGAGCGTCCCTGAGCGATGGGGTGGTTTTGAGATCCCAGAAGAGGAGCGCGACGCGGGTAGAGAGGTCCTCTACCAGGTCACGCAGCAGGCTTTCAACGAGCTGTTGGACGGCATATTCAAAGAGGTCGAGGACCTAGCCATCAGAGCGGCCGAGACGAAGGAGCAGCGCGATCAGAATCGGGACCTTTTCGAGAGCATCGACATTGATCCGCCGGCTGATGCGGACAGGCCAGTTGCCGACAAGTCCCTGGAGGAGCTTCTGGAGACAAGTGGCTACAGCATCGACGCGAGTCTCGACCCCGGAAACAATGTCGGCAGTGTCACCGTGGAGGAGACGGAGGAGATTGAGGAAGAGGAATACCACGAAGCATCGGAGACGCAGCCGGAAGACGTCAGGGATCCTACACTGCCGCAGTTCCGACCGAACACGATAGAGACGCCACTGGCATCGCCAGCGAACCCCGAGGGCGACGCTCCTAGCGACTCAGCTCGGGGAAAACAGGCGGCCAAGGCGCACCGGGTGATACCCATGTCGAGGCTCGTGGAGTGGAAGCGCCTGGACCGCGCGGAAAGGCAGGCGGAAGAACGGGGCGGCTGGGGCAAGCTCAGCTACGAAGAGTTCGAGGACATCTACAAAAGCCAGGAGAACTCGGGCAACCGCCTCGACTACCTGGGCAGCTGGGTAGACTTCTGCATCCCCTAGAAGGGGTCCTCCGTGGAGTGGACGGGTATGCCCTATCCTCCGATGGATGAAGTTCCGCCCGGATTCGCTTGGGTCAACGGCATGTTATTGGACCTGAATGACTACGCGTGATGGTCGAGGGGCTCAGGAAAATGTGAATTACCATGAGCACAATGGGTTTGTACTGGGCGAGGTGCGATAGCGTCCGTGTAAAGTGATAGCGCTTATGCTTGTGTATTATTCACGAATGAGGCAGCGGCCTGATTCTACTAAGCGACGGGAAGCGAGAGCAGACAATTAGCATCCCAGCGGGTGTGGCCTCAGATTTTGTACATGCAAGTGCCATGCTTTGATGGACGGTAACACAAATCAAGCTTCTGCGCTGCAAGCTCTATGAAGCCAAGAGCTGGGTAGTGGTATCTCTCTAAGTTTTGGGTCTATCTTACATTCGCCTAACCCTCGATTCGCGGTCAAGCACCTCCATCGACACTACGCCCTTGCGCCCGTGGCCTTGAGCAGCTGCCGCAGGAGACACCTGAACCCACCGACGACGACCTGCGGCCTCTTCCACCAGACGTACGCGGCGGCGAGGACGAGCGGGCTGCAGGCGAGGGCCTTGAAGCCGGCCATAAGGACGTTGCCCTGGTGGTCGGTCTTGCGGACGACGTCGGCGTAGCGCTCGTTGCTGAAGCTGACGCGCGAGTACTTGGTGTGCCAGCCGAGGGAAGGGAGGTAGACAGACATGGACTCCTCGAGGAACTTGCGCAGGCGGTAGGAGGGGGAGAGGACGGAGGCGCGCATCTCGACGTAGTTCTGCAGGGCGAGGTCGTTGATGGCGTGGGCATCCGGGACGCGGTTGGCGGTGTACTCGGCGAGGGCGCGCTCGCGGGCGTGCGCGACTGGGGCAGGGGAGGAGCCCGAGGGGCTGTTGTCCTCGTCGGCGGCGGCATGCTTGTCGAGGATGGAGAAGAGGACGCGGACGTCTTCGAGGCCGGTGTTCATGCCCTGCCCGTAGAAAGGAACCATGGCGTGCGCGGCGTCGCCGACGATGACGGCTGAGCTGTGGTGGTGGTAGGGGCTGCACTTCACGCTAATGAGCGGGAGATGCGGGTTCGTGGTGAACTGGGCGATGAGGGCCTCGGGCGGGATGAGGTCCGTGACGCCGGGGAAGTGCTTGTCAAAGAAGGCGGGGAGGCCGGAAGGGTCGCGCTCCAAGTCGGTGACCTGCTCGCTGGGCATGAAGAGGGTCGATGTGAAAGAGCCATCCTAGGCAGGTCAGCATCAGTTGAAGAGAAGTACACGAGGCGAGGACGCATACCGTGCTAGGGATGGCTATGAACATGAAGTCCTTGCCGGGCCAGATATGGAGGTGGTTCGGGGAGATCTTGAACTGAGGAGCGCCATCCGCCGCTTCGCCTTTTGGCGCGATGTGGAACTCACACCAAAGTGTGTCGATGTAGTCTTGCCGATAGTTCATCTGCACATACTTCATCATATGGTATCGTACGGCAGAGTGCGCGCCGTCGGCACCGATCATGAGGTCAAAGTCGATCTCAATCTCCCGTGCGCGGCCGGTAGCCGACTCGGAGGTCATGACCTCGAACCAAGCCTTGTTCTTGCGGAAGTCGGCGCCGGTGAGCTTATGGCTGAAGAAAAACTTGACGTTGGGCATGCTCTCGAGAATATCTAGGAGCCGCTTGTTGAGGCCGGCTCGATCAACAGCATAAATTGCCTGGGGCTGGGTTTAGTTGCTGTTGGCGCATGCACCCATCAGGAGTCACATACCCTTCCGTGGACGTCGTAGGCCTGCGCGGCCTCGTACAAGCTGCCGGTCGGGCCACGGCCGTGGATCATCCGTCCACCCATGGGAATGGTGGCGGACATGACATGGTCTAGCAGGCCGGGCTGGCCGGCATGGCGCATGGCATTGATGCCGCGCTCCGACAGGGCGAGGTTGATGGACCTGGTGAAATTCAAGAGAACGGTGGTAGGGTCACGAAGATCTAGACAAAGTCAGCCTCGTGTCGCAAGGGAGAGCTCATCATCGCGCGACAGGCAGCGGCAGGTATCTAGTTCAAGCGCGAGCCAGTGCCGCTGCCATCCCAAGGACCCCTGCTAGAGGCACGCGACATGTGCAGAAAGGCAGTGATCTGATAAGTGACTTTGGACGTACCGGGTCTCAGCTCATAAATTTCGACCTGGTGGCCTCGTTGGGCGGCGTACAGGGCAGCGAGGGAGCCGACGGGCCCCGCGCCGACCACCACAAACTTCTGTTTCGAGGCCATCTGGGGCCGTGTGCTCGTGTGACGTGAATGATGAGGCAGAAGGTACATGAGCGACATAGATGATGAGTCGTTCGATTGCTATGCGACTCGACCGCGTCACGTGCTGGCGTCGCAAATTTTGGACACGGATCCGACATCGGCCCGTGCATCAGCCGCCACATTTGAGTGACCAACGCGTCGTTCCTCTTGTGATTTCCTATCTCAACCACCGGTTACCCTCTGCAAAAAAGACGTGTATCTTTGAAAGAAAGTCGCCGTATGCGGACTCTCCAACATGATCTCCGGAAAACAGTGAGGGAAGCCCTCATACGCGAAAGTTTCAACCACCACACCGTCCGCTTCTAGTGCCTCGGCGTACGCAAATGCCTCGTCGCGGAGGCAGTCCAGGCCAGCGCATTGGATCACTGGATGAATGTCAGCTCTTCAATCGGGGGAAATCGCAAGAGAAACCCACAAGTTGGAGGGAGTGCCTTGTGCGATTCGGCCAGCAGTGGTGAGTGCCTGAAATCCGGCTTGGGGTCGGGGACGTGGGCGTCCAAAAAGGCCTCGTACGCGCGGGCGTTCAAGACGGGATTATCATGATTCTGCCGGTAGCTGCCTAGCTCGTACTTGTCCATGGGGAAGAACTTGGGATGACAGACGGAGGGGAAATGGAGGACTTGGGCGATGATCCCTGTGATTTTCCGATCTCTTGTCTCGAGAGCGAGGGCGGCAGCCTGGAAGAACCCAGTTAACACGAATTCAAGTCCCCGATCGGCCGGCACGTACGAGATTGCCACCAGAGCTGCTACCGGATAGGATGATCTTTTCGGGGTTGACACCGAGAGTCGACGCGTTCTCCTTGCACTTGAGGCTATCAGCAACCGCAGTCACGGCGTCAAAAACAATATCACTGACCCATATGAGACCATCGTATGAGTCGTGAAATGGTCGAGGGAAAGGATGCTCTGGTGCTCTACACGACATTTTAGCGATCCTTTCGGGCCACGCTGCTTGGCTATGGCACCCACTTTCGGTAATTCACACTGACGACGACAATGTTTCCCAACGACGCGGCATACACGTTCTCTGGTCCGTCGGCCTCATGGCAGCCAACGCACCAGCCTGGCAGGGTCAGCATACGATAGTGATCAGATCACTGTCAAGAATGAAAGCTCACCACCGCCGTGCATGCGATACATTAAAGTAGCCTTCGCTTGCACCTTGACGCTCCTGTAGACCTTCAGCTCCGTCATATGACCGTCTCTGGAGGGGAAGTGCAGCTTCTCCGTGGTGATGTCCCGGGTCCGATCGGGCCCACCCGGTGGAAGCGGGGCATCAGCATCGGCAGCATCGCCGGCAAGCTCTCGGAATGCTGGCCAAGTGGGCGCGGCCCAGAACGGAGCGTACGCCTCTCTTACGGCAGGCTCGAGAGCGGCCCAATCTGAATTCTTCTTTGACAAATGCCCATACTTCGGCAAGGGGTGGAAGTCGTCGTCGATGTCGACATATTCAGGCTTGGGCTTCATGTACGGCATGTTGCTGTTTCTTTCTCGCAAGATGAACCGACCGCTTAGCATGAGAGGCTGAAAGAATGAGCTTTGTCTAGCAGAGGACCAACTCCCTTTAAGTATCTTGATGGGGCAGGTTGCTCGAAGATCATTCGAGACCGTACTGATCAAATGAGTCTCGCAACTTCCTCTCCGCTACGCCGCAACCACCTGGGTATCTAGTCCTGTGTGAGTCAGTCGGAGAGACGTTGACACTAGGTTACACCTAGGTCTAATATGATTCATATGCACCTCCGTGCTGCAATTCCTCAAAGATGACTGAGTAAGGTAGGTACATGAATGCTCCATGGGCGATGGAATCTTGACAGACCCTGATCCAGGCAAGCAACCAGGTCAAGGTCAAATACAGTGGCCCCATCTGCGCGCATTAGCTCAGGCTAGTCCCGGGTAATCACGATGATTCATCGGTGAGCTATCCCTGATCTGGCACGAGGCCCTCCCGTTAATAGATTTGGTTGGTTCGGCTAAAACCTAGCGTTCCTTGTGGGCTGCGGGTCGGCTCCCGACCGAAGCTGGGCCTTGACTGGAAAGACCGATCTACGTTACTCTGGTACACATATAACTTCACACATCCCCAGACCGACTCGGACGGAAGTGAATGTAGACTATACAGGACATTAAACACCTTTCTTTTCTCCAAAAGATTCATCTCTCGCCCCTCACCATTTCCCTCAAACTCAACACCACGGTCCCTCTCCAAGAAATCCCCGTCATGGGCAAATTCGAAATCCCCAAATCGGCAAACTGCCTGCAAGAGGTAGACAGCTCTCAGCTGAGACTGCTGTCCGACGACGAGATTGCCACGGAGCTGCGCAGCTACCGACCCATCACCTCGGAGAAGAACGTATGGGCCTTCTGGGACAAGGGCCTTGACGCCGTGTACCCCGCCTACCGCGAGACCATATTCAACTGGGTGCGCAAGCTAGGTCCCTCGTGGACGGTGCGCCTCGTCGACCTTGTCCCCGGCTCGCCGAACAACGTCTACACATTCTTGGACCGCTCTTGGCTGCCAGAGTGTGTCAATGAAGGCACCATGGATGGCAAGCACGCGCCTCAGCACACATCAGACCTCATCCGCCTGCCCCTCCTCTACCTACACGGCGGCGTCTGGATGGACGTCGGCAACATGCTGCACACCCACCTCGACGACCTCTTTTGGAACCACCTCACCGCCCCCGACACCCCCTATGAGATGGCCGTTTGGATCATCACCGGCCAGATCAAGAAGGCCTGGGGAAGCTTCGGCAACTTCATGCTCGCCGCCCGCAAGGGCTGCGACTTCATCCGCTTCTGGCATCTAGGCTACGCCGAGCTCTGGCGCGGCCGAACCAACGAGTTCGGCTTCCACAAACATCCCGTTATCCGGGACATCGGCATCGCCGACGGCATGGAGGATTATTTCCCCGAATCCGTGCACGAGATGAGCGACTACGTTGCCCACATGCTCGTGGGGGACCGCACGCGGCACCTCGTCGATGTGCACACGGGCTGGGACGGGCACGCCTTCTTCAAGAACAAGGTCTTCAAGGTCGAGGGTCTCCCGAACGGAGTCCTGGGCGCCGTCAAGACAGACTACTGCGGCCAGCGCCAGGCAGACCTCTTCACAACCCGCCTCGACGAGGCTGACGAGGAGAAACGGGTCGCCGCCGAGAAGTTCATAATTGAAGTCCTCGAGCAGAGCGACATGTACAAGGTCTACCATAACTCGGCTGGCGGCCTTCCCGCACTTGGCGACATCGTCAAGAGGGCGGGCTGGCTCGACGCCACACACCGCCCAGGCACGTTTGGCGAGCTGTATAGGTACGGCACCGTCCACTGGAGGTCGACGAAAGAGGTGGAGCAGCCCGTGCCGGTTGGTGACGGGCTCCCCTTGATCCATGCCACGCCCACGAGTGCGCAAGGAGAGGAAAGCAGCTCAAGTCAAACTGCCCAGTAGGGGGCCGGGAAGACAATGAAACCAAATGGCACAAATGATATCTATTATGGCTTGTTACGTATAATAGACTCTAGATGCTCAGCAAAGCAAGACTATTTTCATTTCCTTGGCCTTAGTTGAGCTTTGAATCTCTGCTCAAAATTTGAAGAATAACTATGCACACTCGTGATACTACACGTCATAGCACATAGAACAGCAGAAATTACCCCCTAAAATAAAAATTAAGGATCCTTTACACTATAAAAAAACAAACTCAAGGGCACAGGCACCCGTGGATGCTGGGTCGATCAGTAGTCTCTCTTAAGCAGTGCGAGGCACTCACTGACAGTGCCCTTTGCGCGACAGTATCTTCTTTCGAGATAGACCTGTCGCCATGCATGTTGTGCGACTCACTTCTCGTTTGACGCTATCCTGGCCAGACAGACCCTCGAACCCTCTGAACTGACATAACCATCACCGTGTCTTGCTTGAAATGGATTTATTTGTGTTACTTTGTGTTATGCTGACCTTGCATGACTGTCGCAACGCCGCTCGGTGACTACATGTGGCAACGTGACAACGCCACTCCGTCGGCCCCAAACTATATTTTGAGGCCCTCCAGCCATTGTGTACTAGTTAAAGACTTGATAAATACTTGAATTTCTAGTTTTTCTCGGCTGTCTGTCCCTTCTTCCCGCGCAACCCACTTCCTGACTATCTGACACCACATCAGCTGATTGACGTTCATCATCCCACCTCACACCATACAATCACGCAAGTTTCACTAGCCAAGGCATTCATCAGGCGAGCCTCTCACTCTCACATCTGACAGTGTCGCGATTTTAAAATCAATCCCGCCTTGTCCTGAGCTGTCCTGCACGGACGAAAACATTTCGGCAAGCCACTCTGACCATGATTACAATTCCCTCGCCGCCCAACTCCATACTGGAGCTTCCTCTCGACTGGTGGTTACTGCTCCTCGAGTACCTGACAGCTTACGAAAAGCTGAATCTATCGCATACCTGCAAGAGCCTTCGGGCTGTGGCGATGCACGAGTGGCCCTCACAAATTCAACAGCTTCAAAGCGTTGAGCGCATGCAGTTCATTTCTGCATTCGCAAATACTTCGCTCGACCATTGGCTATGTTTCGACTGCCGTAAGCTTCGCAAGGTTAGTTTCTCTAGTACGCCCAGAGCTTTCATTTACATATAGTATGGTTGCTGCCCAACATATGGCTTCAGAGGCCAGGTCTCCAGTTGCTACAATGACCGCTACTTCATTCATGGGGGCCATCTTCAGATCGCGTTGAAGTATACGCGCAGGCATCGCCTCGGCGTGCTCTATCGCAAATATTTGGAAAAGCTATTAGACCCGATCTCCATCGCCTCGATTGTCAAAAGGAAGACGACGCCGGAGCCACATGTATTGGCACAGTATAGCGCACATCCTAAGATCACGAACGACAGATATTTGCTCGCAGAGGAGTGGCGCCTAACGCCTTGCAACGACCAGTCTTCACCAGTTCGAGGGTTCTTCAAGTTGGAATATTTAGAGAGAACATTCCCGGATTCAATCGTCTGTAACCATCTGAGAGGAATGGGAACCCTCGCCCCAGAGAACCGAATCTACGCGGTTGACCCACCCCTCGTGAAACCCATCAAGCTCGCTCTCAGCCTGCCACCGGGGGAGGTCGTCAGCCTGACCTGCTACAGATGTCCCACTGACGTCGTGGTGGGCTTGGAGCAAAACGACCAAGGATGCCAGACGTTGAGAATGCGAGCTTGGAAAGACATGGGAGAAGCTCACGCTGGACCTGTCCTGCCGGACGAGTGGACATCGCGAGTTGAGTTCCGCCTGACCAGTGAAGGCCGTTTTCCGTTTCAGCCGAGGGCTGGGGATTATCGGAGCCTTTATGAGAACGGCGTGAGACTCTCGAGCCTACAGGCCAGTCCTGGACCACCTACTGCAAACAAGGCGACCACGAAAGACGGGCCCGGACAGCCCTCCTCCATAGTCGTATGTTCCGTTCCACCTTTGATCTCTCTTTCTTAATGTGTACTGATAGAATTGTGTAGACCCCGACCTCCTCTGATACTCTAGAGGAGTCCAGCGACGATAATAGTAATAGCTCCCACATAACCTCCGCTGTCAGCATAATAGTCTTCGCTATGATCGCCGCTGTCGGCCTCATGCAAAAGAAGCACCATGCTAGAAATAGAGGGGTTTAGATATATAATGCCTATTAAAATAGGTAATATTAATCGCTGGCACTAGTAAACGGGATAGCCTAGTATATTATATATATATAGAGAATACTAAAAATATATTTATACTATATTATATCACGCTAGTTTCCGGGGAATATTAGGGATATCCTATTATAGTTTATATAACCCGACGATGAGTTAGTTTAGATAGAGGAAGCACCCTGAAATTATGAGGAGCGGCCTTGGCTTGGCCGAATAAAGTTCTAGGCATTCTTGATTGTAATATTTATTAGATGTCACGCTTGACTTTCTCCTCGCAACAACCACTTCATGTTCACCCAGAGTTGATACAGCTCGCTTGTTAATACTCACTTCCCCACAAGCATGTCCACGACCAGCTTCCCGCAAGCCGCGTGGCTATCCGCGACGAGCCGGTTGATCTCCCCCAAGGGGTACGTTCGCAGCCTGGCCTCGATCTTGTGCGCGCTGACAAAGGCGAGCATCTCCCGCAGCTGGTGGTTGCGGCCGACGAGGCTCCCCACGACGTTGATGTCGCGGAAGACTAGGTCGTGGGCGCTCACCTGCAGCTTCTCTTTGGGAAAGCTCACGACGACCATGGTGCCGTGGTTCTGCAGGATCTGCATACCTGTGTCGAACGCCGTCTGGGAGTCGGGCAGCATGATGACGGCCTCGACGCCCGCCTCACCGGGGACGGGGTTCGGATCGGGGCCCGATAGCATGGTTTTGATATTGTCTGCCGTGTGATGCCTGACATCTGCGATGCGGACCCGGCCCCGGACACTTTCGGGGAGAGACTCCCTCACATGATGCAACAGCTCGATGGACTTGTCATTGGCGTCGATGGCTGTGACGTCAAAGCCGAGGTGCGCGGCGAACTGGACGCCGAGATGGCCGAGGCCGCCGCCGGCGCCTAGGATGGCCACCGTCCTCCGTTGTCGCACACTGGGGTGATGGAGGGCCGCCCATACGGTGAGGCCGGCGCACATAAGGGCGGCGGCTTGGGTGCTGGGTAGATCGGCTGGAAGAGGCGCGACCTGGCGGCCGTCCACGATGCAGTACTCCTGGAAGCCGCCGTCTCGGGTGAGGCCATTGTTGCTCGCCCGCGGGCAGTACGGGGAATATCCTTTCGGATCAGGGCCATTGTTCGTGCACTCGAAGCAGTCGCCGCAGGGATGGAATGCGCGGCCCGGCACGCCGACGCGCATGCCGGCAACGAGACCGAGGTCGGCTGGTACGTCCGGGCCTAGGGCGACGATCTCTCCTGCGAACTCGTGACATCCGATGCGCGGAAGCTGCTGAGACAGGCCGCCGGATGCGAAAACCGAATCAGTGTGGCAATACGACGCGGCGAGGACCTTGATGAGAATGTCAGGGCCCTCGACCTCCTTCGGCGCGGGGGTCGGCACCTGCTTGAGGGTGTACGGGGTGTTAAACCGTTCGAGCACCGCAGCCAGGTGCGTCACTGGCATTGGTTGGCGAGACATATTGATGTCTGTGAAGGTGGTGATGTTACAACGGTGAGTACCTGTCGTGGGGGATGCGCGTGTAAGCCGACAAAAGGGTCGTCTTTCGTCATGATGCACGTTTCTCGGCTCCGCATCCGGCGAGTCCGGGTCTCGTCCGAGTTGGGGTAATAAAGGTGAAGGCATTTACAACCCCAACCTTCGAAATTGGCGTACAAGTCGGATATTGTACCTCGGATTGGAAATCAGTGATTTGAAATGCAATGCTCCGTTTCGGCCTCGAATCCGACGTCTCTCTTCCGAGCCATGTCTCCTCCACCAACGATAAACCACCCACACCACCCCTCAACCCAGTCGACACTTGTGAATCCGACTTCACATACTCGGTCGTCAGTCTCTTCCCAAAATTTCAAGCTTGAAGATCAATTCAGACAAAATGGCTCCTAATGCGAAACCCATTCCGACCGCTGAGTTCGAAGCCGTTATCGGCGCGGCCAACAAGTACGTCGACGGCCTCCGTGCCGGGAGCCCCGACAAGGTCGCCGAGGCCTTCCACAAGGACGCTATCATGTATGGCTTCATCAGCCCCCCCAAGCCCGACATGCTCGCCGGCCCGATCAGCAACCTATACACGTTCGTCAAGGAAAACGGGGCTGCTTCGAACATCAAGACCCGCAACGACGTGCTCGCCATCACCCAGACCACAGCCGTTGTGCGAATCGACATGGAGGGAGACGCGGCTGGAGCCGACTACACGGACTTTTTGACGCTGATCAAGATTGATGGTCGCTGGCAGGTTATTGCGAAGGTCTTTCACAAGTACGAATGAGGGATGAATCACGGAATGGGCAGGTATCAACTACTATAAGAAAGTAGAGCTATGAGATTTTACGAATACAGTCCATGCCGAATCTTGTTTTCTTGGTTCAAATTTTCTTCGAAAGGATGGTGCTAATGTACGGGCGATTGAAATATGCCACCCAGTTGTGATTTCATATCTTCACTACGAGACGCCCCGAGAATGCGTGGGCAGCCACCTTCTCGGGAATGTCCTCGCCCTCCTCCAACCTGATGGTCGTGACATGGCTCACTACCCCTTGCTCAGCCACCACCTTCACCATCTTTCTGACCTCGTCCGCGCTACAATGCAGCGACCCCTTGACCACGATCTCCCGAAACACGAGATTGAACGCATCGAATCGGAACCCGTCATCCGGCAATCCCAGCGCTACGCAGGTCGCCCGCGGCTGCAGCCGATGCAACGTCCAGTCCGTCGCCGGCACGTCATCCGTACACACCACTGCGCCGTGCAAGCCGATGCCGCCCGTAAAGTCTAATATTTTTTGCACGACGTCCGGGTCCTTGAATCCCACGATCAGGTCGGGGCGCAGGTGGGCTGGCACGTCAGATGCCAGCTTCAGTCCCTCCGGCCGGTGGTCGACGGCTACGACGCGGAGGCCCAGCGCTTTGGCGAATTGCACCCCCAAGACCCCGAGCCCGCCGATACCGACGATGCCGACGGTCTGACGCTTCTTCAGTCCGAGTTCGCGAATGGCATTCCACACAGTAGCCTGTCCTATTCGTCAGCGAATCCGTTCGAGATGAACGAGTAGAAACAGCTTACCCCGGCACACATGAGAGGTGCTGCCTGCTCAAAAGACAGCCCGTCAGGCAAATGAACGAGCGCATCATGCGACGCAATCATGTACTCCGCAAACCCGCCATCGGCTCTCAGGATCCCGCTCATGGTCTTGTTTTCGCAATATCTCGCGTCAAGAGAGCCATACTGTGCCGTGCGCCACTTACACCCGGCGCACGCCCCACAGGGCTTGCGAAAGTTGAGCACGCCGACGCGGTCTCCGACCTTCCAGATATTAGGCACGTCAGGTCCGAGGTCCGCCACCTCGCCGGCCGGTTCGTGGGAGCCTGTGACCGGAAGCGCGGTGCCGTACGTGCCTTGGTACACCTGGTAGTCCGTGTGGCAAAAGGAAGCGGCGGCGACACGGACGAGTAGCTCGCCTGGACCGGGGATGGGAACAGGCACATCGTTGCGGAGCTGGTAGTTTCTATTGTACTGTGGCAAGAGTCAGGTCGACTCCCGCTGCGTGAGCTTGTCTGTTGGTGTTCACGTACCTCGACCAGTCTCAGCGCCCTCATCGTCTCGGGGATTGCTGTGCCTGCCATTTTTCGAAATGGCTCTGGTTTGGAACATGCGTATGTGATTCTGCCGAAGATAGTGAGGGTCCCCGACCACGAGGAAACTTTGTTGGCTTATACCAAATATTTTCAGTGTTGACCTGGCCAGCGCCAGCAGCGACACGACGTCATCGGTTCCCGTGAGACCTTTTGAAGGGGTTTGGGGTTGAAATAAATCATGTTGACTAATACGCCTATTTCGCCGAAGGCGCTGGAGACAAAAGTGACCACGGGCAGCATGGCATCGTGAAAATCGGGCTGCCAATACATTTCTGTGCTTTCGAAACTTCATAATGATTATTCATGGAAGCTCATGGATTTTTATCATTGCGTCTTGTTCTGGATCGCGCACGTTCCCTTTTTGTCAATTGCGAGGTACTTGTTCATCAGAAGATGCATCACGGCAAACCATAACGAAGCATGGAGATCATGATTTGAGGGCGCAGGAAATATTTTGGTAGATGCAATCCAGCAAGTGTGATTTCTGTGGCATGAAAGAGGGCTATATACTGCCCGGAAAGAAAGAACCTCTTGCCCTTCCCTCCTTTTCCCACACCGGATCATGAGCGAGGATGACCTGAACAGCCCCCAACTCCGTCTCCCCCGTCATGGCCTCCCTGATCCGCCCGATCGTCTCCATCGCCCGCTTCTTGTCCTTGTGGATGCAGCACAGCCGCCCAGACTCGGGGTCGTCCCACGTCGCGATGTCTTTCTCACCCGTCAGGATGCGCCTATCGTGACATGAGTCACCCGCCAGGTACACCGTCCTGCCCTCTGACAGGCGGCAGAGGAGGTTGATGTGCCCGTCCAAGTGGCCTGGGGCCGCCACCACGCGCAGGCTGCCGTCACCGAAGACGTCCATCGTCGCCTCGAAGGGACCCTTGGTCTCCCAGCCCCTTGTGAAGAGGCGCTTGGCTGCCTGTGTCCGAGGCGTGAGTGCAGCTCGGTTCTTCGCCGCTGTATCTTGGCTGTCTAGATTACCGTTCGAAGGAACGGTCGGGGGTAGTTCGATAAGGCGGTCCTCGTCAAGAAGGCCCTGCTCAAAGTGGTTATGACTGCCGATGGCTTCGGGGCGGCTTCCGTCAACAAGAGCTGCGGCCCCGTTACCGACAACATACGCGGATGACGGGTAATCCGATGGCGTCCCAATATGGTCCCAGTGCAGGTGGCTGAACATGACCACGTCAATATCATCCGGCGTCAGCCCGCCTCGTGCGAGAGATGCAACAGTGTCTGGGTCACCCGAGAGGGGTTGGCGCGTCATCGCATGGGTCAGGATGCGAGGGGCGTAATTCCTGAGCTCTTTCCGGATGCCAAGGTCGAAGACGATCCGGGTCTGCTCGCCACTGACTGGGTCATGATGCTGGACGAGGAAAGAGAGTGAAGGCACGGTGCTCCTCGCAGACCGATCTTCTAGAGGTGTCACGAATGCTGACTCGGGCAGGGTGAGATAGCCAGCATCCAGGGCGTGGACTGTGACGAAGGGCTGGCTGACGGATCCCATGGTGTTTTTTCAAAATGAAAGATGGACTTGTTGACACGAGGAACGCACAAGGAAGGTTCTGGTGCGCGGCTTCTTCGTATGGTTGTCAAGTAGCGAGTTAAAAGGGCTAGTTGCCACGCTCGCGGTCCCCCTTTACCCTTGCTTGCTGTTGGCTCGCAACCATAGCAGAGACCCCAAATACATGTGGTATGGGGTAGTAAAGGGACCACCCCTCCAGAAAACATGTCCGAAGTGACGCATTGCCATGTGGTTTGACCGGATCTCTGGAGTCAGATTTCGGGGTAGTTGTGGGGTATTGTTGAGGCATGGAGGTCCTCCAGCAAACCACCTCCAAAGGGAACCCCACAGGTAGATGTGACCGGAGCATCGATGGCCTTCTCGTAATGATGGCAACGCAGTTGTGGCACTCCCTGTACACCATGGGAAGTCTAGGACTGTCCCCGTCAGCCAGCCGATTCCGGTTACACCCCCTGAAGGCCCCCACCAGGCTGGTCATGCCAGAGCTGCTGGGTGAGCATGCCAGCCGCCAGAGATAGTGCCTGCGCAATATTGTCGACCATCTGAAAAACATGCTCACCCCCCAAAACCCTCGCCCAGATCCTCACACATACGGGGGCCAGCTGTCTGATCCTGATGAGGTCGTCCTGCGCCGGCGCGAAGCTCTGTGCATACTCCGTCTCGGCCACCATGCTCGTCATCATCCCCAGAAGCCTCCGCTCGTCTTGTCGTAGGCTCCCGGGACCCTCCCGCTCCACGACGTTGGCGATGCTGCGCAGCCAGAGGCTCAGGAAACAGGCGCATTCAATGTGGCTGAGAGAGTGAATGATGCTCCAGGTATGGCTGTACGTGCGGGACACGTAGTCGACACCAGACCGAACCAGAATGCTCAGCGCGCCGATGCATTGACCCACGGCGAAATCGGCAAACGACGAACGTTGAAGGGCAGGGAGCGGCGCTCTGGCCACTGATTTGGCCAAGCAGGCTGGGTTCCTGATGAGGACGCTTCGGTGGGGGCCGAGGTCCGCCACGAGCCGGATATACGCGATCCGCAACAGGGCCGTCGAGTTGAACGCGAGGGGCCCGTGAGTGGATCTTGGGTCCAGCGTCGACTCGTTGCTGCTGCTCCAGCACCGCTGCCAGCACTGAAGGGACTTGGAGAGGGAGGCGACGAGTGTGTCTCCGAGGCCAGGCGCGCCGGTGCTGGTGCCACGAAGGCTGGCGGCCTGTCTGTCAACGAGGATCTGCTGGACGATACCGTGCATCAGCACGTAGTTGCCAAAGGCCGATATTCCGGTAGGGCTTGCCACGTCCCGTCCGGCCAGAAGTGTTCTGAGCGTCTCCTTGAAAGCACGCTCGCGGTGACCTGACCTTTGTCTGATCTGCGTCCATTTGGATTCCGTGGCAGCTCTCCACATGTCGATGGGATGGGGTAGATACAGGCCTACTTCTTGAATCATGAGAGGCGTCGGTGTGTTGAAGGCCACGAACTGGAGATTCAATAGCGTGAACGCGGTCATCATGGTGCGCCTTCTCTCCTCCATCCTAATCCAGTCGGACCAAGTAACGTCCGCACGTATGGGGTCCGGTTCCGAGAACCGCGACAGCCTCAGCAGAGTTGATAGCTGGCCGGCCATCTCCAGCGCACTGGGTGCTAGTTGCCCGTCGCCCCAGGATGCCATGGCCATGAGGACGTTCAATGATTGTACCACCGGGATCACGTCGGTGTGATTAGAGGCACCCGGCGTTGCAGCCGGACCTGTACCCACGTGATTCTCTGTAGCTGGGGACGCTTCATGATCTTGAGCACCAGCTTCTGGGCTGTGGTAGAAGTCCGAGTCGGCGGTGGATTTGATACGAGGCACGAGCTCCTGCTGTCTGAGGTTCACCAGCGCTCTTGCAGCCGCGAACAAGCCGTGGCCTTTAGCATGCTCAAACTTGTAGAAAGCACCGGCCGCGGCAAGTGCCAGTAATAGCTCCTCTGATATCTGGGCTGGAGCAAATGTCGGAAGGTGGAGGAAGGGCAGATGCTCATGGAAGCCTCTCACGTAGCCTTCTAGGTAACGTGACAGCGTGTGTCGCGTTGGCAGAGAAAATGTCGTGAAGGGGAAATGTAGCATGGTGAGCCGTAGTGCGAGCTTCTCTTTGATCTCGTCGTACGCTTCCACAGACAGTCGCCAAGGGCAGCGCGCGCGGTCGTCTCCCGGTGCGCTCAGGTCTCCTTCCAGCATCCATCCTGGAGCGGTCGAAGTTGTTGTATCAGTGTCGGGACCCGATGGGCCCTGGCCTTGCTCTAGTGGTACCCCGGAAAAGCTCTGGTGTCCATTGGTGCTATTGGCCTCGCCTTCCGTTACATTCTGGTTTTGATGTCCGTCATTGAGGGAAGCGGCGGAAAGATGTGCGGCAACAGGGGCTTGTCCGCGCATGGGGACGGAAGTCTCTGCATGACTCAAAGCAGGCGTTGCCACGGGATTCGTGAGCCCGAAGCTGCAGGGATCGAAAAGCATGGGCTGGAACTCAAATTGCTGGAAGTCAGAATTGCCAGTTGACGAGTTGGTCTGCCACAACCAGTCCAGACCGTCGCTGTCGAAGACAAGAGCAGACGATAAGGACATGGCCGTCTCGTTGAGATCTGTTGCTGTCTGCGAAGACACAGCAGCAGGCTGGGTTCGAGGCGGATGGACCAGCGGGTCTGCTTCGATTGTGCCCATGTCAACATCAGTCTGCGTCGGAGAATCAGTCTCCCTTGCCAATGCGCTACCGGCATCAATGCTGTCCCGGATGTCATCTCCGTCGACCCCTTGTTCCGGGATCGTCACCGCCGTCCACTCGGACGGGAACCTTTCCGTCGTGTCTTCGCATCCATCGTGCGCCTGCTTTGTATGCCTTGCAAGCAGGTCTCTGGAGCGAAGCGTCAGCCTCGACTGGATGACCATCACGCCTCGATGACTTACTTCCTGGCAAAGGATGACCCGCAATTGCATACAAAGGGCTTCTCTTGCGTATCTACCGCGACGTGGTGAGTCCCTCTTTTTCGTCTCCATCTTGGACCGGGGTGGAGGGCGTACGAATTCGCTCGTGGCGTTGGAGATGCTCCAGCCGCTTGAATTGCCTGTTGCAGAAAGAACAGGGAGCGACATGGTTTTTGGGCCGACCTCGCGGCATCCTGGCACCTGATCTGAGCCCCGTCGACTTGGCGTGGAGGATGAAAAGTCGACGGATGTAGTGCTGATGGTTCTGTTGGTGGGGGTGGTTTCGTGGAGGTTGATGTTGGGGGAAGGATTCCAACCCCAAAGATGTGGCGCCTGGGGGGAGGTGCATTCTTTTATTTTCACTGCATCCAGCATCACCAGGAGAGGCCTAGTGCCAACCCCGCATTCAGTAGCTTAGGTAGGCAAGGGCATTTTTCATGTTGCCAATCCTCCTCAGCTGGAAATGACACCACCTAATTACTCGCATTCTTGCCAGCGGTGTCATGTTCCGCAAGCTGAAAACCAGTTTCTTCCGTCCACGTCAGCCGCTTCCCATCCCTTCGAAGCCCATCCACGAGTGGCTTTCGGCCCGGGCCACGCTTGCCCTCGAAGGGCAAGTCGTTGAGAAAGTCCCAACGGGCCCTCTCGTCCAATCGCTGCTGCTGCCAGTTGTTGATGCTGCTGGTCGGGTCATCATTGAACAGCGGGAATAGTTCGAACAGCTTGTTGTCGTGAGTGACACAGATGAGGGTGTTCGGGTCTGCGTCTAGCGGCATGAGCTTGTTGATGCTCGCCTGGGCCGTCTCTCCGTCAGTGTAAGCAGTCCCCGGATTTCGAGATATCTGATAGAAGGGCGTCGTCCGCGCTCGTGATATCCGGTCAGAACCGTCCCCTGCTAGGGGGTGCATCTCAAGAAATATGGAGGTGGGGAACCCGTCCTCCTGTTGCGAATACAGCTCGCCATTGTCGAGAACGTCTGCTGGCAAGTGCTCAGGCAGAGGTAGGCTGGGTGAGGGCCGGAATACCCCGGGAAAGTGGCAACAGTCTGCTCCGAGGAAGATGTACGTCGTGGCCGTTGTTTTGACAAGTCCGCAGATGTGACCAAGAGCGTGCTGGAAGAATCAGTACAAGGAGACTTTACGCGAGTGCCCGAGAGTACTCACCCCTGGGACGTCGAGCAGGTAGAAAGAGCCGTCTCCAAAGTAGTCGTGAGCTCGGTAGCCAGCAACCATGATATCAAAAGTGGGTTCATGCAGCCGGTGTCCCCTGTCATATGCGCATTACGTGAGCATTTCCACAGCTTGGGATGGGAAGAGAATTGATGAAACCTACTCGAGATCGCTCTGGCGGACAAACGAGTCGGGTCTCGCTGGGTATCCCGGGGCAAAAGCCTCCGTGAATCCAGGTCCAACGACGATGTCGACTGTGGGAGGGAATTTGGAACCGTCCCCTATGTGATCCCAATGCCAATGACTCCAAACCATGGCCTCTGCTCAAGGGTCAGTGTCTGGCACGTGGTTGGAGCGAGACGGAGTGAGTCGTGACTTACTGAGATCCGACAACTGAACACCCCCCCTTACGAGAATCTCGTCAACCCCCATTTCAACCTCGAGAGACGGAACGTGGCCCCCGATCATCCGGCATGAGTGCGGCGAACCGTTCCAATAGTCCTTGCGCGCACCACAGTCGAACAGAACACGCTCAAGACCATCGGGGCCCTGGTGTTCCAAGAGAAAACACATGGTCCTCATGTTCAACTTATCGTGCCCTGCGATCAGTGGTTGAACGAAAGCCTCTGCATCGCAGACCAGCCGGGCCGTAGTGTCGATGGCGCGGACCACCACCGTTGGAGATGAAGAAGTCTTCGCCATGACCGGGTTTCGAATGAGAAGAAAGTTATCGAGGAAGTTGAGAGAGGGAGTGCGCTGCAGCTGTTCAACGATGGATAGGGGCTTAAGACAACGCGGTGGAACTAGTAGGAGTAGGACGAAGGTGTCATATTGACGTCGGACGAGAGATACATTGATGGTTGCCCCTCTCGTCACAAATGCCTCCAACGTCCAAGAGGTACAGCCCCGCGGGGTGCGGGGGCCTCCTGCAGCTTGGACCTGGACGTTGCGGGGACAACTTGAAGTGGGGGTGTGCGAGCTTCAGATCTCCATGCCTGGAGACTCGCTCAGCTGAGCTGGGGGCTGCTGGTCTTGTGAAGTGGGTGAGACTTGATGTTGTTAAAGAGGGTTTCTACTAGGAGTGACTTGGCTTCGACGAACTTACAGGGACCTTGCAGCCAGTTATCACCTTGATCAAGGCCTACGACAACCAATGCAATAGCTTGATTCGCCGGGAACTGCTTCATCATGGCAGATTGACATGCATATCCAAAGTCCCTGGGTCTTCTGATTGGCAATGTTGCTGTTTGTGATGCCTTCCCAATCGGAACAGACTACTTGTGGCGATAAATGTTGCCAAACACGATGCATTTGTTTGGGCTTTATCTGTCTCCTTGGGGCTCATAGACGAGAGTCTTTTGGTCCGTTCTCGAACAGCTCCTCGGCAGCAATATCCCCCACTCGCTTGGCCGCCTTGATCTCTTCCAATGTCAACGGCTTCATGAGCGCACCGGCAACCCTGGTGTACATTACGTCGTCATTCGGGCAGACGCGATAAACTAGGAACGGCCCACTGCCCGCTTCGGCCGGCACATCTGGGGTACGAACTCCCGGGACAGCCCCGGCCGAGAAGACACGGAGAGCCTCCCCGAACAAAACCGTGACTCTGCTTGGGTCTCGTGGGTCTAGAAGCATCGACTATTGAGGGGTCAGCGAAGAGTAGGCTGAATGCCAGATCAAACCCTTACCAGCGACGACCATTCGCTCAAGATTCCTTCCCCGTCCCGCGCAGCGTAGATGACGCTTCTGCTCGGCGCAGCGAGCTCGTGCATTTCGGCCAGGTAGCGCTCCCACGGCAGCTCGAGCGCATGGCTGATGTTGTGGAACAGCAGCTGCACGACGAGGTGGAGGCTCTCCCTCAGGGTCTCCAAGTCGCGGTCCTTGTCGCCGTGTCGCGCGAGCTCTTCCGTCCTGGTCAAGCTTGGGGACAGTGCCGCAGTGGTCTCTAGGCCAGTTATGACGACACCCGCGCTGCCTTGTGCGACAATGTCGCGGAATGTCGGGAGGGCGTCGAATGTCGCGAGCGACGTGAACGGAATGCTGGGCAACATGTCGAGTGCGTGTGGTCGTTTCACATTGACGGGATCCAGGTGTCGGTATCGCGGTGTTCTGATATTTCAAGTGTCATCTCAGAGGCCACCAATCGAGGATAGATCAATTCCTACGCTTCTAGTTGGGTCGTCGAACGCTTACCTGAGATGACGCGGTTTGAATTTCTACCCCAACACATCAGACTGGACACTAGTATCGAGTCGGTCAAGCCAGGTTTGGAGCTCCTGTGGAGTAGTTGTGTTGCTAATCGTGTCTTGATAATCTGCCTCCAAGTCATGATCTAGCCTGCTGGGTCGCTCTCCCTGTCATCAGATTTAGCCACGCTCGTTGTGGTTCTGGAAGGAGCCGAGTGAACGCCCCTCAATCGATCGCATATTATTGATTGTCAAAGTCCATCTCACCCGCCCTGCTCGTAATACGCACAATCTGATCATTTCGCATCAAGCAACTCATCCTTAGGCCACCCTGAAGAAGCTACACTCCTCTCGCGCTCGACTTCATCTACCGCAGCCTGAAGGTTCGACAAGATGGGATCTCAAAGCCAGCCGTTTAAGCATCTCTTGTCTCCCCTGAAAGGGGAGACACTTGATCTCAAGAACCGCGTCGTGATGGCATCCCTTACCCGTAACAGAGATGCCACACCTCGAGAAGATTTGCACGTGCCCTACTATGCCGAACGCGCTGACGTCGGCCTCATCGTACGCCCCCCTTCTACCCTTCCTTAACCTGGAACACACTGACCGTCGTCTCCCGCTACGCCAAGATCTCTGAGGCAGCCTTGATTTGCCCCCAAGGCGTCGAGTGGACGTACATGCCCGGCATCTACTCACAGGAGCACGTTGACGGCTGGAAGAAGGTCACGGATGCGGTCCACGCCAGAGGCGGCCTCATCTTCTGCCAACTCCATCATGTCGGCCGTGTCGCGCACCCCGGCACCCGCGTCCAGCGGGAGTCAGGTCAGCCTGTCCCTGGCCCCTCGGCGGTCGCCGCCCGGGGCGGCAAGTTTCGTAATGTCCCCGGAGGTCCCGGCTACGTGACGCCCACGCCAATAGAAGATCCCCAGACCATCATTGAGCTGTACGGCCGCGCATCCCGGTTGGCCCGAGAGGCAGGCTTTGACGGCGTCGAGCTGCACAACGCCAATGGCTACCTGCCGATGCAGTTCCTCGAGTCTCACAGTAACCGACGGACGGACGAATGGGGTGGAGTCATCGAGAAGCGCATGCGGTTTTCTCTCGCGTGCCTGGCCAAGATGGCCGAGCACTTCCCCTACAGCCGCATCGGCGTCAAGATCGCCCCCTGTGGCGGCTACAACGACATGGGCGAGCTGGACGACGCCGGCGTGCCCTCGGTGGAGGCGGCAAAAGCTACCTACGAGCCCTTCTGCGCCAAACTGGACACGCTTGGCCTCGCCTATGTCCAGGTCATGCGGTGGTGGTCGGCCTACGACCTCATGATTGAGGGCAAGCCGAGGGGCATAGAGTGGAACCCCATCGTGTTCCTCAGACCCGTGCTCAAGAATACGCTGCTCTTCGGCAACACTGCTTTCGCCCCCGGTGAGGCTGATGAGTGGATCGGAAAGGGTCTGATTGACGCGGTGGTCATCGGTCGACCTTTGATCTACAACGCGGATTACATCTCAAAGCTCCAGCAAGGACGCGTTGAAGATATATACGAGGAGCAGCCAGGCGATGAATTCTGGTGGTAGTAGGTTTCCCCGATTCCGACCACGCATAGTGCACACGACTGACGAGTGGCAGCAAATGGAGGAATAATGACAAGCGGGATGGCTATCTCGGATGGTCTAAGAGAGCCACAATTCCTACGTCTGTGTCTGGGGCCAAAGATAGGCTGGCAACAATCCACGATTAAAGGGCACTTGTCTGCACTGGCATATTCGAGGTAGGACAGGAGGATCTCTGCAGCAGACATGGAAATTGAAGATTACGAAGGCTTTTTGGCTGTCGCATGGTTCAATTGAAATATATGCTCACCAATCCCATACAGTTGAGTCTATAAAAAGAACAAAGAATGTAGGCCTCTTGTCAATCTTGGACCTCACGTCAGAATTGCAATTGTCCGTCATCAAACGATCTTTGACTACTCCCGTTGGCCTCTCTCCGCCACCGTCCACCTACCCAACAGGTCCTCCACGCTGAGAGCACCTTCGTCCACTTCTGGCAACACCAGCGTGTCATCACCGAAGAGCTCGGCCAGGATGTCACCATCGATCCCGCTTGAGGCAGCGTCCGTGACAGTCTCGCGAGGCATGCTTGAAGGGGTTGGGTGTAGCGTATCAGTCGAGACGGTTGAATCGGTAGGGTCTTTCACTGAGTAGCGTTTGTCATCTTTGCCCTCGCTGTTCCCCAGTCCCTTGTTGGGGCCCATCGCAGGAGTTGAATTGTCTGGCGCCTCAGAGTCCTCGCCACGCGTGTCCGGCGACTCCTTGTAGAAGTCGATCTTTTCGATGGCACCGTACGTTGCGGGGTCCTGAGAGGATTCTAAAGAGGCAAGAAGTCCTTTAACTGGCAAAGCGGGAACGGGGCGGCTGGGAGTGAATGCACTCTGGTACCGATGCTGGTTCGCTGAAGGCGAGGGAGGCCGCCTACCTCTTCGCTTGCCTGCCTGGCGTCTAGGCACTGGTTCGTCTTCCGTGGAATCGTCGTCGGGTCCCGGCGCCGCCTGTCGTGCTAGACCAGCGACGCGCTTCTGTGCTTTTCGGGCGGGCGGGCGAACTGGGATCGTGATATTGACGCCTGACTGGCCCTCGACGCGTCGGCCCTGCAGAGGCTCCTTGGCCTCGGTCTTTTCTTGGAGTTTCCGGCTTTTATACTCCTCCAGACCTCGCCGTTCCTCTTCCACGCTGTGAACGTACTCCACGGCATCAGGGTTCGGCGTCCCCTCGGTCTTGTTCTTCCCCTCTTCATTGGCCCTAATCCAGTCCTCTCCGATCCCCCACTCCGCTGCCGCGATCTGCTGTTCTCCATCTTTCCATGTCTTCTTTTTCGTCCGGTGGAGGCTTGTGAGTGACGATTCACCTCTGGACTGCATGACCGTTGGCGGGCGACGACGAATCTGGTCGCTGTTGCCGGAAACCCCAAATCCAAGAATGTACCCTTCGTCTGACAAACTCGACGCAGTTATGCTGTCCGACCCGCCATAGACGTTGATACTCGGGCGTGCGAAATGATGACTCGCTTCAGAGACGATGCGAAGGTTCATGCCCGGTCTCAGCACGTCTCTCAGGCTTCCGAGAGAGATCCGTGGCGCCCCGCCGTGCCCAGATTCTGGAGCGCTGCCCTGGAAGATACCGAGTCGGCGCCCGTGCAGAGCGTGCGAGTCACACCGGGATCGCAGCTCGTTCTCGACGGCCCAGGCTGTACCGCTGGCGATGGCTCTTTTGAGTGCGTAGAACGGCACTTGCCAGATCTGCCCAGTCTCGTCTCGGATCTCAACGTTCTCTTCCCTAGCATTGGTGGCGACCATGACGATGAGCTTGGCATTTCCGGGTAGGTCTGACCTCCGAAGGCTGACTAGTGTACGCAATCGGGCGTCGCGCATGCGCATGCTGTCCATGATCTCCAGTACGGCGGTTCGCTGGTCGGTCGCCAGGGTGAGGTAGTCGTCGAGGACGGTCAACGCGCTGGTTCCTTCCTTCTCTATGACGAGCATATCGCGAACTACAGCTCCCTTGACGGGGATCTTGGCGAGTTCGCCGCTCGTTCCGTCCCGGAGGAGGAACCATGCCTCGACCTCATCATCGGAGTCGGCGGGGCCGATGGGCATTCCTTCGATGTGGTCGGACTCGTCTCGTTGTTGGTCGCCTTCTGCGGTGCCGTACGAGTGTGAAACTCTGTGAGCTGGTGATGAAACTGGAGCTGCAGGTGACCTTGACTTATCTGGGGTCCTGGAGTCCATCATGGAAGTCGTTTCTGGGGGTGGTGTCCTCGCCAAGTGTGGGATTCGCTTGGGGGTCGGCAGAGGGGGCGGCTGCCTTGAATTCTCCGACCCCGTCATGTTGATGATCGGGTTCTGGCGCTGGCCTCCCGAACCGGGACCAGCGGAAAAGCCTTTAACGATGTATTCGAGAGTGACTGGGCTTTGTCTTTCCTTAGGGTTAGATTAGGGTTCTATTTTTTATCCTAAGCTATTTTGCTAAGTATTTTACTCTTAAGCTAAAATGAGGGATTTCTTTAGAGTAATAAAGAGAGTACTAGATTAGAGAGATAAGGAAATAAGGTGAAAAGTAGGGTAAGGAAAACTATAGAGTAAAGTAAGGTAGGAAAGTAGTAAAAAGAAGGGATATAGTTAGGAGAGTAAGTGAGAGTAAAAGTAAGAGAACTTACTACTTTTCTAGGTACTTTAAAGTAAACTAGAGAGTATAAAAAATAGGGAAAGTTACCTTTTTAGGGTATAGTCCTTTGCGATAGATAGGGCTAAGTAGATCCTAGTTTTCGCGAGGGTTAACCCTATAGAGGTATTAAGAAAAGAGGCCCTAGAAGGCCCTAAGAGCTTTTATAAGCCCTTATAGGCCTTTGCGGTATCTTTTTCTATAAGCTTACCTAAGGAGAAAATTAAGGGGGAAAAGTGGGTCTTAGGGTTAGGGTTAGGGTTAGGGTTAGGGTTAGGGTTAGGGTTAGGGTTAGGGTTAGGGTTAGGGTTAGGGTTA